>JAUIMM010000124.1:1800000-2285000 GCA_031769625.1 Taudactylus pleione
GGGACGATGACACAATAACACAGATGGTAAGAAGGGAACGATGACACAATAACACAGATGGTAAGAAGGGGACGATGACACAAGAACACAGATGGTAAGAAGGGGCCGATGACACAAGAACACAGATGGAAAGAAGGGGACGATGACACAAGAGCACAGATGGAAAGAAGGGGACGATGACACAATCGAACAGATGGAAAGAAGGGGACGATGACACAAGAACACAGATGGAAAGAAGGGTACGATGACACAAGAACACAGATGGAAAGAAGGGGACGATGACACTATCGCACAGATGGAAAGAAGGGGACGATGACACAAGAACACAGAAGGAAAGAAGGGGACGATGACACAAGAACACAGATGAAAAGAAGGGGACGATGACACAATAACACAGATGGAAAGAAGGGAACGATGACACAAGAACACAGATGGAAAGAAGGGGACGATGACACAAATAACACAGATGGTAAGAAGGGGACGATGACACAAATAACACAGATGGTAAGAAGGGGACGATTACACAATAACACAGATGGAAAGAAGGGGGCGATGACACAATAACACAGATGGTAAGAAGGGGACGATGACACAGTAACACAGATGGTAAGAAGGGGACGATGACACAATAACACAGATGGAAAGAAGAGGACGATGACACAATCACACAGAGGGAAAGAAGGGGACGATGACACAAGAACACAGAGGGAAAGAAGTGGACGATGACACAAGAACACAGAGGGAAAAAAGGGGACGATGACACAATAAAAGAGAGGGAAAGAAGGGGATGATGACACAATAACACAGAGGGAAAGAAGGGGACGATGACACAAGAACACAGAGGGAAAGAAGGGTATGATGACACAATAACACAGAGGGAAAGAAGGGGAAGATGACACAATAACACAGAGGAAAAGAAGGGGACGATGACACAATAACACAGATGGTAAGAAGGGGACGATGACACAATAACACGGATGGTAAGAAGGGAATGATGACACAATAACACAGATGGTAAGAAGGGGACGATGACACAAGAACACAGATGGTAAGAAGGGGACGATGACACAAGAACACAGATGGAAAGAAGTGGACGATGACACAAGAGCACAGATGGAAAGAAGGGGACGATGACACAATCGAACAGATGGAAAGAAGTGGACGATGACACAAGAACACAGATGGAAAGAAGGGGACGATGACACAAGAACACAGATGGAAAGAAGGGGACGATGACACAATAACACAGTAGGAAAGAAGGGGACGATGACACAATAACACAGATGGTAAGAAGGGAACGATGACACAATAACACAGATGGTAAGAAGGGGACGATGACACAAGAACACAGATGGTAAGAAGGGGCCGATGACACAAGAACACAGATGGAAAGAAGGGGACGATGACACAAGAGCACAGATGGAAAGAAGGGGACGATGACACAATCGAACAGATGGAAAGAAGGGGACGATGACACAAGAACACAGATGGAAAGAAGGGTACGATGACACAAGAACACAGATGGAAAGAAGGGGACGATGACACTATCGCACAGATGGAAAGAAGGGGACGATGACACAAGAACACAGAAGGAAAGAAGGGGACGATGACACAAGAACACAGATGAAAAGAAGGGGACGATGACACAATAACACAGATGGAAAGAAGGGAACGATGACACAAGAACACAGATGGAAAGAAGGGGACGATGACACAAATAACACAGATGGTAAGAAGGGGACGATGACACAAATAACACAGATGGTAAGAAGGGGACGATTACACAATAACACAGATGGAAAGAAGGGGGCGATGACACAATAACACAGATGGTAAGAAGGGGACGATGACACAATAACACAGATGGAAAGAAGGGAACGATGACACAAATAACACAGATGGAAAGAAGGAGAGGATGACACAATAACACAGATGGAAAGAAGGGGACGATGACACAATCACACAGATGGAAAGAGGGGAACGATGACACAAATAACATAGATGGAAAGTAGGGGAGGATGACACAATAACACAAATGGAAAGAAGGGGACGATGACACAATAACACAGAGGGAAAGAAGGGGACGATGACACAGATGGAAAGAAAGGGACGATGACACAGATGGAAAGAAGGGGACGCTGACACAATCACACAGATGGAAAGAAGGCGACGATGACACAATAACACAGACAGATGGAAAGAAGGGGACGATGACACAAATAACACAGATGGTAAGAAAGGGACGATGACACAATCACACAGATGGTAAGAAGGGGACGATGACAGAAATAACACAGATGGAAAGAAGGGAACGATGATACAAAAAACACAGATGAAAAGAAGGGGACGATGACACAATAACACAGATGGAAAGAAGGGGACGATGACACAATAACACAGATGGAAAGAAGGGGACGATGACACAATAACACAGATGGAAAGAAGGGGACGATGACACAGATGGAAAGAAAGGGACGATGACACAGATGGAAAGAAGGGGACGCTGACACAATCACACAGATGGAAAGAAGGCGACGATGACACAAGAACACAGAGGGAAAGAAGGGTATGATGACACAATAACACAGAGGGAAAGAAGGGGAAGATGACACAATAACACAGAGGAAAAGAAGGGGACGATGACACAATAACACAGATGGTAAGAAGGGGACGATGACACAATAACACGGATGGTAAGAAGGGAATGATGACACAATAACACAGATGGTAAGAAGGGGACGATGACACAAGAACACAGATGGTAAGAAGGGGACGATGACACAAGAACACAGATGGAAAGAAGTGGACGATGACACAAGAGCACAGATGGAAAGAAGGGGACGATGACACAATCGAACAGATGGAAAGAAGTGGACGATGACACAAGAACACAGATGGAAAGAAGGGGACGATGACACAAGAACACAGATGGAAAGAAGGGGACGATGACACAATAACACAGTAGGAAAGAAGGGGACGATGACACAATAACACAGATGGTAAGAAGGGAACGATGACACAATAACACAGATGGTAAGAAGGGGACGATGACACAAGAACACAGATGGTAAGAAGGGGCCGATGACACAAGAACACAGATGGAAAGAAGGGGACGATGACACAAGAGCACAGATGGAAAGAAGGGGACGATGACACAATCGAACAGATGGAAAGAAGGGGACGATGACACAAGAACACAGATGGAAAGAAGGGTACGATGACACAAGAACACAGATGGAAAGAAGGGGACGATGACACTATCGCACAGATGGAAAGAAGGGGACGATGACACAAGAACACAGAAGGAAAGAAGGGGACGATGACACAAGAACACAGATGAAAAGAAGGGGACGATGACACAATAACACAGATGGAAAGAAGGGAACGATGACACAAGAACACAGATGGAAAGAAGGGGACGATGACACAAATAACACAGATGGTAAGAAGGGGACGATGACACAAATAACACAGATGGTAAGAAGGGGACGATTACACAATAACACAGATGGAAAGAAGGGGGCGATGACACAATAACACAGATGGTAAGAAGGGGACGATGACACAATAACACAGATGGAAAGAAGGGAACGATGACACAAATAACACAGATGGAAAGAAGGAGAGGATGACACAATAACACAGATGGAAAGAAGGGGACGATGACACAATCACACAGATGGAAAGAAGGGAACGATGACACAAATAACATAGATGGAAAGTAGGGGAGGATGACACAATAACACAAATGGAAAGAAGGGGACGATGACACAATAACACAGAGGGAAAGAAGGGGACGATGACACAGATGGAAAGAAAGGGACGATGACACAGATGGAAAGAAGGGGACGCTGACACAATCACACAGATGGAAAGAAGGCGACGATGACACAATAACACAGACAGATGGAAAGAAGGGGACGATGACACAAATAACACAGATGGTAAGAAAGGGACGATGACACAATCACACAGATGGTAAGAAGGGGACGATGACAGAAATAACACAGATGGAAAGAAGGGAACGATGATACAAAAAACACAGATGAAAAGAAGGGGACGATGACACAATAACACAGATGGAAAGAAGGGGACGATGACACAATAACACAGATGGAAAGAAGGGGACGATGACACAATAACACAGATGGAAAAAAGGGGACGATGACAAAATAACACAGATGGAAAGAAGGGGACGATGACACAATCACACAGAGGGAAAGATGGGGATGATGACACAATCACACAGATGGAAAGATGGGGACGATGACACAATCACACAGATGGAAAGAAGGGAACGATGACACAATAACACAGACAGATGGAAAGAAGGGGACAATGACACAAATAACACAGAAGGTAAGAAGGGGACAATGACACATTAACACAGATGGAAAGAAGGGGACGATGACACGATGACACAATCACACAGATGGAAAGAAGGGAACGATGACACAAATAACACAGATGGAAAGAAGGCGATGACACAATAACACAGATGGAAAGAAGGGGACGATGACACAATAACACAGATGGAAAGAAGGGGACGATGACACAGATGGAAAGAAGGGGACGATGACACAGATGGGAAGAAGTGGACGATGACACAATAACACAGATGGAAAGAAGGGGATGATGACACAATCACACAGTTGGAAAGAAGGGGACGATGACACAATAACACAGATGGAAAGAAGGGGACATTGACACAATAACACAGATGGAATGAAGGGGACGATGACACAATAACACAGATGGAAAGAAGGGGACGATGACACAATAACACAGATGGTAAGAAGGGGACGATGACACAATAACACAGATGGTAAGAAGGGAACGATGACACAATAACACAGATGGTAAGAAGGGGACGATGACACAATAGCACAGATGGTAAGAAGGGGACGATGACACAATAACACAGATGGAAAGAAGGGGATGATGACACAATCGCACAGATGGAAAGAAGGGAACGATTACACAATAACACAGACAGATGGAAAGAAGGGGACGATGACACATTAACACAGATGGAAAGAAGGGGACGATGACACAAGAACACAGATGGAAAGAAGGGGACGATGACACAAGAACACAGATGGAAAGAAGGGGACGATGACACAATCGCTCAGATGGAAAGAAGGGATCGATTACACAATAACACAGACAGATGGAAAGAAGGGGATGATGACACAACAACACAGACAGATGGAAAGAAGGGGACGATGACACAATAACCCAGATGGTAAGAAGGGAACAATGACACAATAACACAGATGGAAAGAAGGGGAAGATGACACAATCACACAGTTGGAAAGAAGGGGACGATGACACAATAACACAGATGGAAAGAAGGGGACATTGACACAATAACACAGATGGAAAGAAGGGGACGATGACACAAGAACACAGATGGTAAGAAGGGGACGATGACACAAGAATACAGATGGAAAGAAGGGGACGATGACACAAGAGCACAGATGGAAAGAAGGGGACGATGACACAATCGAACAGATGGAAAGAAGGGGACGATGACACAAGAACACAGATGGAAAGAAGGGGACGATGACACAAGAACACAGATGAAAAGAAGGGGACGATGACACAATAACACAGACAGATGGAAAGAAGGGGACGATGACACAATAACACAGATGGAAAGAAGGGGACGATGACACAAGAACACAGATGGAAAGAAGGGGACGATGACACAATCGCACAGATGGAAAATAGAACGATTACACAATAACACAGACAGATGGAAAGAAGGGGACGATGACACAAATAACACAGATGGTAAGAAGGAGACAATGACACAAATAACACAGATGGAAAGAAGGGGATGATGACACAAGAACAGATGGAAAGAAGGGAACGATGACACAAATAACACAGATGGAAAGTAGCAGACAATGACACAATCACACAGATGGAAAGAAGGGGATGATGACACAATCACACAGATGGAAAGAAGGGAATGATGACACAATCACACAGATGGTAAGAAGGGGACGATGACACAATAACACAGATGGAAAGAAGGGGACAATGACACATTAACACAGATGGAAAGAGAGGGACGATGACACAATAACACAGATGGAAAGAAGGGGACGATGACACAATCACACAGATGGAAAGAAGGGGACGATGAGACAATAACACAGACAGATGGAAAGAAGAGGACGATGACACAAATAACACAGATGGTAAGAAGGGGACGATGACACAAATAACACAGATGGTAAGAAGGGGACGATGACACAATCACACAGAAGGAAAGGAAGGGACGATGACACAATCACACAGATGGAAAGAAGGGAATGATGACACAATCACACAGATGGAAAGAAGGGAACGATAACATAAATAACACAGATGGAAAGAAGGGGACGATGACACAAGAACACAGATGGAAGGAAGGGGACGATGACACAATCGCACAGATGGAAAGAAGAACGATTACACAATAACACAGACAGATGGAAAGAAGGGGACGATGACACAATAACACAGATGGTAAGAAGGAGACGATGACACAATCACACAGATGGAAAGAAGGGGATGATGACACAAGAACAGATGGAAAGAAGGGAACGATGACACAAATAACACAGATGGAAAGAAGGAGACAATGACACAATCACACAGATGGAAAGAAGGGGATGATGACACAATCACACAGATGGAAAGAAGGGAATGATGACACTATCACACAGATGGTAAGAAGGGGACGATGACACAAGAACACAGATGGTAAGAAGGGGACGATGACACAAGAATACAGATGGAAAGAAGGGGACGATGACACAAGAGCACAGATGGAAAGAAGGGGACGATGACACAATCGAACAGATGGAAAGAAGGGGACGATGACACAAGAACACAGATGGAAAGAAGGGGACGATGACACAAGAACACAGATGAAAAGAAGGGGACGATGACACAATAACACAGACAGATGGAAAGTAGGGGACGATGACACAATAACACAGATGGAAAGAAGGGGACGATGACACAATCGCACAGATGGAAAGAAGAACGATTACACAATAACACAGACAGATGGAAAGAAAGGGACGATGACACAATTACACAGATGGAAAGAAGGGAATGATGACACAATCACACAGATGGTAAGAAGGGGATGATGACACAAGAACACAGATGGAAAGAAGGGGACAATGACAAAATAACACAGATGGAAAGAAGGGGACGATTACACAAACAGCACAGATGGAAACAAGGGGATGATGACGCAATCACACAGATGGAAAGAAGAGAATGATGTCACAATCAAACAGATGGTAAGAAGTGGACGATGACACAATAACACAGATGGTAAGAAGGGGACGATGACACAATAACACAGATGGAAAGAAGGGGACGATGACACAATCACACAGATGGAAAGAAGGAAACGATGACACAATAACACAGACAGATGGAAAGAAGTGGACGATGACACAAATAACACAGATGTTAAGAAGGGGACGATGACACAGTAACACAGATGGTAAGAAGGGGACGATGACACAATAACACAGATGGAAAGAAGAGGACGATGACACAATCACACAGAGGGAAAGAAGGGGATGATGACACAAGAACACAGATGGAAAGAAGGGGACGATGACACGAGAACACAGATGGAAAGAAGGGGATGATGACACAATCGCACATATGGAAAGAAGGGGACGATGACACAAGAACACAGATGGAAAGAAGGGGACGATGACACAAGAACACAGATGAAAAGAAGGGGACGATGACACAATAACACAGACAGATGGAAAGAAGGGGACGATGACACAATAACACAGATGGAAAGAAGGGGACGATGACACACACGCACAGATGGAAAATAGAACGATTACACAATAACACAGACAGATGGAAAGAAGGGGACGATGACACAAATAACACAGATGGTAAGAAGGAGACAATGACACAATAACACAGATGGAAAGAAGGGGATGATGACACAAGAACAGATGGAAAGAAGGGAACGATGACACAAATAACACAGATGGAAAGAAGGAGACAATGACACAAATAACACAGATGGAAAGAAAAAGACAATGACACAATCACACAGATGGAAAGAAGGGGATGATGACACAATCACACAGATGGAAAGAAGGGAATGATGACACAATCACACAGATGGTAAGAAGGGGACGATGACACAATAACACAGATGGAAAGAAGGGGACAATGACACATTAACACAGATGGAAAGAGAGGGACGATGACACAATAACACAGATGGAAAGAAGGGGACGATGACACAATAACACAGATGGAAAGAAGGGGACGATGACACAATAACACAGATGGAAAAAAGGGGACAATGACAAAATAACACAGATGGAAAGAAGGGGACGATGACACAATCACACAGAGGGAAAGAAGGGGATGATGACACAATCAAACAGATGGAAAGATGGGGACGATGACACAATCACACAGATGGAAAGAAGGGAACGATGACACAATAACACAGACAGATGGAAAGAAGGGGACAATGACACAAATAACACAGAAGGTAAGAAGGGGACGATGACACATTAACACAGATGGAAAGAAGGGGACGATGACACGATGACACAATCACACAGATGGAAAGAAGGGAACGATGACACAAATAACACAGATGGAAAGAAGGCGATGACACAATAACACAGATGGAAAGAAGGGGACGATGACACAATAACACAGATGGAAAGAAGGGGACGCTGACACAGATGGAAAGAAGGGGACGATGACACAGATGGGAAGAAGTGGACGATGACACAATAACACAGATGGAAAGAAGGGGATGATGACACAATCACACAGTTGGAAAGAAGGGGACGATGACACAATAACACAGATGGAAAGAAGGGGACATTGACACAATAACACAGATGGAATGAAGGGGACGATGACACAATAACACAGATGGAAAGAAGGGAACGATGACACAATAACACAGATGGTAAGAAGGGGACGATGACACAATAACACAGATGGTAAGAAGGGAACGATGACACAATAACACAGATGGTAAGAAGGGAAGGATGACACAATAGCACAGATGGTAAGAAGGGGACGATGACACAATAACACAGATGGAAAGAAGGGGACGATGACACAATCGCACAGATGGAAAGAAGGGAACGATTACACAATAACACAGACAGATGGAAAGAAGGGGACGATGACACATTAACACAGATGGAAAGAAGGGGACGATGACACAAGAACACAGATGGAAAGAAGGGGACGATGACACAAGAACAAAGATGGAAAGAAGGGGACGATGACACAATCGCTCAGATGGAAAGAAGGGATCGATTACACAATAACACAGACAGATGGAAAGAAGGGGATGATGACACAACAACACAGACAGATGGAAAGAAGGGGACGATGACACAATAACCCAGATGGTAAGAAGGGAACGATGACACAATAACACAGATGGAAAGAAGGGGAAGATGACACAATCACACAGTTGGAAAGAAGGGGACGATGACACAATAACACAGATGGAAAGAAGGGGACATTGACACAATAACACAGATGGAAAGAAGGGGACGATGACACAAGAACACAGATGGAAAGAAGGGAATGATGACACAATCACACAGATGGTAAGAAGGGGATGATGACACAAGAACACAGATGGAAAGAAGGGGACAATGACAAAATAACACAGATGGAAAGAAGGGGACGATTACACAAACAGCACAGATGGAAACAAGGGGATGATGACGCAATCACACAGATGGAAAGAAGAGAATGATGTCACAATCAAACAGATGGTAAGAAGTGGACGATGACACAATAACACAGATGGTAAGAAGGGGACGATGACACAATAACACAGATGGAAAGAAGGGGACGATGACACAATCACACAGATGGAAAGAAGGAAACGATGACACAATAACACAGACAGATGGAAAGAAGTGGACGATGACACAAATAACACAGATGTTAAGAAGGGGACGATGACACAGTAACACAGATGGTAAGAAGGGGACGATGACACAATAACACAGATGGAAAGAAGAGGACGATGACACAATCACACAGAGGGAAAGAAGGGGATGATGACACAAGAACACAGATGGAAAGAAGGGGACGATGACACGAGAACACAGATGGAAAGAAGGGGATGATGACACAATCGCACATATGGAAAGAAGGGGACGATGACACAAGAACACAGATGGAAAGAAGGGGACGATGACACAAGAACACAGATGAAAAGAAGGGGACGATGACACAATAACACAGACAGATGGAAAGAAGGGGACGATGACACAATAACACAGATGGAAAGAAGGGGACGATGACACACACGCACAGATGGAAAATAGAACGATTACACAATAACACAGACAGATGGAAAGAAGGGGACGATGACACAAATAACACAGATGGTAAGAAGGAGACAATGACACAATAACACAGATGGAAAGAAGGGGATGATGACACAAGAACAGATGGAAAGAAGGGAACGATGACACAAATAACACAGATGGAAAGAAGGAGACAATGACACAAATAACACAGATGGAAAGAAAAAGACAATGACACAATCACACAGATGGAAAGAAGGTGATGATGACACAATCACACAGATGGAAAGAAGGGAATGATGACACAATCACACAGATGGTAAGAAGGGGACGATGACACAATAACACAGATGGAAAGAAGGGGACAATGACACATTAACACAGATGGAAAGAGAGGGACGATGACACAATAACACAGATGGAAAGAAGGGGACGATGACACAATAACACAGATGGAAAGAAGGGGACGATGACACTATAACACAGATGGAAAAAAGGGGACAATGACAAAATAACACAGATGGAAAGAAGGGGACGATGACACAATCACACAGAGGGAAAGAAGGGGATGATGACACAATCACACAGATGGAAAGATGGGGACGATGACACAATCACACAGATGGAAAGAAGGGAACGATGACACAATAACACAGACAGATGGAAAGAAGGGGACAATGACACAAATAACACAGAAGGTAAGAAGGGGACGATGACACATTAACACAGATGGAAAGAAGGGGACGATGACACGATGACACAATCACACAGATGGAAAGAAGGGAACGATGACACAAATAACACAGATGGAAAGAAGGCGATGACACAATAACACAGATGGAAAGAAGGGGACGATGACACAATAACACAGATGGAAAGAAGGGGACGATGACACAGATGGAAAGAAGGGGACGATGACACAGATGGGAAGAAGTGGACGATGACACAATAACACAGATGGAAAGAAGGGGATGATGACACAATCACACAGTTGGAAAGAAGGGGACGATGACACAATAACACAGATGGAATGAAGGGGACGATGACACAATAACACAGATGGAAAGAAGGGAACGATGACACAATAACACAGATGGTAAGAAGGGGACGATGACACAATAACACAGATGGTAAGAAGGGAACGATGACACAATAACACAGATGGTAAGAAGGGAAGGATGACACAATAGCACAGATGGTAAGAAGGGGACGATGACACAATAACACAGATGGAAAGAAGGGGACGATGACACAATCGCACAGATGGAAAGAAGGGAACGATTACACAATAACACAGACAGATGGAAAGAAGGGGACGATGACACATTAACACAGATGGAAAGAAGGGGACGATGACACAAGAACACAGATGGAAAGAAGGGGACGATGACACAAGAACACAGATGGAAAGAAGGGGACGATGACACAATCGCTCAGATGGAAAGAAGGGATCGATTACACAATAACACAGACAGATGGAAAGAAGGGGATGATGACACAACAACACAGACAGATGGAAAGAAGGGGACGATGACACAATAACCCAGATGGTAAGAAGGGAACGATGACACAATAACACAGATGGAAAGAAGGGGAAGATGACACAATCACACAGTTGGAAAGAAGGGGACGATGACACAATAACACAGATGGAAAGAAGGGGACATTGACACAATAACACAGATGGAAAGAAGGGGACGATGACACAAGAACACAGATGGAAAGAAGGGAATGATGACACAATCACACAGATGGTAAGAAGGGGATGATGACACAAGAACACAGATGGAAAGAAGGGGACAATGACAAAATAACACAGATGGAAAGAAGGGGACGATTACACAAACAGCACAGATGGAAACAAGGGGATGATGACGCAATCACACAGATGGAAAGAAGAGAATGATGTCACAATCAAACAGATGGTAAGAAGTGGACGATGACACAATAACACAGATGGTAAGAAGGGGACGATGACACAATAACACAGATGGAAAGAAGGGGACGATGACACAATCACACAGATGGAAAGAAGGAAACGATGACACAATAACACAGACAGATGGAAAGAAGTGGACGATGACACAAATAACACAGATGTTAAGAAGGGGACGATGTCACAGTAACACAGATGGTAAGAAGGGGACGATGACACAATAACACAGATGGAAAGAAGAGGACGATGACACAATCACACAGAGGGAAAGAAGGGGATGATGACACAAGAACACAGACAGATGGAAAGAAGGGGATGATGACACAACAACACAGACAGATGGAAAGAAGGGGACGATGACACAATAACCCAGATGGTAAGAAGGGAACGATGACACAATAACACAGATGGAAAGAAGGGGAAGATGACACAATCACACAGTTGGAAAGAAGGGGACGATGACACAATAACACAGATGGAAAGAAGGGGACATTGACACAATAACACAGATGGAAAGAAGGGGACGATGACACAAGAACACAGATGGTAAGAAGGGGACGATGACACAAGAATACAGATGGAAAGAAGGGGACGATGACACAAGAGCACAGATGGAAAGAAGGGGACGATGACACAATCGAACAGATGGAAAGAAGGGGACGATGACACAAGAACACAGATGGAAAGAAGGGGACGATGACACGAGAACACAGATGGAAAGAAGGGGATGATGACACAATCGCACATATGGAAAGAAGGGGACGATGACACAAGAACACAGATGGAAAGAAGGGGACGATGACACAAGAACACAGATGAAAAGAAGGGGACAATGACACAATCACACAGATGGAAAGAAGGGGATGATGACACAATCACACAGATGGAAAGAAGGGAATGATCACACTATCACACAGATGGTAAGAAGGGGACGATGACACAAGAACACAGATGGTAAGAAGGGGACGATGACACAAGAATACAGATGGAAAGAAGGGGACGATGACACAAGAGCACAGATGGAAAGAAGGGGACGATGACACAATCGAACAGATGGAAAGAAGGGGACGATGACACAAGAACACAGATGGAAAGAAGGGGACGATGACACAAGAACACAGATGAAAAGAAGGGGACGATGACACAATAACACAGACAGATGGAAAGAAGGGGACGATGACACAATAACACAGATGGAAAGAAGGGGACGATGACACAATCGCACAGATGGAAAGAAGAACGATTACACAATAACACAGACAGATGGAAAGAAGGGGACGATGACACAATCACACAGATGGAAAGAAGGGAATGATGACACAATCACACAGATGGTAAGAAGGGGATGATGACACAAGAACACAGATGGAAAGAAGGGGACAATGACAAAATAACACAGATGGAAAGAAGGGG
The DNA here is from genome assembly GCA_031769625.1 of Taudactylus pleione. Classification (NCBI taxonomy): domain Eukaryota; kingdom Metazoa; phylum Chordata; class Amphibia; order Anura; family Myobatrachidae; genus Taudactylus; species Taudactylus pleione. Next base: position 1,813,702 of record JAUIMM010000124.1, read on the forward strand.
ACGACTACACAAACAGCACAGATGGAAACAAGGGGATGATGACGCAATCACACAGATGGAAAGAAGGGAATGATGTCACAATCAAACAGATGGTAAGAAGTGGACGATGACACAATAACACAGATGGTAAGAAGGGGACGATGACACAATAACACAGATGGAAAGAAGGGGACGATGACACAATCACACAGATGGAAAGAAGGAAACGATGACACAATAACACAGACAGATGGAAAGAAGGGGACGATGACACAAATAACACAGATGTTAAGAAGGGGACGATGACACAGTAACACAGATGGTAAGAAGGGGACGATGACACAATAACACAGATGGAAAGAAGAGGACGATGACACAATCACACAGAGGGAAAGAAGGGGACGATGACACAAGAACACAGAGGGAAAGAAGGGGACGATGACACAAGAACACAGAGGGAAAGAAGGGGACGATGACACAATAAAAGAGAGGGAAAGAAGGGGACGATGACACAATAACACAGAGGGAAAGAAGGGGACGATGACACAAGAACACAGAGGGAAAGAAGGGTATGATGACACAATAACACAGAGGGAAAGAAGGGGAAGATGACACAATAACACAGAGGGAAAGAAGGGGACGATGACACAATAACACAGATGGTAAGAAGGGGACGATGACACAATAACACAGATGGTAAGAAGGGAATGATGACACAATAACACAGATGGTAAGAAGGGGACGATGACACAAGAACACAGATGGTAAGAAGGGGACGATGACACAAGAACACAGATGGAAAGAAGGGGACGATGACACAAGAGCACAGATGGAAAGAAGGGGACGATGACACAATCGAACAGATGGAAAGAAGTGGACGATGACACAAGAACACAGATGGAAAGAAGGGGACGATGACACAAGAACACAGATGGAAAGAAGGGGACGATGACACAATAACACAGAGGGAAAGAAGGGGACGATGACACAATAACACAGATGGTAAGAAGGAAACGATGACACAATAACACAGATGGTAAGAAGGGGACGATGACACAAGAACACAGATGGTAAGAAGGGGACGATGACACAAGAGCACAGATGGAAAGAAGGGGACGATGACACAAGAGCACAGATGGAAAGAAGGGGACGATGACACAATCGAACAGATGGAAAGAAGGGGACGATGACACAAGAACACAGATGGAAAGAAGGGTACGATGACACAAGAACACAGATGGAAAGAAGGGGACGATGACACTATCGCACAGATGGAAAGAAGGGAACGATGACACAAGAACACAGAAGGAAAGAAGGGGACGATGACACAAGAACACAGATGAAAAGAAGGGGACGATGACACAATAACACAGACAGATGGAAAGAAGGAGACGATGACACAATAACACAGATGGAAAGAAGGGAACGATGACACAAGAACACAGATGGAAAGAAGGGGACGATGACACAAATAACACAGATGGTAAGAAGGGGACGATGACACAAATAACACAGATGGTAAGAAGGGGACGATTACACAATAACACAGATGGAAAGAAGCGGGCGATGACACAATAACACAGATGGTAAGAAGGGGACGATGACACAATAACACAGATGGAAAGAAGGGAACGATGACACAAATAACACAGATGGAAAGAAGGAGAGGATGACACAATAACACAGATGGAAAGAAGGGGACGATGACACAATCACACAGATGGAAAGAAGGGAACGATGACACAAATAACACAGATGGAAAGAAGGGGAGGATGACACAATAACACAAATGGAAAGAAGGGGACGATGACACAATAACACAGATGGAAAGAAGGGGACGATGACACAGATGGAAAGAAGTGGACGATGACACAGATGGAAAGAAGGGGACGCTGACACAATCACACAGATGGAAAGAAGGCGACGATGACACAATAACACAGACAGATGGAAAGAAGGGGACGATGACACAAATAACACAGATGGTAAGAAAGGGACGATGACACATTCACACAGATGGTAAGAAGGGGACGATGACAGAAATAACACAGATGGAAAGAAGGGAACGATGATACAAAAAACACAGATGGAAAGAAGGGGACGATGACACAATAACACAGATGGAAAGAAGGGGACGATGACACAATAACACAGATGGAAAGAAGGGGACGATGACACAATAACACAGATGGAAAAAAGGGGACGATGACAAAATAACACAGATGGAAAGAAGGGGACGATGACACAATCACACAGAGGGAAAGAAGGGGATGATGACACAATCACACAGATGGAAAGAAGGGGAAGATGACACAATCACACAGATGGAAAGAAGGGAACGATGACACAATAACACAGACAGATGGAAAGAAGGGGACAATGACACAAATAACACAGAAGGTAAGAAGGGGACGATGACACAATAACACAGATGGAAAGAAGGGGACGATGACACGATGACACAATCACACAGATGGAAAGAAGGGAACTATGACACAAATAACACAGATGAAAAGAAGGCGATGACACAATAACACAGATGGAAAGAAGGGGACGATGACACAATAACACAGATGGAAAGAAGGGGACGATGACACAGATGGAAAGAAGGGGACGATGACACAGATGGGAAGAAGTGGACGATGACACAATAACACAGATGGAAAGAAGGGGAAGATGACACAATCACACAGTTGGAAAGAAGGGGCCGATAACACAATAACACAGATGGAAAGAAGGGGACATTGACACAATAACACAGATGGAATGAAGGGGAGGATGACACAATAACACAGATGGAAAGAAGGGGACGATGACACAATAACACAGATGGTAAGAAGGGGACGATGACACAATAACACAGATGGTAAGAAGGGAACGATGACACAATAACTCAGATGGTAAGAAGGGAACGATGACACAATAACACAGATGGTAAGAAGGGGACGATGACACAATAACACAGATGGAAAGAAGGGGACGATGACACAATCGCACAGATGGAAAGAAGGGAACGATTACACAATAACACAGACAGATGGAAAGAAGAGGACGATGACACAATAACACAGATGGAAAGAAGGGGACGATGACACAAGAACACAGATGGAAAGAAGGGGACGATGACACAAGAACACAGATGGAAAGAAGGGGACGATGACACAATCGCTCAGATGGAAAGAAGTGATCGAATACACAATAACACAGACAGATGGAAAGAAGGGGATGATGACACAACAACACAGACAGATGGAAAGAAGGGGACGATGACACAATAACCCAGATGGTAAGAAGGGAACGATGACACAATAACACAGATGGAAAGAAGGGGAAGATGACACAATCACACAGTTGGAAAGAAGGGGACGATGACACAATAACACAGATGGAAAGAAGGGGACATTGACACAATAACACAGATGGAAAGAAGGGGACGATGACACAAGAACACAGATGGTAAGAAGGGGACGATGACACAAGAATACAGATGGAAAGAAGGGGACGATGACACAAGAGCACAGATGGACAGAAGGGGACGATGACACAATCGAACAGATGGAAAGAAGGGGACGATGACACAAGAACACAGATGGAAAGAAGGGGACGATGACACGAGAACACAGATGGAAAGAAGGGGATGATGACACAATCACACAGATGGAAAGAAGAGAATGATGTCACAATCAAACAGATGGTAAGAAGTGGACGATGACACAATAACACAGATGGTAAGAAGGGGACGATGACACAATAACACAGATGGAAAGAAGGGGACGATGACACAATCACACAGATGGAAAGAAGGAAACGATGACACAATAACACAGACAGATGGAAAGAAGTGGACGATGACACAAATAACACAGATGTTAAGAAGGGGACGATGACACAGTAACACAGATGGTAAGAAGGGGACGATGACACAATAACACAGATGGAAAGAAGAGGACGATGACACAATCACACAGAGGGAAAGAAGGGGATGATGACACAAGAACACAGACAGATGGAAAGAAGGGGATGATGACACAACAACACAGACAGATGGAAAGAAGGGAACGATGACACAATAACCCAGATGGTAAGAAGGGAACGATGACACAATAACACAGATGGAAAGAAGGGGAAGATGACACAATCACACAGTTGGAAAGAAGGGGACGATGACACAATAACACAGATGGAAAGAAGGGGACATTGACACAATAACACAGATGGAAAGAAGGGGACGATGACACAAGAACACAGATGGTAAGAAGGGGACGATGACACAAGAATACAGATGGAAAGAAGGGGACGATGACACAAGAGCACAGATGGAAAGAAGGGGACGATGACACAATCGAACAGATGGAAAGAAGGGGACGATGACACAAGAACACAGATGGGAAGAAGGGGATGATGACACAATCGCACATATGGAAAGAAGGGGACGATGACACAAGAACACAGATGGAAAGAAGGGGACGATGACACAAGAACACAGATGAAAAGAAGGGGACAATGACACAATCACACAGATGGAAAGAAGGGGATGATGACACAATCACACAGATGGAAAGAAGGGAATGATCACACTATCACACAGATGGTAAGAAGGGGACGATGACACAAGAACACAGATGGTAAGAAGGGGACGATGACACAAGAATACAGATGGAAAGAAGGGGACGATGACACAAGAGCACAGATGGAAAGAAGGGGACGATGACACAATCGAAAAGATGGAAAGAAGGGGACGATGACACAAGAACACAGATGGAAAGAAGGGGACGATGACACAAGAACACAGATGAAAAGAAGGGGACGATGACACAATAACACAGACAGATGGAAAGAAGGGGACGATGACACAATAACACAGATGGAAAGAAGGGGACGATGACACAATCGCACAGATGGAAAGAAGAACGATTACACAATAACACAGACAGATGGAAAGTAGGGGACGATGACACAATCACACAGATGGAAAGAAGGGAATGATGACACAATCACACAGATGGTAAGAAGGGGATGATGACACAAGAACACAGATGGAAAGAAGGGGACAATGACAAAATAACACAGATGGAAAGAAGGGGACGACTACACAAACAGCACAGATGGAAACAAGGGGATGATGACGCAATCACACAGATGGAAAGAAGGGAATGATGTCACAATCAAACAGATGGTAAGAAGTGGACGATGACACAATAACACAGATGGTAAGAAGGGGACGATGACACAATAACACAGATGGAAAGAAGGGGACGATGACACAATCACACAGATGGAAAGAAGGAAACGATGACACAATAACACAGACAGATGGAAAGAAGGGGACGATGACACAAATAACACAGATGTTAAGAAGGGGACGATGACACAGTAACACAGATGGTAAGAAGGGGACGATGACACAATAACACAGATGGAAAGAAGAGGACGATGACACAATCACACAGAGGGAAAGAAGGGGACGATGACACAAGAACACAGAGGGAAAGAAGGGGACGATGACACAAGAACACAGAGGGAAAGAAGGGGACGATGACACAATAAAAGAGAGGGAAAGAAGGGGACGATGACACAATAACACAGAGGGAAAGAAGGGGACGATGACACAAGAGCACAGATGGAAAGAAGGGGACGATGACACAATCGAACAGATGGAAAGAAGGGGACGATGACACAAGAACACAGATGGAAAGAAGGGGACGATGACACAAGAACACAGATGAAAAGAAGGGGACGATGACACAATAACACAGACAGATGGAAAGAAGGGGACGATGACACAATAACACAGATGGAAAGAAGGGGACGATGACACAATCGCACAGATGGAAAGAAGAACGATTACACAATAACACAGACAGATGGAAAGAAGGGGACGATGACACAATCACACAATGGAAAGAAGGGAATGATGACACAATCACACAGATGGTAAGAAGGGGATGATGACACAAGAACACAGATGGAAAGAAGGGGACAATGACAAAATAACACAGATGGAAAGAAGGGGACGACTACACAAACAGCACAGATGGAAACAAGGGGATGATGACGCAATCACACAGATGGAAAGAAGGGAATGATGTCACAATCAAACAGATGGTAAGAAGTGGACGATGACACAATAACACAGATGGTAAGAAGGGGACGATGACACAATAACACAGATGGAAAGAAGGGGACGATGACACAATCACACAGATGGAAAGAAGGAAACGATGACACAATAACACAGACAGATGGAAAGAAGGGGACGATGACACAAATAACACAGATGTTAAGAAGGGGACGATGACACAGTAACACAGATGGTAAGAAGGGGACGATGACACAATAACACAGATGGAAAGAAGAGGACGATGACACAATCACACAGAGGGAAAGAAGGGGACGATGACACAAGAACACAGAGGGAAAGAAGGGGACGATGACACAAGAACACAGAGGGAAAGAAGGGGACGATGACACAATAAAAGAGAGGGAAAGAAGGGGACGATGACACAATAACACAGAGGGAAAGAAGGGGACGATGACACAAGAACACAGAGGGAAAGAAGGGTATGATGACACAATAACACAGAGGGAAAGAAGGGGAAGATGACACAATAACACAGAGGGAAAGAAGGTGACGATGACACAATAACACAGATGGTAAGAAGGGGACGATGACACAATAACACAGATGGTAAGAAGGGAATGATGACACAATAACACAGATGGTAAGAAGGGGACGATGACACAAGAACACAGATGGTAAGAAGGGGACGATGACACAAGAACACAGATGGAAAGAAGGGGACGATGACACAAGAGCACAGATGGAAAGAAGGGGACGATGACACAATCGAACAGATGGAAAGAAGTGGACGATGACACAAGAACACAGATGGAAAGAAGGGGACGATGACACAAGAACACAGATGGAAAGAAGGGGACGATGACACAATAACACAGAGGGAAAGAAGGGGACGATGACACAATAACACAGATGGTAAGAAGGGAACGATGACACAATAACACAGATGGTAAGAAGGGGACGATGACACAAGAACACAGATGGTAAGAAGGGGACGATGACACAAGAGCACAGATGGAAAGAAGGGGACGATGACACAAGAGCACAGATGGAAAGAAGGGGACGATGACACAAGAACACAGATGGAAAGAAGGGTACGATGACACAAGAACACAGATGGAAAGAAGGGGACGATGACACTATCGCACACAGATGGAAAGAAGGGGACGATGACACTATCGCACAGATGGAAAGAAGGGAACGATGACACAAGAACACAGAAGGAAAGAAGGGGACGATGACACAAGAACACAGATGAAAAGAAGGGGACGATGACACAATAACACAGACAGATGGAAAGAAGGAGACGATGACACAATAACACAGATGGAAAGAAGGGAACGATGACACAAGAACACAGATGGAAAGAAGGGGACGATGACACAAATAACACAGATGGTAAGAAGGGGACGATGACACAAATAACACAGATGGTAAGAAGGGGACGATTACACAATAACACAGATGGAAAGAAGCGGGCGATGACACAATAACACAGATGGTAAGAAGGGGACGATGACACAATAACACAGATGGAAAGAAGGGAACGATGACAAAAATAACACAGATGGAAAGAAGGAGAGGATGACACAATAACACAGATGGAAAGAAGGGGACGATGACACAATCACACAGATGGAAAGAAGGGAACGATGACACAAATAACACAGATGGAAAGAAGGGGAGGATGACACAATAACACAAATGGAAAGAAGGGGACGATGACACAATAACACAGATGGAAAGAAGGGGACGATGACACAGATGGAAAGAAGTGGACGATGACACAGATGGAAAGAAGGGGACGCTGACACAATCACACAGATGGAAAGAAGGCGACGATGACACAATAACACAGACAGATGGAAAGAAGGGGACGATGACACAAATAACACAGATGGTAAGAAAGGGACGATGACACATTCACACAGATGGTAAGAAGGGGACGATGACAGAAATAACACAGATGGAAAGAAGGGAACGATGATACAAAAAACACAGATGGAAAGAAGGGGACGATGACACAATAACACAGATGGAAAGAAGGGGACGATGACACAATAACACAGATGGAAAGAAGGGGACGATGACACAATAACACAGATGGAAAAAAGGGGACGATGACAAAATAACACAGATGGAAAGAAGGGGACGATGACACAATCACACAGAGGGAAAGAAGGGGATGATGACACAATCACACAGATGGAAAGAAGGGGAAGATGACACAATCACACAGATGGAAAGAAGGGAACGATGACACAATAACACAGACAGATGGAAAGAAGGGGACAATGACACAAATAACACAGAAGGTAAGAAGGGGACGATGACACAATAACACAGATGGAAAGAAGGGGACGATGACACGATGACACAATCACACAGATGGAAAGAAGGGAACTATGACACAAATAACACAGATGAAAAGAAGGCGATGACACAATAACACAGATGGAAAGAAGGGGACGATGACACAATAACACAGATGGAAAGAAGGGGACGATGACACAGATGGAAAGAAGGGGACGATGACACAGATGGGAAGAAGTGGACGATGACACAATAACACAGATGGAAAGAAGGGGAAGATGACACAATCACACAGTTGGAAAGAAGGGGCCGATAACACAATAACACAGATGGAAAGAAGGGGACAATGACACAATAACACAGATGGAATGAAGGGGAGGATGACACAATAACACAGATGGAAAGAAGGGGACGATGACACAATAACACAGATGGTAAGAAGGGGACGATGACACAATAACACAGATGGTAAGAAGGGAACGATGACACAATAACTCAGATGGTAAGAAGGGAACGATGACACAATAACACAGATGGTAAGAAGGGGACGATGACACAATAACACAGATGGAAAGAAGGGGACGATGACACAATCGCACAGATGGAAAGAAGGGAACGATTACACAATAACACAGACAGATGGAAAGAAGAGGACGATGACACAATAACACAGATGGAAAGAAGGGGACGATGACACAAGAACACAGATGGAAAGAAGGGGACGATGACACAAGAACACAGATGGAAAGAAGGGGACGATGACACAATCGCTCAGATGGAAAGAAGTGATCGATTACACAATAACACAGACAGATGGAAAGAAGGGGATGATGACACAACAACACAGACAGATGGAAAGAAGGGGACGATGACACAATAACCCAGATGGTAAGAAGGGAACGATGACACAATAACACAGATGGAAAGAAGGGGAAGATGACACAATCACACAGTTGGAAAGAAGGGGACGATGACACAATAACACAGATGGAAAGAAGGGGACATTGACACAATAACACAGATGGAAAGAAGGGGACGATGACACAAGAACACAGATGGTAAGAAGGGGACGATGACACAAGAATACAGATGGAAAGAAGGGGACGATGACACAAGAGCACAGATGGAAAGAAGGGGACGATGACACAATCGAACAGATGGAAAGAAGGGGACGATGACACAAGAACACAGATGGAAAGAAGGGGACGATGACACGAGAACACAGATGGAAAGAAGGGGATGATGACACAATCGCACAGATGGAAAGAAGGGGACGATGACACAAGAACACAGATGGAAAGAAGGGGACGATGACACAAGAACACAGATGAAAAGAAGGGGACGATGACACAATAACACAGACAGATGGAAAGAAGGGGACGATGACACAATAACACAGATGGAAAGAAGGGAACGATGACACAAGAACACAGATGGAAAGAAGGGGACGATGACACAAATAACACAGATGGTAAGAAGGGGACGATGACACAAAAAACACAGATGGTAAGTAGGGGACGATTACACAATAACACAGATGGAAAGAAGGGGGCGATGACACAATAACACAGATGGAAAGAAGGGAACGATGACACAAATAACACAGATGGAAAGAAGTAGAGGATGACACAATAACACAGATGGAAAGAAAGGGACGATGACACAATCACACAGATGGAAAGAAGGGAACGATGACACAAATAACACAGATGGAAAGAAGGGGAGGATGACACAATAACACAAATGGAAAGAAGGGGACGATGACACAATAACACAGATGGAAAGAAGGGGACGATGACACAGATGGAAAGAAGGGGACGATGACACAGATGGAAAGAAGGGGACGCTGACACAATCACACAGATGGAAAGAAGGCGACGATGACACAATAACACAGACAGATGGAAAGAAGGGGACGATGACACAAATAACACAGATGGTAAGAAAGGGACGATGACACATTCACACAGATGGTAAGAAGGGGACGATGACAGAAATAACACAGATGGAAAGAAGGGAACGATGATACAAAAAACACAGATGGAAAGAAGGGGACGATGACACAATAACACAGATGGAAAGAAGGGGACGATGACACAATAACACAGATGGAAAGAAGGGGACGATGACACAATAAGACAGATGGAAAAAAGGGGACGATGACAAAATAACACAGATGGAAAGAAGGGGACGATGACACAATCACACAGAGGGAAAGAAGGGGATGATGACACAATCACACAGATGGAAAGAAGGGGACGATGACACAATCACACAGATGGAAAGAAGTGAACGATGACACAATAACACAGACAGATGGAAAGAAGGGGACAATGACACAAATAACACAGAAGGTAAGAAGGGGACGATGACACAATAACACAGATGGAAAGAAGGGGACGATGACACGATGACACAATCAAACAGATGGAAAGAAGGGAACTATGACACAAATAACACAGATGGAAAGAAGGCGATGACACAATAACACAGATGGAAAGAAGGGGACTATGACACAATAACACAGATGGAAAGAAGGGGACGATGACACAGATGGAAAGAAGGGGACGAAGACACAGATGGTAAGAAGTGGACGATGAAACAATAACACAGATGGAAAGAAGGGGAAGATGACACAATCACACAGTTGGAAAGAAGGGGACGATAACACAATAACACAGATGGAAAGAAGGGGACATTGACACAATAACACAGATGGAATGAAGGGGACGATGACACAATAACACAGATGGAAAGAAGGGGACGATGACACAATAACACAGATGGTAAGAAGGGGACGACGACACAATAACACAGATGGTAAGAAGGGAACGATGACACAATAACACAGATGGTAAGAAGGGAACGATGACACAATAACACAGATGGTAAGAAGGGGACGATGACACAATAACACAGATGGAAAGAAGGGGACGATGACACAATCGCACAGATGGAAAGAAGGGAACGATTACACAATAACACAGACAGATGGAAAGAAGGGGACGATGACACAATAACACAGATGGAAAGAAGGGGACGATGACACAAGAACACAGATGGAAAAAAGGGGACGATGACACAAGAACACAGATGGAAAGAAGGGGACGATGACACAATCGCTCAGATGGAAAGAAGTGATCGATTACACAATAACACAGACAGATGGAAAGAAGGGGATGATGACACAACAACACAGACAGATGGAAAGAAGGGGACGATGACACAATAACACAGATGGAAAGAAGGGGACGATGACACAATCGCACAGATGGAAAGAAGGGAACGATTACACAATAACACAGACAGATGGAAAGAAGGGGACGATGACACAATAACACAGATGGAAAGAAGGGGACGATGACACAAGAACACAGATGGAAAAAAGAGAACGATGACACAATAACACAGATGGAAAGAAGGGGAAGATGACACAATCACACAGTTGGAAAGAAGGGGACGATGACACAATAACACAGATGGAAAGAAGGAGACATTGACACAGTAACACAGATGGAAAGAAGGGGACGATGACACAAGAACACAGATGGTAAGAAGGGGACGATGACACAAGAATACAGATGAAAGAAGGGGACGATGACACAAGAGCACAGATGGAAAGAAGGGGACGATGACACAATCGAACAGATGGAAAGAAGGGGACGATGACACAAGAACACAGATGGAAAGAAGGGGACGATGACACGAGAACACAGATGGAAAGAAGGGGATGATGACACAATCGCACAGATGGAAAGAAGGGGACGATGACACAAGAACACAGATGGAAAGAAGGGGACGATGACACAAGAACACAGATGAAAAGAAGGGGACGATGACACAATAACACAGACAGATGGAAAGAAGGGGACGATGACACAATAACACAGATGGAAAGAAGTGGACGATGACACAAGAGCACAGATGGAAAGAAGGGGACGATGACACAATCGCACAGATGGAAAATAGAACGATGACACAATAACACAGACAGATGGAAAGAAGGGGACGATGACACAAATAACACAGATGGTAAGAAGGAGACAATGACACAATAACACAGATGGAAAGAAGGGGATGATGACACAAGAACAGATGGAAAGAAGGGAACGATGACACAAATAACACAGATGGAAAGAAGGAGACAATGACACAATCACACAGATGGAAAGAAGGGGATGATGACACAATCACACAGATGGAAAGAAGGGAATGATGACACAATCACACAGATGGTAAGAAGGGGACGATGACACAATAACACAGATGGAAAGAAGGGGACAATGACACATTAACACAGATGGAAAGAGAGGGATGATGACACAATAACACAGATGGAAAGAAGGGGACGATGACACAATCACACAGATGGAAAGAAGGGGACGATGAGACAATAACACAGACAGATGGAAAGAAGAGGACGATGACACAAATAACACAGATGGTAAGAAGGGGACGATGACACAATCACACAGAAGGAAAGGAAGGGAAGATGACACAATCACACAGATGGAAAGAAGGGAACGATGACACAATCACACAGATGGAAAGAAGGGAACGATAACATAAATAACTCAGATGGAAAGAAGGGGACGATGACACAAGAACACAGATGGAAGGAAGGGGACGATGACACAATCGCACAGATGGAAAGAAGAACGATTACACAATAACACAGACAGATGGAAAGAAGGGGACGATGACACAATAACACAGATGGTAAGAAGGAGACGATGACACAATCACACAGATGGAAAGAAGGGGATGATGACACAAGAACAGATGGAAAGAAGGGAACGATGACACAAATAACACAGATGGAAAGAAGTAGACAATGACACAATCACACAGATGGAAAGAAGGGGATGATGACACAATCACACAGATGGAAAGAAGGGAATGATGACACAATCACACAGATGGTAAGAAGGGGACGATGACACAAGAACACAGATGGTAAGAAGGGGACGATGACACAATAACACAGATGGAAAGAAGGGAACGATGACACAAATAACACAGATGGAAAGAAGCAGAGGATGACACAATAACACAGATGGAAAGAAAGGGACGATGACACAATCACACAGATGGAAAGAAGGGAACGATGACACAAATAACACAGATGGAAAGAAGGGGAGGATGACACAATAACACAAATGGAAAGAAGGGGACGATGACACAATAACACAGATGGAAAGAAGGGGACGATGACACAGATGGAAAGAAGGGGACGATGACACAGATGGAAAGAAGGGGACGCTGACACAATCACACAGATGGAAAGAAGGCGACGATGACACAATAACACAGACAGATGGAAAGAAGGGGACGATGACACAAATAACACAGATGGTAAGAAAGGGACGATGACACATTCACACAGATGGTAAGAAGGGGACGATGACAGAAATAACACAGATGGAAAGAAGGGAACGATGATACAAAAAACACAGATGGAAAGAAGGGGACGATGACACAATAACACAGATGGAAAGAAGGGGACGATGACACAATAACACAGATGGAAAGAAGGGGACGATGACACAATAAGACAGATGGAAAAAAGGGGACGATGACAAAATAACACAGATGGAAAGAAGGGGACGATGACACAATCACACAGAGGGAAAGAAGGGGATGATGACACAATCACACAGATGGAAAGAAGGGGACGATGACACAATCACACAGATGGAAAGAAGGGAACGATGACACAATAACACAGACAGATGGAAAGAAGGGGACAATGACACAAATAACACAGAAGGTAAGAAGGGGACGATGACACAATAACACAGATGGAAAGAAGGGGACGATGACACGATGACACAATCACACAGATGGAAAGAAGGGAACTATGACACAAATAACACAGATGGAAAGAAGGCGATGACACAATAACACAGATGGAAAGAAGGGGACTATGACACAATAACACAGATGGAAAGAAGGGGACGATGACACAGATGGAAAGAAGGGGACGAAGACACAGATGGTAAGAAGTGGACGATGAAACAATAACACAGATGGAAAGAAGGGGAAGATGACACAATCACACAGTTGGAAAGAAGGGGACGATAACACAATAACACAGATGGAAAGAAGGGGACATTGACACAATAACACAGATGGAATGAAGGGGACGATGACACAATAACACAGATGGAAAGAAGGGGACGATGACACAATAACACAGATGGTAAGAAGGGGACGACGACACAATAACACAGATGGTAAGAAGGGAACGATGACACAATAACACAGATGGTAAGAAGGGAACGATGACACAATAACACAGATGGTAAGAAGGGGACGATGACACAATAACACAGATGGAAAGAAGGGGACGATGACACAATCGCACAGATGGAAAGAAGGGAACGATTACACAATAACACAGACAGATGGAAAGAAGGGGACGATGACACAATAACACAGATGGAAAGAAGGGGACGATGACACAAGAACACAGATGGAAAAAAGGGGACGATGACACAAGAACACAGATGGAAAGAAGGGGACGATGACACAATCGCTCAGATGGAAAGAAGTAATCGATTACACAATAACACAGACAGATGGAAAGAAGGGGATGATGACACAACAACACAGACAGATTTAAAGAAGGGGACGATGACACAATAACACAGATGGAAAGAAGGGGACGATGACACAATCGCACAGATGGAAAGAAGGGAACGATTACACAATAACACAGACAGATGGAAAGAAGGGGACGATGACACAATAACACAGATGGAAAGAAGGGGACGATGACACAAGAACACAGATGGAAAAAAGGGAACGATGACACAATAACACAGATGGAAAGAAGGGGAAGATGACACAATCACACAGTTGGAAAGAAGGGGACGATGACACAATAACACAGATGGAAAGAAGGAGACATTGACACAGTAACACAGATGGAAAGAAGGGGACGATGACACAAGAACACAGATGGTAAGAAGGGGACGATGACACAAGAATACAGATGGAAAGAAGGGGACGATGACACAAGAGCACAGATGGAAAGAAGGGGACGATGACACAATCGAACAGATGGAAAGAAGGGGACGATGACACAAGAACACAGATGGAAAGAAGGGGACGATGACACGAGAACACAGATGGAAAGAAGGGGATGATGACACAATCGCACAGATGGAAAGAAGGGGACGATGACACAAGAACACAGATGGAAAGAAGGGGACGATGACACAAGAACACAGATGAAAAGAAGGGGACGATGACACAATAACACAGACAGATGGAAAGAAGGGGACGATGACACAATAACACAGATGGAAAGAAGTGGACGATGACACAAGAGCACAGATGGAAAGAAGGGGACGATGACACAATCGCACAGATGGAAAATAGAACGATTACACAATAACACAGACAGATGGAAAGAAGGGGACGATGACACAAATAACACAGATGGTAAGAAGGAGACAATGACACAATAACACAGATGGAAAGAAGGGGATGATGACACAAGAACAGATGGAAAGAAGGGAACGATGACACAAATAACACAGATGGAAAGAAGGAGACAATGACACAATCACACAGATGGAAAGAAGGGGATGATGACACAATCACACAGATGGAAAGAAGGGAATGATGACACAATCACACAGATGGTAAGAAGGGGACGATGACACAATAACACAGATGGAAAGAAGGGGACAATGACACATTAACACAGATGGAAAGAGAGGGACGATGACACAATAACACAGATGGAAAGAAGGGGACGATGACACAATCACACAGATGGAAAGAAGGGGACGATGAGACAATAACACAGACAGATGGAAAGAAGAGGACGATGACACAAATAACACAGATGGTAAGAAGGGGACGATGACACAATCACACAGAAGGAAAGGAAGGGACGATGACACAATCACACAGATGGAAAGAAGGGAACGATGACACAATCACACAGATGGAAAGAAGGGAACGATAACATAAATAACTCAGATGGAAAGAAGGGGACGATGACACAAGAACACAGATGGAAGGAAGGGGACGATGACACAATCGCACAGATGGAAAGAAGAACGATTACACAATAACACAGACAGATGGAAAGAAGGGGACGATGACACAATAACACAGATGGTAAGAAGGAGACGATGACACAATCACACAGATGGAAAGAAGGGGATGATGACACAAGAACAGATGGAAAGAAGGGAACGATGACACAAATAACACAGATGGAAAGAAGTAGACAATGACACAATCACACAGATGGAAAGAAGGGGATGATGACACAATCACACAGATGGAAAGAAGGGAATGATGACACAATCACACAGATGGTAAGAAGGGGACGATGACACAAGAACACAGATGGAAAGAAGGGGACGATGACACAAGAATACAGATGAAAAGAAGGGGACGATGACACAATAACACAGACAGATGGAAAGAAGGTGACGATGACACAATAACACAGATGGAAAGAAGGGGACGATGACACAATCGCACAGATGGAAAGAAGAACGATTACACAATAACACAGACAGATGGAAAGAAGGGGACGATGACACAAATAACACAGATGGTAAGAAGGAGACGATGACACCATCACACAGATGGAAAGAAGGGAATGATGACACAATCACATAGATGGTAAGAAGGGGATGATGACACAAGAACACAGATGGAAAGAAGGGGACAATGACAAAATAACACAGATGGAAATAAGGGGACGATGACACAAACAGCACAGATGGAAACAAGGGGATGATGACGCAATCACACAGATGGAAAGAAGGGAATGATGTCACAATCAAACAGATGGTAAGAAGTGGACGATGACACAATAACACAGATGGTAAGAAGGGGACGATGACACAATAACACAGTTGGAAAGAAGGGGACGATGACACAATCACACAGATGGAAAGAAGGAAACGATGACACAATAACACAGACAGATGGAAAGAAGGGGACGATGACACAAATAACACAGATGTTAAGAAGGGGACGATGACACAGTAACACAGATGGTAAGAAGGGGACGATGACACAATAACACAGATGGAAAGAAGAGGACGATGACACAATCACACAGAGGGAAAGAAGGGGACGATGACACAAGAACACAGAGGGAAAGAAGGGGACGATGACACAACAACAGAGAGGGAAAGAAGGGGACGATGACACAATAACACAGAGGGAAAGAAGGGGACGATGACACAAGAACACAGAGGGAAAGAAGGGGATGATGACACAATAACACAGACAGATGGAAAGAAGGGGACAATGACACAAATAACACAGAAGGTAAGAAGGGGACGATGACACAATAACACAGATGGAAAGAAGGGGACGATGACACGATGACACAATCACACAGATGGAAAGAAGGGAACTATGACACAAATAACACAGATGAAAAGAAGGCGATGACACAATAACACAGATGGAAAGAAGGGGACGATGACACAATAACACAGATGGAAAGAAGGGGACGATGACACAGATGGAAAGAAGGGGACGATGACACAGATGGGAAGAAGTGGACGATGACACAATAACACAGATGGAAAGAAGGGGAAGATGACACAATCACACAGTTGGAAAGAAGGGGCCGATAACACAATAACACAGATGGAAAGAAGGGGACATTGACACAATAACACAGATGGAATGAAGGGGAGGATGACACAATAACACAGATGGAAAGAAGGGGACGATGACACAATAACACAGATGGTAAGAAGGGGACGATGACACAATAACACAGATGGTAAGAAGGGAACGATGACACAATAACTCAGATGGTAAGAAGGGAACAATGACACAATAACACAGATGGTAAGAAGGGGACGATGACACAATAACACAGATGGAAAGAAGGGGACGATGACACAATCGCACAGATGGAAAGAAGGGAACGATTACACAATAACACAGACAGATGGAAAGAAGAGGACGATGACACAATAACACAGATGGAAAGAAGGGGACGATGACACAAGAACACAGATGGAAAGAAGGGGACGATGACACAAGAACACAGATGGAAAGAAGGGGACGATGACACAATCGCTCAGATGGAAAGAAGTGATCGATTACACAATAACACAGACAGATGGAAAGAAGGGGATGATGACACAACAACACAGACAGATGGAAAGAAGGGGACGATGACACAATAACCCAGATGGTAAGAAGGGAACGATGACACAATAACACAGATGGAAAGAAGGGGAAGATGACACAATCACACAGTTGGAAAGAAGGGGACGATGACACAATAACACAGATGGAAAGAAGGGGACATTGACACAATAACACAGATGGAAAGAAGGGGACGATGACACAAGAACACAGATGGTAAGAAGGGGACGATGACACAAGAATACAGATGGAAAGAAGGGGACGATGACACAAGAGCACAGATGGAAAGAAGGGGACGATGACACAATCGAACAGATGGAAAGAAGGGGACGATGACACAAGAACACAGATGGAAAGAAGGGGACGATGACACGAGAACACAGATGGAAAGAAGGGGATGATGACACAATCGCACAGATGGAAAGAAGGGGACGATGACACAAGAACACAGATGGAAAGAAGGGGACGATGACACAAGAACACAGATGAAAAGAAGGGGACGATGACACAATAACACAGACAGATGGAAAGAAGGGGACGATGACACAATAACACAGATGGAAAGAAGGGAACGATGACACAAGAACACAGATGGAAAGAAGGGGACGATGACACAAATAACACAGATGGTAAGAAGGGGACGATGACACAAAAAACACAGATGGTAAGTAGGGGACGATTACACAATAACACAGATGGAAAGAAGGGGGCGATGACACAATAACACAGATGGTAAGAAGGGGACGATGACACAATAACACAGATGGAAAGAAGGGAACGATGACACAAATAACACAGATGGAAAGAAGTAGAGGATGACACAATAACACAGATGGAAAGAAAGGGACGATGACACAATCACACAGATGGAAAGAAGGGAACGATGACACAAATAACACAGATGGAAAGAAGGGGAGGATGACACAATAACACAAATGGAAAGAAGGGGACGATGACACAATAACACAGATGGAAAGAAGGGGACGATGACACAGATGGAAAGAAGGGGACGATGACACAGATGGAAAGAAGGGGACGCTGACACAATCACACAGATGGAAAGAAGGCGACGATGACACAATAACACAGACAGATGGAAAGAAGGGGACGATGACACAAATAACACAGATGGTAAGAAAGGGACGATGACACATTCACACAGATGGTAAGAAGGGGACGATGACAGAAATAACACAGATGGAAAGAAGGGAACGATGATACAAAAAACACAGATGGAAAGAAGGGGACGATGACACAATAACACAGATGGAAAGAAGGGGACGATGACACAATAACACAGATGGAAAGAAGGGGACGATGACACAATAAGACAGATGGAAAAAAGGGGACGATGACAAAATAACACAGATGGAAAGAAGGGGACGATGACACAATCACACAGAGGGAAAGAAGGGGATGATGACACAATCACACAGATGGAAAGAAGGGGACGATGACACAATCACACAGATGGAAAGAAGGGAACGATGACACAATAACACAGACAGATGGAAAGAAGGGGACAATGACACAAATAACACAGAAGGTAAGAAGGGGACGATGACACGATGACACAATCAAACAGATGGAAAGAAGGGAACTATGACACAAATAACACAGATGGAAAGAAGGCGATGACACAATAACACAGATGGAAAGAAGGGGACTATGACACAATAACACAGATGGAAAGAAGGGGACGATGACACAGATGGAAAGAAGGGGACGAAGACACAGATGGTAAGAAGTGGACGATGAAACAATAACACAGATGGAAAGAAGGGGAAGATGACACAATCACACAGTTGGAAAGAAGGGGACGATAACACAATAACACAGATGGAAAGAAGGGGACATTGACACAATAACACAGATGGAATGAAGGGGACGATGAGACAATAACACAGATGGAAAGAAGGGGACGATGACACAATAACACAGATGGTAAGAAGGGGACGACGACACAATAACACAGATGGTAAGAAGGGAACGATGACACAATAACACAGATGGTAAGAAGGGAACGATGACACAATAACACAGATGGTAAGAAGGGGACGATGACACAATAACACAGAAGGAAAGAAGGGGACGATGACACAATCGCACAGATGGAAAGAAGGGAACGATTACACAATAACACAGACAGATGGAAAGAAGGGGACGATGACACAATAACACAGATGGAAAGAAGGGGACGATGACACAAGAACACAGATGGAAAAAAGGGGACGATGACACAAGAACACAGATGGAAAGAAGGGGACGATGACACAATCGCTCAGATGGAAAGAAGTGATCGATTACACAATAACACAGACAGATGGAAAGAAGGGGATGATGACACAACAACACAGACAGATGGAAAGAAGGGGACGATGACACAATAACACAGATGGAAAGAAGGGGACGATGACACAATCACACAGATGGAAAGAAGGGAACGATTACACAATAACACAGACAGATGGAAAGAAGGGGACGATGACACAATAACACAGATGGAAAGAAGGGGACGATGACACAAGAACACAGATGGAAAAAAGGGAACGATGACACAATAACACAGATGGAAAGAAGGGGAAGATGACACAATCACACAGTTGGAAAGAAGGGGACGATGACACAATAACACAGATGGAAAGAAGGAGACATTGACACAGTAACACAGATGGAAAGAAGGGGACGATGACACAAGAACACAGATGGTAAGAAGGGGACGATGACACAAGAATACAGATGGAAAGAAGGGGACGATGACACAAGAGCACAGATGGAAAGCAGGGGACGATGACACAATCGAACAGATGGAAAGAAGGGGACGATGACACAAGAACACAGATGGAAAGAAGGGGACGATGACACGAGAACACAGATGGAAAGAAGGGGATGATGACACAATCGCACAGATGGAAAGAAGGGGACGATGACACAAGAACACAGATGGAAAGAAGGGGACGATGACACAAGAACACAGATGAAAAGAAGGGGACGATGACACAATAACACAGACAGATGGAAAGAAGGGGACGATGACACAATAACACAGATGGAAAGAAGTGGACGATGACACAAGAGCACAGATGGAAAGAAGGGGACGATGACACAATCGCACAGATGGAAAATAGAACGATTACACAATAACACAGACAGATGGAAAGAAGGGGACGATGACACAAATAACACAGATGGTAAGAAGGAGACAATGACACAATAACACAGATGGAAAGAAGGGGATGATGACACAAGAACAGATGGAAAGAAGGGAACGATGACACAAATAACACAGATGGAAAGAAGGAGACAATGACACAATCACACAGATGGAAAGAAGGGGATGATGACACAATCACACAGATGGAAAGAAGGGAATGATGACACAATCACACAGATGGTAAGAAGGGGACGATGACACAATAACACAGATGGAAAGAAGGGGACAATGACACATTAACACAGATGGAAAGAGAGGGACGATGACACAATAACACAGATGGAAAGAAGGGGACGATGACACAATCACACA
The DNA here is from genome assembly GCA_031769625.1 of Taudactylus pleione. NCBI lineage: Eukaryota > Metazoa > Chordata > Amphibia > Anura > Myobatrachidae > Taudactylus > Taudactylus pleione. The sequence goes on from JAUIMM010000124.1 coordinate 1,835,748, forward strand.
GATGGAAAGAAGGGGACGATGAGACAATAACACAGACAGATGGAAAGAAGAGGACGATGACACAAATAACACAGATGGTAAGAAGGGGACGATGACACAATCACACAGAAGGAAAGGAAGGGACGATGACACAATCACACAGATGGAAAGAAGGGAACGATGACACAATCACACAGATGGAAAGAAGGGAACGATAACATAAATAACTCAGATGGAAAGAAAGGGGACGATGACACAAGAACACAGATGGAAGGAAGGGGACGATGACACAATCGCACAGATGGAAAGAAGAACGATTACACAATAACACAGACAGATGGAAAGAAGGGGACGATGACACAATAACACAGATGGTAAGAAGGAGACGATGACACAATCACACAGATGGAAAGAAGGGGATGATGACACAAGAACAGATGGAAAGAAGGGAACGATGACACAAATAACACAGATGGAAAGAAGTAGACAATGACACAATCACACAGATGGAAAGAAGGGGATGATGACACAATCACACAGATGGAAAGAAGGGAATGATGACACAATCACACAGATGGTAAGAAGGGGACGATGACACAAGAACACAGATGGTAAGAAGGGGACGATGACACAATAACACAGATGGAAAGAAGGGAACGATGACACAAATAACACAGATGGAAAGAAGGAGAGTATGACACAATAACACAGATGGAAAGAAAGGGACGATGACACAATCACACAGATGGAAAGAAGGGAACAATGACACAAATAACACAGATGGAAAGAAGGGGAGGATGACACAATAACACAAATGGAAAGAAGGGGACGATGACACAATAACACAGATGGAAAGAAGGGGACGATGACACAGATGGAAAGAAGGGGACGATGACACAGATGGAAAGAAGGGGACGCTGACACAATCACACAGATGGAAAGAAGGCGACGATGACACAATAACACAGACAGATGGAAAGAAGGGGACGATGACACAAATAACACAGATGGTAAGAAAGGGACGATGACACATTCACACAGATGGTAAGAAGGGGACGATGACAGAAATAACACAGATGGAAAGAAGGGAACGATGATACAAAAAACACAGATGGAAAGAAGGGGACGATGACACAATAACACAGATGGAAAGAAGGGGACGATGACACAATAACACAGATGGAAAGAAGGGGACGATGACACAATAAGACAGATGGAAAAAAGGGGACGATGACAAAATAACACAGATGGAAAGAAGGGGACGATGACACAATCACACAGAGGGAAAGAAGGGGATGATGACACAATCACACAGATGGAAAGAAGGGGACGATGACACAATCACACAGATGGAAAGAAGGGAACGATGACACAATAACACAGACAGATGGAAAGAAGGGGACAATGACACAAATAACACAGAAGGTAAGAAGGGGACGATGACACAATAACACAGATGGAAAGAAGGGGACGATGACACGATGACACAATCACACAGATGGAAAGAAGGGAACTATGACACAAATAACACAGATGGAAAGAAGGCGATGACACAATAACACAGATGGAAAGAAGGGGACTATGACACAATAACACAGATGGAAAGAAGGGGACGATGACACAGATGGAAAGAAGGGGACGAAGACACAGATGGTAAGAAGTGGACGATGAAACAATAACACAGATGGAAAGAAGGGGAAGATGACACAATCACACAGTTGGAAAGAAGGGGACGATAACACAATAACACAGATGGAAAGAAGGGGACATTGACACAATAACACAGATGGAATAAAGGGGACGATGACACAATAACACAGATGGAAAGAAGGGGACGATGACACAATAACACAGATGGTAAGAAGGGGACGACGACACAATAACACAGATGGTAAGAAGGGAACGATGACACAATAACACAGATGGTAAGAAGGGAACGATGACACAATAACACAGATGGTAAGAAGGGGACGATGACACAATAACACAGATGGAAAGAAGGGGACGATGACACAATCGCACAGATGGAAAGAAGGGAACGATTACACAATAACACAGACAGATGGAAAGAAGGGGACGATGACACAATAACACAGATGGAAAGAAGGGGACGATGACACAAGAACACAGATGGAAAAAAGGGGACGATGACACAAGAACACAGATGGAAAGAAGGGGACGATGACACAATCGCTCAGATGGAAAGAAGTAATCGATTACACAATAACACAGACAGATGGAAAGAAGGGGATGATGACACAACAACACAGACAGATGGAAAGAAGGGGACGATGACACAATAACACAGATGGAAAGAAGGGGACGATGACACAATCGCACAGATGGAAAGAAGGGAACGATTACACAATAACACAGACAGATGGAAAGAAGGGGACGATGACACAATAACACAGATGGAAAGAAGGGGACGATGACACAAGAACACAGATGGAAAAAAGGGAACGATGACACAATAACACAGATGGAAAGAAGGGGAAGATGACACAATCACACAGTTGGAAAGAAGGGGACGATGACACAATAACACAGATGGAAAGAAGGAGACATTGACACAGTAACACAGATGGAAAGAAGGGGACGATGACACAAGAACACAGATGGTAAGAAGGGGACGATGACACAAGAATACAGATGGAAAGAAGGGGACGATGACACAAGAGCACAGATGGAAAGAAGGGGACGATGACACAATCGAACAGATGGAAAGAAGGGGACGATGACACAAGAACACAGATGGAAAGAAGGGGACGATGACACAAGAACACAGATGGAAAGAAGGGGATGATGACACAATCGCACAGATGGAAAGAAGGGGACGATGACACAAGAACACAGATGGAAAGAAGGGGACGATGACACAAGAACACAGATGAAAAGAAGGGGACGATGACACAATAACACAGACAGATGGAAAGAAGGGGACGATGACACAATAACACAGATGGAAAGAAGTGGACGATGACACAAGAGCACAGATGGAAAGAAGGGGACGATGACACAATCGCACAGATGGAAAATAGAACGATTACACAATAACACAGACAGATGGAAAGAAGGGGACGATGACACAAATAACACAGATGGTAAGAAGGAGACAATGACACAATAACACAGATGGAAAGAAGGGGATGATGACACAAGAACAGATGGAAAGAAGGGAACGATGACACAAATAACACAGATGGAAAGAAGGAGACAATGACACAATCACACAGATGGAAAGAAGGGGATGATGACACAATCACACAGATGGAAAGAAGGGAATGATGACACAATCACACAGATGGTAAGAAGGGGACGATGACACAATAACACAGATGGAAAGAAGGGGACAATGACACATTAACACAGATGGAAAGAGAGGGACGATGACACAATAACACAGATGGAAAGAAGGGGACGATGACACAATCACACAGATGGAAAGAAGGGGACGATGAGACAATAACACAGACAGATGGAAAGAAGAGGACGATGACACAAATAACACAGATGGTAAGAAGGGGACGATGACACAATCACACAGAAGGAAAGGAAGGGACGATGACACAATCACACAGATGGAAAGAAGGGAACGATGACACAATCACACAGATGGAAAGAAGGGAACGATAACATAAATAACTCAGATGGAAAGAAGGGGACGAAGACACAAGAACACAGATGGAAGGAAGGGGACGATGACACAATCGCACAGATGGAAAGAAGAACGATTACACAATAACACAGACAGATGGAAAGAAGGGGACGATGACACAATAACACAGATGGTAAGAAGGAGACGATGACACAATCACACAGATGGAAAGAAGGGGATGATGACACAAGAACAGATGGAAAGAAGGGAACGATGACACAAATAACACAGATGGAAAGAAGTAGACAATGACACAATCACACAGATGGAAAGAAGGGGATGATGACACAATCACACAGATGGAAAGAAGGGAATGATGACACAATCACACAGATGGTAAGAAGGGGACGATGACACAAGAACACAGATGGTAAGAAGGGGACGATGACACAAGAATACAGATGGAAAGAAGGGGACGATGACACAAGAGCACAGATGGAAAGAAGGGGACGATGACACAATCAAACAGATGGAAAGAAGGCGACGATGACACAAGAACACAGATGGAAAGAAGGGGATGATGACACAAGAATACAGATGAAAAGAAGGGGACGATGACACAATAACACAGACAGATGGAAAGAAGGTGACGATGACACAATAACACAGATGGAAAGAAGGGGACGATGACACAATCGCACAGATGGAAAGAAGAACGATTACACAATAACACAGACAGATGGAAAGAAGGGGACGATGACACAAATAACACAGATGGTAAGAGGGAGACGATGACACAATCACACAGATGGAAAGAAGGGAATGATGACACAATCACATAGATGGTAAGAAGGGGATGATGACACAAGAACACAGATGGAAAGAAGGGGACAATGACAAAATAACACAGATGGAAATAAGGGGACGATGACACAAACAGCACAGATGGAAACAAGGGGATGATGACGCAATCACACAGATGGAAAGAAGGGAATGATGTCACAATCAAACAGATGGTAAGAAGTGGACGATGACACAATAACACAGATGGTAAGAAGGGGACGATGACACAATAACACAGTTGGAAAGAAGGGGACGATGACACAATCACACAGATGGAAAGAAGGAAACGATGACACAATAACACAGACAGATGGAAAGAAGGGGACGATGACACAAATAACACAGATGTTAAGAAGGGGACGATGACACAGTAACACAGATGGTAAGAAGGGGACGATGACACAATAACACAGATGGAAAGAAGAGGACGATGACACAATCACACAGAGGGAAAGAAGGGGACGATGACACAAGAACACAGAGGGAAAGAAGGGGACGATGACACAAATAACACAGAGGGAAAGAAGGGGACGATGACACAACAACAGAGAGGGAAAGAAGGGGACGATGACACAATAACACAGAGGGAAAGAAGGGGACGATGACACAAGAACACAGAGGGAAAGAAGGGGATGATGACACAATAACACAGACAGATGGAAAGAAGGGGACAATGACACAAATAACACAGAAGGTAAGAAGGGGACGATGACACAATAACACAGATGGAAAGAAGGGGACGATGACACGATGACACAATCACACAGATGGAAAGAAGGGAACTATGACACAAATAACACAGATGAAAAGAAGGCGATGACACAATAACACAGATGGAAAGAAGGGGACGATGACACAATAACACAGATGGAAAGAAGGGGACGATGACACAGATGGAAAGAAGGGGACGATGACACAGATGGGAAGAAGTGGACGATGACACAATAACACAGATGGAAAGAAGGGGAAGATGACACAATCACACAGTTGGAAAGAAGGGGCCGATAACACAATAACACAGATGGAAAGAAGGGGACATTGACACAATAACACAGATGGAATGAAGGGGAGGATGACACAATAACACAGATGGAAAGAAGGGGACGATGACACAATAACACAGATGGTAAGAAGGGGACGATGACACAATAACACAGATGGTAAGAAGGGAACGATGACACAATAACTCAGATGGTAAGAAGGGAACGATGACACAATAACACAGATGGTAAGAAGGGGACGATGACACAATAACACAGATGGAAAGAAGGGGACGATGACACAATCGCACAGATGGAAAGAAGGGAACGATTACACAATAACACAGACAGATGGAAAGAAGAGGACGATGACACAATAACACAGATGGAAAGAAGGGGACGATGACACAAGAACACAGATGGAAAGAAGGGGACGATGACACAAGAACACAGATGGAAAGAAGGGGACGATGACACAATCGCTCAGATGGAAAGAAGTGATCGATTACACAATAACACAGACAGATGGAAAGAAGGGGATGATGACACAACAACACAGACAGATGGAAAGAAGGGGACGATGACACAATAACCCAGATGGTAAGAAGGGAACGATGACACAATAACACAGATGGAAAGAAGGGGAAGATGACACAATCACACAGTTGGAAAGAAGGGGACGATGACACAATAACACAGATGGAAAGAAGGGGACATTGACACAATAACACAGATGGAAAGAAGGGGACGATGACACAAGAACACAGATGGTAAGAAGGGGACGATGACACAAGAATACAGATGGAAAGAAGGGGACGATGACACAAGAGCACAGATGGAAAGAAGGGGACGATGACACAATCGAACAGATGGAAAGAAGGGGACGATGACACAAGAACACAGATGGAAAGAAGGGGACGATGACACGAGAACACAGATGGAAAGAAGGGGATGATGACACAATCGCACAGATGGAAAGAAGGGGACGATGACACAAGAACACAGATGGAAAGAAGGGGACGATGACACAAGAACACAGATGAAAAGAAGGGGACGATGACACAATAACACAGACAGATGGAAAGAAGGGGACGATGACACAATAACACAGATGGAAAGAAGGGAACGATGACACAAGAACACAGATGGAAAGAAGGGGACGATGACACAAATAACACAGATGGTAAGAAGGGGACGATGACACAAAAAACACAGATGGTAAGTAGGGGACGATTACACAATAACACAGATGGAAAGAAGGGGGCGATGACACAATAACACAGATGGTAAGAAGGGGACGATGACACAATAACACAGATGGAAAGAAGGGAACGATGACACAAATAACACAGATGGAAAGAAGTAGAGGATGACACAATAACACAGATGGAAAGAAAGGGACGATGACACAATCACACAGATGGAAAGAAGGGAACGATGACACAAATAACACAGATGGAAAGAAGGGGAGGATGACACAATAACACAAATGGAAAGAAGGGGACGATGACACAATAACACAGATGGAAAGAAGGGGACGATGACACAGATGGAAAGAAGGGGACGATGACACAGATGGAAAGAAGGGGATGATGACACAATCGCACAGATGGAAAGAAGGGGACGATGACACAAGAACACAGATGGAAAGAAGGGGACGATGACACAAGAACACAGATGAAAAGAAGGGGACGATGACACAATAACACAGACAGATGGAAAGAAGGGGACGATGACACAATAACACAGATGGAAAGAAGTGGACGATGACACAAGAGCACAGATGGAAAGAAGGGGACGATGACACAATCGCACAGATGGAAAATAGAACGATTACACAATAACACAGACAGATGGAAAGAAGGGGACGATGACACAAATAACACAGATGGTAAGAAGGAGACAATGACACAATAACACAGATGGAAAGAAGGGGATGATGACACAAGAACAGATGGAAAGAAGGGAACGATGACACAAATAACACAGATGGAAAGAAGGAGACAATGACACAATCACACAGATGGAAAGAAGGGGATGATGACACAATCACACAGATGGAAAGAAGGGAATGATGACACAATCACACAGATGGTAAGAAGGGGACGATGACACAATAACACAGATGGAAAGAAGGGGACAATGACACATTAACACAGATGGAAAGAGAGGGACGATGACACAATAACACAGATGGAAAGAAGGGGACGATGACACAATCACACAGATGGAAAGAAGGGGACGATGAGACAATAACACAGACAGATGGAAAGAAGAGGACGATGACACAAATAACACAGATGGTAAGAAGGGGACGATGACACAATCACACAGAAGGAAAGGAAGGGACGATGACACAATCACACAGATGGAAAGAAGGGAACGATGACACAATCACACAGATGGAAAGAAGGGAACGATAACATAAATAACTCAGATGGAAAGAAGGGGACGATGACACAAGAACACAGATGGAAGGAAGGGGACGATGACACAATCGCACAGATGGAAAGAAGAACGATTACACAATAACACAGACAGATGGAAAGAAGGGGACGATGACACAATAACACAGATGGTAAGAAGGAGACGATGACACAATCACACAGATGGAAAGAAGGGGATGATGACACAAGAACAGATGGAAAGAAGGGAACGATGACACAAATAACACAGATGGAAAGAAGTAGACAATGACACAATCACACAGATGGAAAGAAGGGGATGATGACACAATCACACAGATGGAAAGAAGGGAATGATGACACAATCACACAGATGGTAAGAAGGGGACGATGACACAAGAACACAGATGGTAAGAAGGGGACGATGACACAATAACACAGATGGAAAGAAGGGAACGATGACACAAATAACACAGATGGAAAGAAGGAGAGGATGACACAATAACACAGATGGAAAGAAAGGGACGATGACACAATCACACAGATGGAAAGAAGGGAACGATGACACAAATAACACAGATGGAAAGAAGGGGAGGATGACACAATAACACAAATGGAAAGAAGGGGACGATGACACAATAACACAGATGGAAAGAAGGGGACGATGACACAGATGGAAAGAAGGGGACGATGACACAGATGGAAAGAAGGGGACGCTGACACAATCACACAGATGGAAAGAAGGCGTCGATGACACAATAACACAGACAGATGGAAAGAAGGGGACGATGACACAAATAACACAGATGGTAAGAAAGGGACGATGACACATTCACACAGATGGTAAGAAGGGGACGATGACAGAAATAACACAGATGGAAAGAAGGGAACGATGATACAAAAAACACAGATGGAAAGAAGGGGACGATGACACAATAACACAGATGGAAAGAAGGGGACGATGACACAATAACACAGATGGAAAGAAGGGGACGATGACACAATAAGACAGATGGAAAAAAGGGGACGATGACAAAATAACACAGATGGAAAGAAGGGGACGATGACACAATCACACAGAGGGAAAGAAGGGGATGATGACACAATCACACAGATGGAAAGAAGGGGACGATGACACAATCACACAGATGGAAAGAAGGGAACGATGACACAATAACACAGACAGATGGAAAGAAGGGGACAATGACACAAATAACACAGAAGGTAAGAAGGGGACGATGACACAATAGCACAGATGGAAAGAAGGGGACGATGACACGATGACACAATCACACAGATGGAAAGAAGGGAACTATGACACAAATAACACAGATGGAAAGAAGGCGATGACACAATAACACAGATGGAAAGAAGGGGACTATGACACAATAACACAGATGGAAAGAAGGGGACGTTGACACAGATGGAAAGAAGGGGACGAAGACACAGATGGTAAGAAGTGGACGATGAAACAATAACACAGATGGAAAGAAGGGGAAGATGACACAATCACACAGTTGGAAAGAAGGGGACGATAACACAATAACACAGATGGAAAGAAGGGGACATTGACACAATAACACAGATGGAATGAAGGGGACGATGACACAATAACACAGATGGAAAGAAGGGGACGATGACACAATAACACAGATGGTAAGAAGGGGACGACGACACAATAACACAGATGGTAAGAAGGGAACGATGACACAATAACACAGATGGTAAGAAGGGAACGATGACACAATAACACAGATGGTAAGAAGGGGACGATGACACAATAACACAGATGGAAAGAAGGGGACGATGACACAATCGCACAGATGGAAAGAAGGGAACGATTACACAATAACACAGACAGATGGAAAGAAGGGGATGATGACACAATAACACAGATGGAAAGAAGGGGACGATGACACAAGAACACAGATGGAAAAAAGGGGACGATGACACAAGAACACAGATGGAAAGAAGGGGACGATGACACAATCGCTCAGATGGAAAGAAGTAATCGATTACACAATAACACAGACAGATGGAAAGAAGGGGATGATGACACAACAACACAGACAGATGGAAAGAAGGGGACGATGACACAATAACACAGATGGAAAGAAGGGGACGATGACACAATCGCACAGATGGAAAGAAGGGAACGATTACACAATAACACAGACAGATGGAAAGAAGGGGATGATGACACAATAACACAGATGGAAAGAAGGGGACGATGACACAAGAACACAGATGGAAAAAAGGGAACGATGACACAATAACACAGATGGAAAGAAGGGGAAGATGACACAATCACACAGTTGGAAAGAAGGGGACGATGACACAATAACACAGATGGAAAGAAGGAGACATTGACACAGTAACACAGATGGAAAGAAGGGGACGATGACACAAGAACACAGATGGTAAGAAGGGGACGATGACACAAGAATACAGATGGAAAGAAGGGGACGATGACACAAGAGCACAGATGTAAAGAAGGGGACGATGACACAATCGAACAGATGGAAAGAAGGGGACGATGACACAAGAACACAGATGGAAAGAAGGGGACGATGACACGAGAACACAGATGGAAAGAAGGGGATGATGACACAATCGCACAGATGGAAAGAAGGGGACGATGACACAAGAACACCGATGGAAAGAAGGGGACGATGACACAAGAACACAGATGAAAAGAAGGGGACGATGACACAATAACACAGACAGATGGAAAGAAGGGGACGATGACACAATAACACAGATGGAAAGAAGTGGACGATGACAAAAGAGCACAGATGGAAAGAAGGGGACGATGACACAATCGCACAGATGGAAAATAGAACGATTACACAATAACACAGACAGATGGAAAGAAGGGGACGATGACACAAATAACACAGATGGTAAGAAGGAGACAATGACACAATAACACAGATGGAAAGAAGGGGATGATGACACAAGAACAGATGGAAAGAAGGGAACGATGACACAAATAACACAGATGGAAAGAAGGAGACAATGACACAATCACACAGATGGAAAGAAGGGGATGATGACACAATCACACAGATGGAAAGAAGGGAATGATGACACAATCACACAGATGGTAAGAAGGGGACGATGACACAATAACACAGATGGAAAGAAGGGGACAATGACACATTAACACAGATGGAAAGAGAGGGACGATGACACAATAACACAGATGGAAAGAAGGGGACGATGACACAATCACACAGATGGAAAGAAGGGGACGATGAGACAATAACACAGACAGATGGAAAGAAGAGGACGATGACACAAATAACACAGATGGTAAGAAGGGGACGATGACACAATCACACAGAAGGAAAGGAAGGGACGATGACACAATCACACAGATGGAAAGAAGGGAACGATGACACAATCACACAGATGGAAAGAAGGGAACGATAACATAAATAACTCAGATGGAAAGAAGGGGACGATGACACAAGAACACAGATGGAAGGAAGGGGACGATGACACAATCGCACAGATGGAAAGAAGAACGATTACACAATAACACAGACAGATGGAAAGAAGGGGACGATGACACAATAACACAGATGGTAAGAAGGAGACGATGACACAATCACACAGATGGAAAGAAGGGGATGATGACACAAGAACAGATGGAAAGAAGGGAACGATGACACAAATAACACAGATGGAAAGAAGTAGACAATGACACAATCACACAGATGGAAAGAAGGGGATGATGACACAATCACACAGATGGAAAGAAGGGAATGATGACACAATCACACAGATGGTAAGAAGGGGACGATGACACAAGAACACAGATGGTAAGAAGGGGACGATGACACAAGAATACAGATGGAAAGAAGGGGACGATGACACAAGAGCACAGATGGAAAGAAGGGGACGATGACACAATCGAACAGATGGAAAGAAGGCGACGATGACACAAGAACACAGATGGAAAGAAGGGGATGATGACACAAGAATACAGATGAAAAGAAGGGGACGATGACACAATAACAAAGACAGATGGAAAGAAGGTGACGATGACACAATAACACAGATGGAAAGAAGGGGACGATGACACAATCGCACAGATGGAAAGAAGAACGATTACACAATAACACAGACAGATGGAAAGAAGGGGACGATGACACAAATAACACAGATGGTAAGAAGGAGACGATGACACAATCACACAGATGGAAAGAAGGGAATGATGACACAATCACATAGATGGTAAGAAGGGGATGATGACACAAGAACACAGATGGAAAGAAGGGGACAATGACAAAATAACACAGATGGAAATAAGGGGACGATGACACAAACAGCACAGATGGAAACAAGGGGATGATGACGCAATCACACAGATGGAAAGAAGGGAATGATGTCACAATCAAACAGATGGTAAGAAGTGGACGATGACACAATAACACAGATGGTAAGAAGGGGACGATGACACAATAACACAGTTGGAAAGAAGGGGACGATGACACAATCACACAGATGGAAAGAAGGAAACGATGACACAATAACACAGACAGATGGAAAGAAGGGGACGATGACACAAATAACACAGATGTTAAGAAGGGGACGATGACACAGTAACACAGATGGTAAGAAGGGGACGATGACACAATAACACAGATGGAAAGAAGAGGACGATGACACAATCACACAGAGGGAAAGAAGGGGACGATGACACAAGAACACAGAGGGAAAGAAGGGGACGATGACACAAGAACACAGAGGGAAAGAAGGGGACGATGACACAAATAACACAGAGGGAAAGAAGGGGACGATGACACAACAACAGAGAGGGAAAGAAGGGGACGATGACACAATAACACAGAGGGAAAGAAGGGGACGATGACACAAGAACACAGAGGGAAAGAAGGGGATGATGACACAATAACACAGAGGAAAAGAAGGGGACGATGACACAATAACACAGAGGGAAAGAAGGGGACGATGACACAATAACACAGATGGTAAGAAGGGGACGATGACACAAAAACACAGATGGTAAGAAGGGAACGATGACACAATAACACAGATGGTAAGAAGGGGACGATGACACAAGAACACAGATGGTAAGAAGGGAACGATGACACAATAACACAGATGGTAAGAAGGGGACGATGACACAATAACACAGATGGAAAGAAGGGGACGATGACACAATCGCACAGATGGAAAGAAGGGAACGATTACACAATAACACAGACAGATGGAAAGAAGGGGACGATGACACAATAACACAGATGGAAAGAAGGGGACGATGACACAAGAACACAGATGGAAAAAAGGGGACGATGACACAAGAACACAGATGGAAAGAAGGGGACGATGACACAATCGCTCAGATGGAAAGAAGTAATCGATTACACAATAACACAGACAGATGGAAAGAAGGGGATGATGACACAACAACACAGACAGATGGAAAGAAGGGGACGATGACACAATAACACAGATGGAAAGAAGGGGACGATGACACAATCGCACAGATGGAAAGAAGGGAACGATTACACAATAACACAGACAGATGGAAAGAAGGGGATGATGACACAATAACACAGATGGAAAGAAGGGGACGATGACACAAGAACACAGATGGAAAAAAGGGAACGATGACACAATAACACAGATGGAAAGAAGGGGAAGATGACACAATCACACAGTTGGAAAGAAGGGGACGATGACACAATAACACAGATGGAAAGAAGGAGACATTGACATAGTAACACAGATGGAAAGAAGGGGACGATGACACAAGAACACAGATGGTAAGAAGGGGACGATGACACAAGAATACAGATGGAAAGAAGGGGACGATGACACAAGAGCACAGATGGAAAGAAGGGGACGATGACACAATCGAACAGATGGAAAGAAGGGGACGATGACACAAGAACACAGATGGAAAGAAGGGGACGATGACACGAAAACACAGATGGAAAGAAGGGGATGATGACACAATCGCACAGATGGAAAGAAGGGGACGATGACACAAGAACACAGATGGAAAGAAGGGGACGATGACACAAGAACACAGATGAAAAGAAGGGGACGATGACACAATAACACAGACAGATGGAAAGAAGGGGACGATGACACAATAACACAGATGGAAAGAAGTGGACGATGACACAAGAGCACAGATGGAAAGAAGGGGACGATGACACAATCGCACAGATGGAAAATAGAACGATTACACAATAACACAGACAGATGGAAAGAAGGGGACGATGACACAAATAACACAGATGGTAAGAAGGAGACAATGACACAATAACACAGATGGAAAGAAGGGGATGATGACACAAGAACAGATGGAAAGAAGGGAACGATGACACAAATAACACAGATGGAAAGAAGGAGACAATGACACAATCACACAGATGGAAAGAAGGGGATGATGACACAATCACACAGATGGAAAGAAGGGAATGATGACACAATCACACAGATGGTAAGAAGGGGACGATGACACAATAACACAGATGGAAAGAAGGGGACAATGACACATTAACACAGATGGAAAGAGAGGGACGATGACACAATAACACAGATGGAAAGAAGGGGACGATGACACAATCACACAGATGGAAAGAAGGGGACGATGAGACAATAACACAGACAGATGGAAAGAAGAGGACGATGACACAAATAACACAGATGGTAAGAAGGGGACGATGACACAATCACACAGAAGGAAAGGAAGGGACGATGACACAATCACACAGATGGAAAAAAGGGAACGATGACACAATCACACAGATGGAAAGAAGGGAACGATAACATAAATAACTCAGATGGAAAGAAGGGGACGATGACACAAGAACACAGATGGAAGGAAGGGGACGATGACACAATCGCACAGATGGAAAGAAGAACGATTACACAATAACACAGACAGATGGAAAGAAGGGGACGATGACACAATAACACAGATGGTAAGAAGGAGACGATGACACAATCACACAGATGGAAAGAAGGGGATGATGACACAAGAACAGATGGAAAGAAGGGAACGATGACACAAATAACACAGATGGAAAGAAGTAGACAATGACACAATCACACAGATGGAAAGAAGGGGATGATGACACAATTACACAGGTGGAAAGAAGGGAATGATGACACAATCACACAGATGGTAAGAAGGGGACGATGACACAAGAACACAGATGGTAAGAAGGGGACGATGACACAAGAATACAGATGGAAAGAAGGGGACGATGACACAAGAGCACAGATGGAAAGAAGGGGACGATGACACAATCGAACAGATGGAAAGAAGGCGACGATGACACAAGAACACAGATGGAAAGAAGGGGATGATGACACAAGAATACAGATGAAAAGAAGGGGACGATGACACAATAACACAGACAGATGGAAAGAAGGTGACGATGACACAATAACACAGATGGAAAGAAGGGGACGATGACACAATCGCACAGATGGAAAGAAGAACGATTACACAATAACACAGACAGATGGAAAGAAGGGGACGATGACACAAATAACACAGATGGTAAGAAGGAGACGATGACACAATCACACAGATGGAAAGAAGGGAATGATGACACAATCACATAGATGGTAAGAAGGGGATGATGACACAAGAACACAGATGGAAAGAAGGGGACAATGACAAAATAACACAGATGGAAATAAGGGGACGATGACACAAACAGCACAGATGGAAACAAGGGGATGATGACGCAATCACACAGATGGAAAGAAGGGAATGATGTCACAATCAAACAGATGGTAAGAAGTGGACGATGACACAATAACACAGATGGTAAGAAGGGGACGATGACACAATAACACAGTTGGAAAGAAGGGGACGATGACACAATCACACAGATGGAAAGAAGGAAACGATGACACAATAACACAGACAGATGGAAAGAAGGGGACGATGACACAAATAACACAGATGTTAAGAAGGGGACGATGACACAGTAACACAGATGGTAAGAAGGGGACGATGACACAATAACACAGATGGAAAGAAGAGGACGATGACACAATCACACAGAGGGAAAGAAGGGGACGATGAAACAAGAACACAGAGGGAAAGAAGGGGACGATGACACAAGAACACAGAGGGAAAGAAGGGGACGATGACACAAATAACACAGAGGGAAAGAAGGGGACGATGACACAACAACAGAGAGGGAAAGAAGGGGACGATGACACAATAACACAGAGGGAAAGAAGGGGACGATGACACAAGAACACAGAGGGAAAGAATGGGATGATGACACAATAACACAGAGGAAAAGAAGGGGACGATGACACAATAACACAGAGGGAAAGAAGGGGACGATGACACAATAACATAGATGGTAAGAAGGGGACGATGACACAAAAACACAGATGGTAAGAAGGGAACGATGACACAATAACACAGATGGTAAGAAGGGGACGATGACACAAGAACACAGATGGTAAGAAGGGGACGATGACACAAGAACACAGATGGAAAGAAGGGGACGATGACACAAGAGCACAGATGGAAAGAAGGGGACGATGACACAATCGAACAGATGGAAAGAAGTGGACAATGACACAAGAACACAGATGGAAAGAAGGGGACGATGACACAAGAACACAGATGGAAAGAAGGGGACGATGACACAATAACACAGAGGGAAAGAAGGGGACGATGACACAATAACACAGATGGTAAGAAGGGAACGATGACACAATAACACAGATGGTAAGAAGGGGACGATGACACAAGAACACAGATGGTAAGAAGGGGACGATGACACAAGAACACAGATGGAAAGAAGGGGACGATGACACAAGAGCACAGATGGAAAGAAAGGGACGATGACACAATCGAACAGATGGAAAGAAGGGGACGATGACACAAGAACACAGATGGAAAGAAGGGTACGATGACACAAGAACACAGATGGAAAGAAGGGGACGATGACACAATCGCACAGATGGAAAGAAGGGGACGATGACACAAGAACACAGAAGGAAAGAAGGGGACGATGACACAAGAACACAGATGAAAATAAGGGGACGATGACACAATAACACAGACAGATGGAAAGAAGGGGACGATGACACAATAACACAGATGGAAAGAAGGGAACGATGACACAAGAACACAGATGGAAAGAAGGGGACGATGACACAATCGCACAGATGGAAAGAAGAACGATTACACAATAACACAGACAGATGGAATGAAGGGGACGATGACACAAATAACACAAATGGTAAGAAGGAGACAATGACACAATCACACAGATGGAAAGAAGGGGATGATGACACAAGAACAGATGGAAAGAATGGAACGATGACACAAATAGCACAGATGGAAAGAAGGAGACAATGACACAATCACACAGATGGAAAGAAGGGGATGATGACACAATCACACAAATGGAAAGAAGGGAATGATGACACAATCACACAGATGGTAAGAAAGGGACGATGACACAATAACACAGATGGAAAGAAGGGGACGATGACACAATAACACAGAAGGAAAGAAGTGGACGATGACACAATAACACAGATGGAAAGAAGGGGACGATGACACAATCACACAGATGGAAAGAAGGGGACGATGACACAATAACACAGACAGATGGAAAGAAGGGGACGATGGCACAAATAACACAGATGCTAAAAAGGGGACGATGACACAAATAACACAGATGGTAAGAAGGGGACGATGACACAAATAACACAGATGGTAAGAAGGGGACGATGAGACAATAACACAGAAGGAAAGAAGGGGACGATGACACAATAACACAGATGGAAAGTAGGGAACGATGACACAATCACATAGATGGAAAGAAGGGAACGATAACACAAATAACACAGATGGAAAGAAGGGGACAATGACACAATCACACAGATGGAAAGAAGGGGATGATGACACAAGAACAGATGGAAAGAAGGGAACGATGACACAAATAACACAGATGGAAAGAAGGAGACAAAGACACAATCACACAGATGGAAAGAAGGGAATGATGACACAATCACACAGATGGTAAGAAGGGTATGATGACACAAGAACACAGATGGAAAGAAGGGGACGATGACACAATAACACAGATGGTAAGAAGGGGACGATGACACAATAACAAAGATGGAAAGAAGGGGACGATGACACAATCACACAGATGGAAAGAAGGGGACGATGACACAATAACACAGACAGATGGAAAGAAGGGGACGATGACACAAATAACACAGATGATAAGAAGGGGACGATGACACAAATAACACAGATGGCAAGAAGGGGACGATGACACAATAACACAGATGGAAAGAAGGGGGCGATGACACAATAACACAGATGGAAAGAAGGGGGCGATGACACAATAAAACAGATGGTAAGAAGGGAACGATGACACAAATAACACAGATGGAAAGAAGGGTAGGATGACACAATAACACAGCTGGAAAGAAGGGGACGATGGCACAATCACACAGATGGAAAGAAGGGAACGATGACACAAATAGCACAGATGGAAAGAAGGGGAGGATGACACAATAACACAGATGGAAAGAAGGGGACGATGACACAATAACACAGATGGAAAGAAGGGGACGATGACACAGATGGAAAGAAGAGGATGATCACACAGATGGAAAGAAGGGGACGATGACACAATCACACAGATGGAAAGAAGGGAACGATGACACAATAACACAGACAGATGGAAAGAAGGGGACGATGACACAAATAACACAGATGGTAAGAAGGGGACGATGACACAATCACACAGATGGTAAGAAGGGGACGATGACAGAATTAACACAGATGGAAAGAAGGGAACGATGACACAAATAACACAGATGGAGAGAAGGGGACGATGACACAATAACACAGATGGAAAGAAGGGTACGATGACACAATCACACAGATGGAAAGAAGGTGACGATGACACAATAACACAGATGGAAAAAAGGGGACGATGACACAAGAACACAGATGGAAAGAAGGGGACGATGACACAATCACACAGAGGGAAAGAAGGGGATGATGACACAATCACACAGATGGAAAGAAGGGGACGATGACACAATTACACAGATGGAAAGAAGGGGACGATGACACAATAACACAGACAGATGGAAAGAAGGGGACGATGACACAGATAACACAGAAGTTAAGAAGGGGAAGATGACACAATAACACAGATGGAAAGAAGGGGACGATGACACGATGACACAATCACACAGATGGAAAGAAGGGAACGATGACACACATAACACAGATGGAAAGAAGGGGACGATGACACAGATGGAAAGAAGGGGACGATGACACAGATGGAAGAAGGGGACGATGACACAATAACACAGATGGAAAGAAGGGGAAGATGACACAATCACACAGTTGGATAGAAGGGGACGATGACACAATAACACAGACAGAAAAAAAGGGAACATTGACACAATAACACAGATGGAATGAAGGGGACGATGACACAATAACAAAGAGGGAAAGAAGGGGACGATGACACAATAACACAGATGGTAAGAAGGGGATGATGACACAATAAAACAGATGGTAAGAAGGGAACGATGACACAATAACACAGATGGTAAGAAAAGGACGATGACACAATAACACAGAGGGAAAGAAGGGAACGATGACACAATAACACAGATGGTAGGAAGGGGACGATGACACAATCGCACAGATGGAAAGAAGGGGACGATGACACAAGAAAACAGATGGAAAGAAGGGGACGATGACACAAGAACACAGATGGAAAGAAGGGGACGATGACACAAGAACACAGATGGAAAGAAGGGGACGATGACACAATCGCTCAGATGGAAAGAAGGGAACGATTACACAATAACACAGACAGATGGAAAGAAGGGGATGAGGACACAATAACACAGACAGATGGAAAGAAGGGGACGATGACACAATAACCCATATGGTAAGAAGCGAACGATGACACAATAACACAGATGGTAAGAAGGGGACGATGACACAAGAACACAGATGGTAAGAAGGGGACGATGACACAAGAATACAGATGGAAAGAAGGGGACGATGACACAAGAGCACAGATGGAAAGAAGGGGACGATGACACAATCGAACAGATGGAAAGAAGGGGACGATGACACAAGAACACAGATGGAAGGAAAGGGACGATGACACAATCGCTCAGATGGAAAGAAGAACGATTACACCATAACACAGATGGTAAGAAGGAGACAATGACACAATCACACAGATGGAAAGAAGGGGATGATGACACAAGAACAGATGGAAAGAAGGGGATGATGACAAAATAACACAGAAAGATGGAAAGAAGGGGACGATGACACAAGAACACAGATGGAAAGAAGGGGACAATGACACAAGAACACAGATGAAAAGAAGGGGATTATGACACAATAACACAGAAAGATGGAAAGAAGGGGACGATGACACAATAACACAGATGGAAAGAAGGGGACGATGACACAAGAACACAGATGGAAAGAAGGGGACGATGACACAATCGCACAGATGGAAAGAAGAACGATTACACAATAACACAGACAGATGGAAAGAAGGTGACGATGACACAAATAACACAGATGGTAAGAAGGAGACAATGACACAATCACACAGATGGAAAGAAGGGGATGATGACACAAGAACAGATGGAAAGAAGGGAACGATGACACAAATAACACAGATGGAAAGAAGGAGACAATTACACAATCACACAGATGGAAAGAAGGGGATGATGACACAATCCCTCAGATGGAAAGAAGGGAATGATGACACAATCACACAGATGGTAAGAAGGGGACGATGACACAATAACACAGATGGAAAGAAGGGGACGATGACACATTCACACAGATGGAAAGAAGGGGACGATGACACAATTACACAGATGGAAAGAAGGGGACGATGACACAATAACACAGACAGATGGAAAGAAGGGGACGATGACACAGATAACACAGAAGTTAAGAAGGGGAAGATGACACAATAACACAGATGGAAAGAAGGGGACGATGACACGATGACACAATCACACAGATGGAAAGAAGGGAACGATGACACACATAACACAGATGGAAAGAAGGGGACGATGACACAGATGGAAAGAAGGGGACGATGACACAGATGGAAGAAGGGGACGATGACACAATAACACAGATGGAAAGAAGGGGAAGATGACACAATCACACAGTTGGATAGAAGGGGACGATGACACAATAACACAGATGGAAAAAAGGGAACATTGACACAATAACACAGATGGAATGAAGGGGACGATGACACAATAACACAGAGGGAAAGAAGGGGACGATGACACAATAACACAGATGGTAAGAAGGGGATGATGACACAATAACACAGATGGTAAGAAGGGAACGATGACACAATAACACAGATGGTAAGAAAAGGACGATGACACAATAACACAGAGGGAAAGAAGGGAACGATGACACAATAACACAGATGGTAAGAAGGGGACGATGACACAATCGCACAGATGGAAAGAAGGGGACGATGACACAAGAAAACAGATGGAAAGAAGGGGACGATGACACAAGAACACAGATGGAAAGAAGGGGACGATGACACAAGAACACAGATGGAAAGAAGGGGACGATGACACAATCGCTCAGATGGAAAGAAGGGAACGATTACACAATAACACAGACAGATGGAAAGAAGGGGATGATGACACAATAACACAGACAGATGGAAAGAAGGGGACGATGACACAATAACCCAGATGGTAAGAAGCGAACGATGACACAATAACACAGATGGTAAGAAGGGGACGATGACACAATCGCTCAGATGGAAAGAAGAACGATGACACAATAACACAGATGGTAAGAAGGAGACAATGACACAATCACACAGATGGAAAGAAGGGGATGATGACACAAGAACAGATGGAAAGAAGGGGATGATGACAAAATAACACAGAAAGATGGAAAGACGGGGACGATGACACAAGAACACAGATGGAAAGAAGGGGACAATGACACAAGAACACAGATGAAAAGAAGGGGATTATGACACAATAACACAGAAAGATGGAAAGAAGGGGACGATGACACAATAACACAGATGGAAAGAAGGGGACGATGACACAAGAACACAGATGGAAAGAAGGGGACGATGACACAATCGCACAGATGGAAAGAAGAACGATTACACAATAACACAGACAGATGGAAAGAAGGTGACGATGACAAAATTAACACAGATGGTAAGAAGGAGACAATGACACAATCACACAGATGGAAAGAAGGGGATGATGACACAAGAACAGATGGAAAGAAGGGAACGATGACACAAATAACACAGATGGAAAGAAGGAGACAATTACACAATCACACAGATGGATAGAAGGGGATGATGACACAATCCCTCAGATGGAAAGAAGGGAATGATGACACAATCACACAGATGGTAAGAAGGGGACGATGACACAATAACACAGATGGAAAGAAGGGGACGATGACACATTCACACAGATGGAAAGAAGGGGATGATGACACAATAACACAGATGGAAAGAAGGGGACAATGACACAATCACACAGATGGAAAGAAGGGGTCGATGACACAATAACACAGACAGATGGAAAGAAGGGGACGATGACACAAATAACACAGATGGTAAGAAGAGGACGATGACACAATCACACAGATGGTAAGAAGGGGACGATGACAGAAATATCACAGATGGAAAGAAGGGTACGATGACACAAGAACACAGATGGAAAGAAGGGGACGATGACACAAGAACACAGAGGGAAAGAAGGGGACGATGACACAAGAACAC
Organism: Taudactylus pleione; assembly: GCA_031769625.1. Classification (NCBI taxonomy): domain Eukaryota; kingdom Metazoa; phylum Chordata; class Amphibia; order Anura; family Myobatrachidae; genus Taudactylus; species Taudactylus pleione. The sequence goes on from JAUIMM010000124.1 coordinate 1,858,387, forward strand.
AGATGAAAAGAAGGGGATGATGACACAATAACACAGAAAGATGGAAAGAAGGGGACGATGACACAATAACACAGATGGAAAGAAGGGGACGATGACACAATCGCACAGATGGAAAGAAGGGGACGATGACACAAGAACACAGATGGAAAGAAGGGGACGATGACACAAGAACACAGATGAAAAGAAGGGGATGATGACACAATAACACAGAAAGATGGAAAGAAGGGGACGATGACACAATAACACAGATGGAAAGAAGGGGACGATGACACAAGAACACAGATGGAAAGAAGGGGACGATGACACAATCGCACAGATGGAAAGAAGAACGATTACACAATATCACAGACAGATGGAAAGAAGGGGACGATGACACAAATAACACAGATGGTAAGAAGGAGACAATGACACAATCACACAGATGGAAAGAAGGGGATAATGACACAAGAACATATGGAAAGAAGGGAACGATGACACAAATAACACAGATGGAAAGAAGGAGACAATTACACAATCACACAGATGGAAAGAAGGGGATGATGACACAATCACTCAGATGGAAAGAAGGGAATGATGACACAATCACACAGATGGTAAGAAGGGGACGATGACACAATAACACAGATGGAAAGAAGGGGACGATGACACATTCACACAGATGGAAAGAAGGGGATGATGACAAAATAACACAGATGGAAAGAAGGGGACGATGACACAATCACACAGATGGAAAGAAGGGGACGATGACACAAGAACACAGATGGAAAGAAGGGGACGATGACACAATAACACAGATGGTAAGAAGGGGACGATGACACAATAACAAAGATGGAAAGAAGGGGACGATGACACAATCACACAGATGGAAAGAAGGGGACGATGACACAATAACACAGACAGATGGAAAGAAGGGGACGATAACACAAATAACACAGATGATAAGAAGGGGACGATGACACAAATAACACAGATGGCAAGAAGGGGACGATGACACAATAACACAGATGGAAAGAAGGGGGCGATGACACAATAAAACAGATGGTAAGAAGGGAACGATGACACAAATAACACAGATGGAAAGAAGGGTAGGATGACACAATAACACAGCTGGAAAGAAGGGGACGATGACACAATCACACAGATGGAAAGAAGGGAACGATGACACAAATAGCACAGATGGATAGAAGGGGAGGATGACACAATAACACAGATGGAAAGAAGGGGACGATGACACAATAACACAGATGGAAAGAAGGGGACGATGACACAGATGGAAAGAAGAGGATGATCACACAGATGGAAAGAAGGGGACGATGACACAATCACACAGATGGAAAGAAGGGAACGATGACACAATAACACAGACAGATGGAAAGAAGGGGACGATGACACAAATAACACAGATGGTAAGAAGGGGACGATGACACAATCACACAGATGGTAAGAAGGGGACGATGACAGAATTAACACAGATGGAAAGAAGGGAACGATGACACAAATAACACAGATGGAGAGAAGGGGACGATGACACAATAACACAGATGGAAAGAAGGGTACGATGACACAATCACACAGATGGAAAGAAGGTGACGATGACACAATAACACAGATGGAAAAAAGGGGACGATGACACAAGAACACAGATGGAAAGAAGGGGACGATGACACAATCACACAGAGGGAAAGAAGGGGATGATGACACAATCACACAGATGGAAAGAAGGGGACGATGACACAATTACACAGATGGAAAGAAGGGGACGATGACACAATAACACAGACAGATGGAAAGAAGGGGACGATGACACAGATAACACAGAAGTTAAGAAGGGGAAGATGACACAATAACACAGATGGAAAGAAGGGGACGATGACACGATGACACAATCACACAGATGGAAAGAAGGGAACGATGACACACATAACACAGATGGAAAGAAGGGGACGATGACACAGATGGAAAGAAGGGGACGATGACACAGATGGAAGAAGGGGACGATGACACAATAACACAGATGGAAAGAAGGGGAAGATGACACAATCACACAGTTGGATAGAAGGGGACGATGACACAATAACACAGATGGAAAAAAGGGAACATTGACACAATAACACAGATGGAATGAAGGGGACGATGACACAATAACACAGAGGGAAAGAAGGGGACGATGACACAATAACACAGATGGTAAGAAGGGGATGATGACACAATAACACAGATGGTAAGAAGGGAACGATGACACAATAACACAGATGGTAAGAAAAGGACGATGACACAATAACACAGAGGGAAAGAAGGGAACGATGACACAATAACACAGATGGTAAGAAGGGGACGATGACACAATCGCACAGATGGAAAGAAGGGGACGATGACACAAGAAAACAGATGGAAAGAAGGGGACGATGACACAAGAACACAGATGGAAAGAAGGGGACGATGACACAAGAACACAGATGGAAAGAAGGGGACGATGACACAATCGCTCAGATGGAAAGAAGGGAACGATTACACAATAACACAGACAGATGGAAAGAAGGGGATGAGGACACAATAACACAGACAGATGGAAAGAAGGGGACGATGACACAATAACCCAGATGGTAAGAAGCGAACGATGACACAATAACACAGATGGTAAGAAGGGGACGATGACACAAGAACACAGATGGTAAGAAGGGGACGATGACACAAGAATACAGATGGAAAGAAGGGGACGATGACACAAGAGCACAGATGGAAAGAAGGGGACGATGACACAATCGAACAGATGGAAAGAAGGGGACGATGACACAAGAACACAGATGGAAGGAAAGGGACGATGACACAATCGCTCAGATGGAAAGAAGAACGATTACACAATAACACAGATGGTAAGAAGGAGACAATGACACAATCACACAGATGGAAAGAAGGGGATGATGACACAAGAACAGATGGAAAGAAGGGGATGATGACAAAATAACACAGAAAGATGGAAAGAAGGGGACGATGACACAAGAACACAGATGGAAAGAAGGGGACAATGACACAAGAACACAGATGAAAAGAAGGGGATTATGACACAATAACACAGACAGATGGAAAGAAGGGGACGATGACACAATAACACAGATGGAAAGAAGGGGACGATGACACAAGAACACAGATGGAAAGAAGGGGACGATGACACAATCGCACAGATGGAAAGAAGAACGATTACACAATAACACAGACAGATGGAAAGAAGGTGACGATGACACAAATAACACAGATGGTAAGAAGGAGACAATGACACAATCACACAGATGGAAAGAAGGGGATGATGACACAAGAACAGATGGAAAGAAGGGAACGATGACACAAATAACACAGATGGAAAGAAGGAGACAATTACACAATCACACAGATGGAAAGAAGGGGATGATGACACAATCCCTCAGATGGAAAGAAGGGAAGGATGACACAATCACACAGATGGTAAGAAGGGGACGATGACACAATAACACAGATGGAAAGAAGGGGACGATGACACATTCACACAGATGGAAAGAAGGGGACGATGACACAATTACACAGATGGAAAGAAGGGGACGATGACACAATAACACAGACAGATGGAAAGAAGGGGACGATGACATAGATAACACAGAAGTTAAGAAGGGGAAGATGACACAATAACACAGATGGAAAGAAGGGGACGATGACACGATGACACAATCACACAGATGGAAAGAAGGGAACGATGACACACATAACACAGATGGAAAGAAGGGGACGATGACACAGATGGAAAGAAGGGGACGATGACACAGATGGAAGAAGGGGACGATGACACAATAACACAGATGGAAAGAAGGGGAAGATGACACAATCACACAGTTGGATAGAAGGGGACGATGACACAATAACACAGATGGAAAAAAGGGAACATTGACACAATAACACAGGTGGAATGAAGGGGACGATGACACAATAACACAGAGGGAAAGAAGGGGACGATGACACAATAACACAGATGGTAAGAAGGGGATGATGACACAATAACACAGATGGTAAGAAGGGAACGATGACACAATAACACAGATGGTAAGAAAAGGACGATGACACAATAACACAGAGGGAAAGAAGGGAACGATGACACAATAACACAGATGGTAAGAAGGGGACGATGACACAATCGCACAGATGGAAAGAAGGGGACGATGACACAAGAAAACAGATGGAAAGAAGGGGACGATGACACAAGAACACAGATGGAAAGAAGGGGACGATGACACAAGAACACAGATGGAAAGAAGGGGACGATGACACAATCGCTCAGATGGAAAGAAGGGAACGATTACACAATAACACAGACAGATGGAAAGAAGGGGATGATGACACAATAACACAGACAGATGGAAAGAAGGGGACGATGACACAATAACCCAGATGGTAAGAAGCGAACGATGACACAATAACACAGATGGTAAGAAGGGGACGATGACACAATCGCTCAGATGGAAAGAAGAACGATGACACAATAACACAGATGGTAAGAAGGAGACAATGACACAATCACACAGATGGAAAGAAGGGGATGATGACACAAGAACAGATGGAAAGAAGGGGATGATGACAAAATAACACAGAAAGATGGAAAGAAGGGGACGATGACACAAGAACACAGATGGAAAGAAGGGGACAATGACACAAGAACACAGATGAAAAGAAGGGGATTATGACACAATAACACAGAAAGATGGAAAGAAGGGGACGATGACACAATAACACAGATGGAAAGAAGGGGACGATGACACAAGAACACAGATGGAAAGAAGGGGACGATGACACAATCGCACAGATGGAAAGAAGAACGATTACACAATAACACAGACAGATGGAAAGAAGGTGACAATGACACAAATAACACAGATGGTAAGAAGGAGACAATGACACAATCACACAGATGGAAAGAAGGGGATGATGACACAAGAACAGATGGAAAGAAGGGAACGATGACACAAATAACACAGATGGAAAGAAGGAGACAATTACACAATCACACAGATGGAAAGAAGGGGATGATGACACAATCCCTCAGATGGAAAGAAGGGAATGATGACACAATCACACAGATGGTAAGAAGGGGACGATGACACAATAACACAGATGGAAAGAAGGGGACGATGACACATTCACACAGATGGAAAGAAGGGGACGATGACACAATTACACAGATGGAAAGAAGGGGACGATGACACAATAACACAGACAGATGGAAAGAAGGGGACGATGACACAGATAACACAGAAGTTAAGAAGGGGAAGATGACACAATAACACAGATGGAAAGAAGGGGACGATGACACGATGACACAATCACACAGATGGAAAGAAGGGAATGATGACACACATAACACAGATGGAAAGAAGGGGACGATGACACAGATGGAAAGAAGGGGACGATGACACAGATGGAAGAAGGGGACGATGACACAATAACACAGATGGAAAGAAGGGGAAGATGACACAATCACACAGTTGGATAGAAGGGGACGATGACACAATAACACAGATGGAAAAAAGGGAACATTGACACAATAACACAGATGGAATGAAGGGGACGATGACACAATAACACAGAAGGAAAGAAGGGGACGATGACACAATAACACAGATGGTAAGAAGGGGATGATGACACAATAACACAGATGGTAAGAAGGGAACGATGACACAATAACACAGATGGTAAGAAAAGGACGATGACACAATAACACAGAGGGAAAGAAGGGAACGATGACACAATAACACAGATGGTAAGAAGGGGACGATGACACAATCGCACAGATGGAAAGAAGGGGACGATGACACAAGAAAACAGATGGAAAGAAGGGGACGATGACACAAGAACACAGATGGAAAGAAGGGGACGATGACACAAGAACACAGATGGAAAGAAGGGGACGATGACACAATCGCTCAGATGGAAAGAAGGGAACGATTACACAATAACACAGACAGATGGAAAGAAGGGGATGATGACACAATAACACAGACAGATGGAAAGAAGGGGACGATGACACAATAACCCAGATGGTAAGAAGCGAACGATGACACAATAACACAGATGGTAAGAAGGGGACGATGACACAATCGCTCAGATGGAAAGAAGAACGATGACACAATAACACAGATGGTAAGAAGGAGACAATGACACAATCACACAGATGGAAAGAAGGGGATGATGACACAAGAACAGATGGAAAGAAGGGGATGATGACAAAATAACACAGAAAGATGGAAAGAAGGGGACGATGACACAAGAACACAGATGGAAAGAAGGGGACAATGACACAAGAACACAGATGAAAAGAAGGGGATTATGACACAATAACACAGAAAGATGGAAAGAAGGGGACGATGACACAATAACACAGATGGAAAGAAGGGGACGATGACACAAGAACACAGATGGAAAGAAGGGGACGATGACACAATCGCACAGATGGAAAGAAGAACGATTACACAATAACACAGACAGATGGAAAGAAGGTGACGATGACACAAATAACACAGATGGTAAGAAGGAGACAATGACACAATCACACAGATGGAAAGAAGGGGATGATGACACAAGAACAGATGGAAAGAAGGGAACGATGACACAAATAACACAGATGGAAAGAAGGAGACAATTACACAATCACACAGATGGAAAGAAGGGGATGATGACACAATCCCTCAGATGGAAAGAAGGGAATGATGACACAATCACACAGATGGTAAGAAGGGGACGATGACACAATAACACAGATGGAAAGAAGGGGACGATGACACATTCACACAGATGGAAAGAAGGGGACGATGACACAATTACACAGATGGAAAGAAGGGGACGATGACACAATAACACAGACAGATGGAAAGAAGGGGACGATGACACAGATAACACAGAAGTTAAGAAGGGGAAGATGACACAATAACACAGATGGAAAGAAGGGGACGATGACACGATGACACAATCACACAGATGGAAAGAAGGGAATGATGACACACATAACACAGATGGAAAGAAGGGGACGATGACACAGATGGAAAGAAGGGGACGATGACACAGATGGAAGAAGGGGACGATGACACAATAACACAGATGGAAAGAAGGGGAAGATGACACAATCACACAGTTGGATAGAAGGGGACGATGACACAATAACACAGATGGAAAAAAGGGAACATTGACACAATAACACAGATGGAATGAAGGGGACGATGACACAATAACACAGAAGGAAAGAAGGGGACGATGACACAATAACACAGATGGTAAGAAGGGGATGATGACACAATAACACAGATGGTAAGAAGGGAACGATGACACAATAACACAGATGGTAAGAAAAGGACGATGACACAATAACACAGAGGGAAAGAAGGGAACGATGACACAATAACACAGATGGTAAGAAGGGGACGATGACACAATCGCACAGATGGAAAGAAGGGGACGATGACACAAGAAAACAGATGGAAAGAAGGGGACGATGACACAAGAACACAGATGGAAAGAAGGGGACGATGACACAAGAACACAGATGGAAAGAAGGGGACGATGACACAATCGCTCAGATGGAAAGAAGGGAACGATTACACAATAACACAGACAGATGGAAAGAAGGGGATGATGACACAATAACACAGACAGATGGAAAGAAGGGGACGATGACACAATAACCCAGATGGTAAGAAGCGAACGATGACACAATAACACAGATGGTAAGAAGGGGACGATGACACAATCGCTCAGATGGAAAGAAGAACGATGACACAATAACACAGATGGTAAGAAGGAGACAATGACACAATCACACAGATGGAAAGAAGGGGATGATGACACAAGAACAGATGGAAAGAAGGGGATGATGACAAAATAACACAGAAAGATGGAAAGAAGGGGACGATGACACAAGAACACAGATGGAAAGAAGGGGACAATGACACAAGAACACAGATGAAAAGAAGGGGATTATGACACAATAACACAGAAAGATGGAAAGAAGGGGACGATGACACAATAACACAGATGGAAAGAAGGGGACGATGACACAAGAACACAGATGGAAAGAAGGGGACGATGACACAATCGCACAGATGGAAAGAAGAACGATTACACAATAACACAGACAGATGGAAAGAAGGTGACGATGACACAAATAACACAGATGGTAAGAAGGAGACAATGACACAATCACACAGATGGAAAGAAGGGGATGATGACACAAGAACAGATGGAAAGAAGAGAACGATGACACAAATAACACAGATGGAAAGAAGGAGACAATTACACAATCACACAGATGGAAAGAAGGGGATGATGACACAATCCCTCAGATGGAAAGAAGGGAATGATGACACAATCACACAGATGGTAAGAAGGGGACGATGACACAATAACACAGATGGAAAGAAGGGGACGATGACACATTCACACAGATGGAAAGAAGGGGATGATGACACAATAACACAGATGGAAAGAAGGGGACAATGACACAATAACACAGATGGAAAGAAGGGGTCGATGACACAATAACACAGACAGATGGAAAGAAGGGGACGATGACACAAATAACACAGATGGTAAGAAGAGGACGATGACACAATCACACAGATGGTAAGAAGGGGACGATGACAGAAATATCACAGATGGAAAGAAGGGTACGATGACACAAGAACACAGATGGAAAGAAGGGGACGATGACACAAGAACACAGATGGAAAGAAGGGGACGATGACACAAGAACACAGATGAAAAGAAGGGGATGATGACACAATAACACAGAAAGATGGAAAGAAGGGGACGATGACACAATAACACAGATGGAAAGAAGGGGATGATGACACAATCGCACAGATGGAAAGAAGGGGACGATGACACAAGAACACAGATGGAAAGAAGGGGACGATGACACAAGAACACAGATGAAAAGAAGGGGATGATGACACAATAACACAGAAAGATGGAAAGAAGGGGACGATGACACAATAACACAGATGGAAAGAAGGGGACGATGACACAAGAACACAGATGGAAAGAAGGGGACGATGACACAATCGCACAGATGGAAAGAAGAACGATTACACAATATCACAGACAGATGGAAAGAAGGGGACGATGACACAAATAACACAGATGGTAAGAAGGAGACAATGACACAATCACACAGATGGAAAGAAGGGGATAATGACACAAGAACATATGGAAAGAAGGGAACGATGACACAAATAACACAGATGGAAAGAAGGAGACAATTACACAATCACACAGATGGAAAGAAGGGGATGATGACACAATCACTCAGATGGAAAGAAGGGAATGATGACACAATCACACAGATGGTAAGAAGGGGACGATGACACAATAACACAGATGGAAAGAAGGGGACGATGACACATTCACACAGATGGAAAGAAGGGGATGATGACAAAATAACACAGATGGAAAGAAGGGGACGATGACACAATCACACAGATGGAAAGAAGGGGACGATGACACAATAACACAGACAGATGGAAAGAAGGGGACGATGACACAAATAACACAAATGGTAAGAAGGGGACGATGACACAAATAACAAAGATGGTAAGAAGGGGACGATGACACAATAACACAGAAGGAAAGAAGGGGACGATGACACAATAACACAGATGGAAAGAAGGGAACGATGACACAATCACACAGATGGAAAGAAGGGAACGATAACACAAATAGCACAGATGGAAAGAAGCGGACGATGACACAATCGCACAGATGGAAAGAAGGGAACGATTACACAATAACACAGACAGATGGAAAGAAGGGGATGATGACACAATAACACAGACAGATGGAAAGAAGGGGACGATGACACAATAACCCAGATGGTAAGAAGCGAACGATGACACAATAACACAGATGGTAAGAAGGGGACGATGACACAATAACCCAGATGGTAAGAAGCGAACGATGACACAATAACACAGATGGTAAGAAGGGGACGATGACACAAGAACACAGATGGTAAGAAGGGGACGATGACACAAATAACACAGATGGAAAGAAGGGGAGGATGACACAATAACACAGATGGAAAGAAGGGGACGATGACACAATCACACAGATGGAAAGAAGGGAATGAAGACACAAATAACACAGATGGAAAGAAGGGGAGGATGACACAATAACACAGATGGAAAGAAGGGGACGATGACACAATAACACAGATGGAAAGAAGGGGACGATGACACAGATGGAAAGAAGGGGACGATGACACAGATGGAAAGAAGGGGACGATGACACAATCACACAGATGGAAAGAAGGGGTCGATGACACAATAACACAGACAGATGGAAAGAAGGGGACGATGACACAAATAACACAGATGGTAAGAAGGGGACGATGACAAAATCACACAGATGGTAAGAAGGGGTCGATGACAGAAATATCACAGATGGAAAGAAGGGGACGATGACACAATAACACAGATGGAAAAAAGGGGACAATGACACAATAACACAGATGGAAAGAAGGGGATGATGACACAATCACACAGAGGGAAAGAAGAGGATGATGACACAATCACACAGATGGAAAGAAGGGGACGATGACACAAACAGCACAGATGGAAACAAGGGGATGATGACGCAATCACACAGATGGAAACAAGGGAATGATGTCACAATCAAACAGATGGTAAGAAGTGGACGATGACACAATAACACAGATGGTAAGAAGGGGACCATGACACAATAACACAGATGGAAAGAAGGGGACGATGACACAATCACACAGATGGAAAGAAGGAAATGATGACACAATAACACAGACAGATGGAAAGAAGGGGACGATGACACAAATAACACAGAAGTTAAGAAGGGGACGATGACACAGTAACACAGATGGTAAGAAGGGGACGATGACACAGTAACACAGATGGAAAGAAGAGGACGATGACACAATCACACAGATGGAAAGAAGGGGACGATGACACAAGAACACAGAGGGAAAGAAGGGGACGATGACACAAGAACACAGAGGGAAAGAAGGGGACGATGACATAATAACACAGAGGGAAAGAAGGGGACGATGACACAATAACAGAGAGGGTAAGAAGGGGACGATGACAATAACACAGAGGGAAAGAAGGGGACGATGACACAAGTACAGAGAGGGAAAGAAGGGGATGATGACACAATAACACAGAGGGAAAGAAGGGGACGATGACACAATAACACAGAGGGAAAGAAGGGGACGATGACACAATAACACAGATGGTAAGAAGGGGACAATGACACAATAACACAGATGGTAAAAAGGGGACGATGACACAAGAACACAGATGGAAAGAAGGGGACGATGACACAAGAACACAGTTGGAAAGAAGGGGACGATGACACAATCGCTCAGATGGAAAGAAGTGATCGATTACACAATAACACAGACAGATGGAAAGATGGGGATGATGACACAACAACACAGACAGATGGAAAGAAGGGGACGATGACACAATAACCCAGATGGTAAGAAGGGAACGATGACACAATAACACAGATGGAAAGAAGGGGAAGATGACACAAAAACACAGTTGGAAAGAAGGGGACGATGACACAATAACACAGATGGAAAGAAGGGGACATTGACACAATAACACAGATGGAAAGAAGGGGACGATGACACAAGAACACAGATGGAAAGAAGGGGACGATGACACAATCGCTCAGATGGAAAGAAGTGATCGATTACACAATAAAACAGACAGATGGAAAGAAGGGGATGATGACACAACAACACAGACAGATGGAAAGAAGGGGACGATGACACAATAACCCAGATGGTAAGAAGGGAACGATGACACAATCGAACAGATGGAAAGAAGGGGACGATGACACAAGAACACAGATGGAAAGAAGGGGACGATGACACGAGAACACAGATGGAAAGAAGGGGATGATGACACAATCGCACAGATGGAAAGAAGGGGACGATGACACAAGAACACAGATGGAAAGAAGGGGACGATGACACAATAACACAGACAGATGGAAAGAAGGGGACGATGACACAATAACACAGATGAAAAGAAGGGGACGATGACACAATAACACAGACAGATGGAAAGAAGGGGACGATGACACAATAACACAGATGGAAAGAAGGGGACGATGACACAATAACACAGACAGATGGAAAGAAGGGGACGATGACACAATAACACAGATGGAAAGAAGGGGACGATGACACAAGAACACAGATGGAAAGAAGGGGACGATGACACAATCGCACAGATGGAAAATAGAACGATTACACAATAACACAGACAGATGGAAAGAAGGGGACGATGACACAAATAACACAGATGGTAAGAAGGAGACAATGACACAATAACACAGATGGAAAGAAGGGGATGATGACACAAGAACAGATGGAAAGAAGGGAACGATGACACAAATAACACAGATGGAAAGAAGGAGACAATGACACAATCACACAGATGGAAAGAAGGGGATGATGACACAATCACACAGATGGAAAGAAGGGAATGATGACACAATCACACAGATGGTAAGAAGGGGACGATGACACAATAACACAGATGGAAAGAAGGGGACAATGACACATTAACACAGATGGAAAGAGAGGGACGATGACACAATAACACAGATGGAACGAAGGGGACGAGGACACAATCACACAGATGGAAAGAAAGGGACGATGAGACAATAACACAGACAGATGGAAAGAAGAGGACGATGACACAAATAACACAGATGGTAAGAAGGGGACGATGACACAAATAACACAGATGGAAAGAAGGGGACGATGACACAATCACACAGATGGAAAGAAGGGAACGATAACATAAATAACACAGATGGAAAGAAGGGGACGATGACACAAGAACACCGATGGAAGGAAGGGGACGATGACACAATCGCACAGATGGAAAGAAGAACGATTACACAATAACACAGACAGATGGAAAGAAGGGGACGATGACACAATAACACAGATGGTAAGAAGGAGACGATGACACAATCACACAGATGGAAAGAAGGGGATGATGACACAAGAACAGATGGAAAGAAGGGAACGATGACACAAATAACACAGATGGAAAGAAGGAGACAATGACACAATCACACAGATGGAAAGAAGGGGATGATGACACAATCACACAGATGGAAAGAAGGGAATGATGACACAATCACACAGATGGTAAGAAGGGGACGATGACACTAGAACACAGATGGTAAGAAGGGGACGATGACACAAGAATACAGATGGAAAGAAGGGGACGATGACACAAGAGCACAGATGGAAAGAAGGGGACGATGACACAATCGAACAGATGGAAAGAAGGGGACGATGACACAAGAACACAGATGGAAAGAAGGGGACGATGACACAAGAATACAGATGAAAAGAAGGGGACGATGACACAATAACACAGACAGATGGAAAGAAGGGGACGATGACACAATAACACAGATGGAAAGAAGGGGACGATGACACAATCGCACAGATGGAAAGAAGAACGATTACACAATAACACAGACAGATGGAAAGAAGGGGACGATGACACAAATAACACAGATGGTAAGAAGGAGACGATGACACAATCACACAGATGGAAAGAAGGGAATGATGACACAATCACATAGATGGTAAGAAGGGGATGATGACACAAGAACACAGATGGAAAGAAGGGGACAATGACAAAATAACACAGATGGAAATAAGGGGACGATGACACAAACAGCACAGATGGAAACAAGGGGATGATGACGCAATCACACAGATGGAAAGAAGGGAATGATGTCACAATCAAACAGATGGTAAGAAGTGGACGATGACACAATAACACAGATGGTAAGAAGGGGACGATGACACAATAACACAGTTGGAAAGAAGGGGACGATGACACAATCACACAGATGGAAAGAAGGAAACGATGACACAATAACACAGACAGATGGAAAGAAGGGGACGATGACACAAATAACACAGATGTTAAGAAGGGAACGATGACACAGTAACACAGATGGTAAGAAGGGGACGATGACACAATAACACAGATGGAAAGAAGAGGACGATGACACAATCACACAGAGGGAAAGAAGGGGACGATGACACAAGAACACAGAGGGAAAGAAGGGGACGATGACACAAGAACACAGAGGGAAAGAAGGGGACGATGACACAAATAACAGAGAGGGAAAGAAGGGGACGATGACACAACAACAGAGAGGGAAAGAAGGGGACGATGACACAATAACACAGAGGGAAAGAAGGGGACGATGACACAAGAACACAGAGGGAAAGAAGGGGATGATGACACAATAACACAGAGGGAAAGAAGGGGACGATGACACTATAACACAGAGGGAAAGAAGGGGACGATGACACAATAACACAGATGGTAAGAAGGGGACGATGACACAATAACACAGATGGTAAGAAGGGAACGATGACACAATAACACAGATGGTAAGAAGGGGACGATGACACAAGAACACAGATGGTAAGAAGGGGACGATGACACAAGAACACAGATGGAAAGAAGGGGACGATGACACAAGAGCAAAGATGGAAAGAAGGGGACGATGACACAATCGAACAGATGGAAAGAAGTGTACAATGACACAAGAACACAGATGGAAAGAAGGGGACGATGACACCAGAACACAGATGGAAAGAAGGGGACGATGACACAATAACACAGAGGGAAAGAAGGGGACGATGACACAATAACACAGATGGTAAGAAGGGAACGATGACACAATAACACAGATGGTAAGAAGGGGACGATGACACAAGAACACAGATGGTAAGAAGGGGACGATGACACAAGAACACAGATGGAAAGAAGGGGACGATGACACAAGAGCACAGATGGAAAGAAAGGGACGATGACACAATCGAACAGATGGAAAGAAGGGGACGATGACACAAGAACACAGATGGAAAGAAGGGTACGATGACACAATCGCACAGACAGATGGAAAGAAGGGGACGATGACACAATAACACAGATGGAAAGAAGGGAACGATGACACAAGAACACAGATGGAAAGAAGGGGACGATGACAAAATCGCACAGATGGAAAGAAGAACGATTACACAATAACACAGACAGATGGAATGAAGGGGACGATGACACAAATAACACAGATGGTAAGAAGGAGACAATGACACAATCACACAGATGGAAAGAAGGGGATGATGACACAAGAACAGATGGAAAGAAGGGAACGATGACACAAATAGCACAGATGGAAAGAAGGAGACAATGACACAATCACACAGATGGAAAGAAGGGGATGATGACACAATCACACAGATGGAAAGAAGGGAATGATGACACAATCACACAGATGGTAAGAAGGGGACGATGACACAATAACACAGATGGAAAGAAGGGGACGATGACACAATAACACAGAAGGAAAGAAGGGGACGATGACACAATAACACAGATGGAAAGAAGGGGACGATGACACAATCACACAGATGGAAAGAAGGGGACGATGACACAATAACACAGACAGATGGAAAGAAGGGGACGATGGCACAAATAACACAGATGCTAAAAAGGGGACGATGACACAAATAACACAGATGGTAAGAAGGGGACGATGACACAAATAACACAGATGGTAAGAAGGGGACGATGACACAATAACACAGAAGGAAAGAAGGGGACGATGACACAATAACACAGATGGAAAGTAGGGAACGATGACACAATCACATAGATGGAAAGAAGGGAACGATAACACAAATAACACAGATGGAAAGAAGGGGACGATGACACAAGAACACAGATGGAAGGAAAGGGACGATGACACAATCGCACAGATGGAAAGAAGAACGATTACACAATAACACAGATGGTAAGAAGGAGACAATGACACAATCAAACAGATGGAAAGAAGGGGATGATGACACAAGAACAGATGGAAAGAAGGGAACGATGACACAAATAACACAGATGGAAAGAAGGAGACAAAGTCACAATCACACAGATGGAAAGAAGGGAATGATGACACAATCACACAGATGGTAAGAAGGGTATGATGACACAAGAACACAGATGGAAAGAAGGGGACGATGACACAATAACACAGATGGTAAGAAGGGGACGATGACACAGTAACAAAGATGGAAAGAAGGGGATGATGACACAGTAACAAAGATGGAAAGAAGGGGACGATGACACAATCACACAGATGGAAAGAAGGGGACGATGACACAATAACACAGACAGATGGAAAGAAGGGGACGATGACACAAATAACACAGATGGCAAGAAGGGGACGATGACACAATAACACAGATGGAAAGAAGGGGGCGATGACACAATAAAACAGATGGTAAGAAGGGAACGATGACACAAACAACACAGATGGAAAGAAGGGTAGGATGACACAATAACACAGATGGAAAGAAGGGGACGATGACACAATCACACAGATGGAAAGAAGGGAACGATGACACAAATAGCACAGATGGAAAGAAGGGGAGGATGACACAATAACACAGATGGAAAGAAGGGGACGATGACACAATAACACAGATGGAAAGAAGGGGACGATGACACAGATGGAAAGAAGAGGATGATCACACAGACGGAAAGAAGGGGACGATGACACAATCACACAGATGGAAAGAAGGGAACGATGACACTATAACACAGACAGATGGAAAGAAGGGGACGATGACACAAATAACACAGATGGTAAGAAGGGGACGATGACACAATCACACAGATGGTAAGAAGGGGACGATGACAGAATTAACACAGATGGAAAGAAGGGAACGATGACACAAATAACACAGATGGAGAGAAGGGGACGATGACACAATAACACAGATGGAAAGAAGGGGACGATGACACAATCACACAGATGGAAAGAAGGTGACGATAACACAATAACACAGATGGAAAAAAGGGGACGATGACACAAGAACACAGATGGAAAGAAGGGGACGATGACACAGATGGAAAGAAGGGGACGATGACACAGATGGAAAGAAGGGGATGATGACACAATCACACTGATGGAAAGAAGGGGTCGATGACACAATAACACAGACAGATGGAAAGAAGGGGACGATGACACAAATAACACAGATGGTAAGAAGGGGACGATGACAAAATCACACAGATGGTAAGAAGGGGTCGATGACAGAAATATCACAGATGGAAAGAAGGGGACGATGACACAATAACACAGATGGAAAAAAGGGGACAATAACACAATAACACAGATGGAAAGAAGGGGATGATGAAACAATCACACAGAGGGAAAGAAGAGGATGATGACACAATCACACAGATGGAAAGAAGGGGACGATGACACAAACAGCACAGATGGAAACAAGGGGATGATGACGCAATCACACAGATGGAAACAAGGGAATGATGTCACAATCAAACAGATGGTAAGAAGTGGACGATGACACAATAACACAGATGGTAAGAAGGGGACCATGACACAATAACACAGATGGAAAGAAGGGGACGATGACACAATCACACAGATGGAAAGAAGGAAATGATGACACAATAACACAGACAGATGGAAAGAAGGGGACGATGACACAAATAACACAGATGTTAAGAAGGGGACGATGACACAGTAACACAGATGGTAAGAAGGGGACGATGACACAGTAACACAGATGGAAAGAAGAGGACGATGACACAATCACACAGATGGAAAGAAGGGGACGATGACACAAGAACACAGAGGGAAAGAAGGGGACGATGACACAAGAACACAGAGGGAAAGAAGGGGACGATGACATAATAACACAGAGGGAAAGAAGGGGACGATGACACAATAACAGAGAGGGAAAGAAGGGGACGATGACAATAACACAGAGGGAAAGAAGGGGACGATGACACAAGTACAGAGAGGGAAAGAAGGGGATGATGACACAATAACACAGAGGGAAAGAAGGGGACGATGACACAATAACACAGAGGGAAAGAAGGGGACGATGACACAATAACACAGATGGTAAGAAGGGGACAATGACACAATAACACAGATGGTAAGAAGGGGACGATGACACAAGAACACAGATGGAAAGAAGGGGACGATGACACAAGAACACAGATGGAAAGAAGGGGACGATGACACAATCGCTCAGATGGAAAGAAGTGATCGATTACACAATAACACAGACAGATGGAAAGAAGGGGATGATGACACAACAACACAGACAGATGGAAAGAAGGGGACGATGACACAATAACCCAGATGGCAAGAAGGGAACGATGACACAATAACACAGATGGAAAGAAGGGGAAGATGACACAATCACACAGTTGGAAAGAAGGGGACGATGACACAATAACACAGATGGAAAGAAGGGGACATTGACACAATAACACAGATGGAAAGAAGGGGACAATGACACAAGAACACAGATGGTAAGAAGGGGACGATGACACAAGAATACAGATGGAAAGAAGGGGACGATGACACAAGAGCACAGATGGAAAGAAGGGGACGATGACACAATCGAAACAGATGGAAAGAAGGGGACGATGACACAAGAACACAGATGGAAAGAAGGGGACGATGACACGAGAACACAGATGGAATGAAGGGGATGATGACACAATCGCACAGATGGAAAGAAGGGGACGATGACACAAGAACACAGATGGAAAGAAGGGGACGATGACACAAGAACACAGATGAAAAGAAGGGGACGATGACACAATAACACAGACAGATGGAAAGAAGGGGACGATGACACAAGAACACAGATGGAAAGAAGGGGACGATGACACAATCGCACAGATGGAAAATAGAACGATTACACAATAACACAGACAGATGGAAAGAAGGGGATGATGACACAAGAACAGATGGAAAGAAGGGAACGATGACACAAATAACACAGATGGAAAGAAGGAGACAATGACACAATCACACAGATGGAAAGAAGGGGATGATGACACAATCACACAGATGGAAAGAAGGGAATGATGACACAATCACACAGATGGTAAGAAGGGGACGATGACACAATAACACAGATGGAAAGAAGGGGACGATGACACAAGAACACAGATGGAAAGAAGGGGACGATGACACAAGAACACAGATGAAAAGAAGGGGACGATGACACAATAACACAGACAGATGGAAAGAAGGGGACGATGACACAAGAACACAGATGGAAAGAAGGGGACGATGACACAATCGCACAGATGGAAAATAGAACGATTACACAATAACACAGACAGATGGAAAGAAGGGGATGATGACACAAGAACAGATGGAAAGAAGGGAACGATGACACAAATAACACAGATGGAAAGAAGGAGACAATGACACAATCACACAGATGGAAAGAAGGGGATGATGACACAATCACACAGATGGAAAGAAGGGAATGATGACACAATCACACAGATGGTAAGAAGGGGACGATGACACAATAACACAGATGGAAAGAAGGGGACAATGACACATTAACACAGATGGAAAGAGAGGGACGATGACACAATAACACAGATGGAAAGAAGGGGACGATGACACAATCACACAGATGGAAAGAAAGGGACGATGAGACAATAACACAGACAGATGGAAAGAAGAGGACGATGACACAAATAACACAGATGGTAAGAAGGGGACGATGACACAAATAACACAGATGGAAAGAAGGGGACAATGACACAATCACACAGATGGAAAGAAGGGAACGATAACATAAATAACACAGATGGAAAGAAGGGGACGATGACACAAGAACACCGATGGAAGGAAGGGGACGATGACACAATCGCACAGATGGAAAGAAGAACGATTACACAATAACACAGACAGATGGAAAGAAGGGGACGATGACACAATAACACAGATGGTAAGAAGGAGACGATGACACAATCACACAGATGGAAAGAAGGGGATGATGACACAAGAACAGATGGAAAGAAGGGAACGATGACACAAATAACACAGATGGAAAGAAGGAGACAATGACACAATCACACAGATGGAAAGAAGGGGATGATGACACAATCACACAGATGGAAAGAAGGGAATGATGACACAATCACACAGATGGTAAGAAGGGGACGATGACACTAGAACACAGATGGTAAGAAGGGGAAGATGACACAAGAATACACATGGAAAGAAGGGGACGATGACACAAGAGCACAGATGGAAAGAAGGGGACGATGACACAATCGAACAGATGGAAAGAAGGGGACGATGACACAAGAACACAGATGGAAAGAAGGGGACGATGACACAAGAATACAGATGAAAAGAAGGGGACGATGACACAATAACACAGACAGATGGAAAGAAGGGGACGATGACACAATAACACAGATGGAAAGAAGGGGACGATGACACAATCGCACAGATGGAAAGAAGAACGATTACACAATAACACAGACAGATGGAAAGAAGGGGACGATGACACAAATAACACAGATGGTAAGAAGGAGACGATGACACAATCACACAGATGGAAAGAAGGGAATGATGACACAATCACATAGATGGTAAGAAGGGGATGATGACACAAGAACACAGATGGAAAGAAGGGGACAATGACAAAATAACACAGATGGAAATAAGGGGACGATGACACAAACAGCACAGATGGAAACAAGGGGATGATGACGCAATCACACAGATGGAAAGAAGGGAATGATGTCGCAATCAAACAGATGGTAAGAAGTGGACGATGACACAATAACACAGATGGTAAGAAGGGGACGATGACACAATAACACAGTTGGAAAGAAGGGGATGATGACACAATCACACAGATGGAAAGAAGGAAACGATGACACAATAACACAGACAGATGGAAAGAAGGGGACGATGACACAAATAACACAGATGTTAAGAAGGGGACGATGACACAGTAACACAGATGGTAAGAAGGGGACGATGACACAATAACACAGATGGAAAGAAGAGGACGATGACACAATCACACAGAGGGAAAGAAGGGGACGATGACACAATAACACAGAGGGAAAGAAGGGGACGATGACACTATAACACAGAGGGAAAGAAGGGGACGATGACACAATAACACAGATGGTAAGAAGGGGACGATGACACAATAACACAGATGGTAAGAAGGGAACGATGACACAATAACACAGATGGTAAGAAGGGGACGATGACACAAGAACACAGATGGTAAGAAGGGGACGATGACACAAGAACACAGATGGAAAGAAGGGGACGATGACACAAGAGCACAGATGGAAAGAAGGGGACGATGACACAATCGAACAGATGGAAAGAAGTGTACAATGACACAAGAACACAGATGGAAAGAAGGGGACGATGACACAAGAACACAGATGGAAAGAAGGGGACGATGACACAATAACACAGAGGGAAAGAAGGGGACGATGACACAATAACACAGATGGTAAGAAGGGAACGATGACACAATAACACAGATGGTAAGAAGGGGACGATGACACAAGAACACAGATGGTAAGAAGGGGACGATGACACAAGAACACAGATGGAAAGAAGGGGACGATGACACAAGAGCACAGATGGAAAGAAAGGGACGATGACACAATCGAACAGATGGAAAGAAGGGGACGATGACACAAGAACACAGATGGAAAGAAGGGTACGATGACACAATCGCACAGACAGATGGAAAGAAGGGGACGATGACACAATAACACAGATGGAAAGAAGGGAACGATGACACAAGAACACAGATGGAAAGAAGGGGACGATGACAAAATCGCACAGATGGAAAGAAGAACGATTACACAATAACACAGACAGATGGAATGAAGGGGACGATGACACAAATAACACAGATGGTAAGAAGGAGACAATGACACAATCACACAGATGGAAAGAAGGGGATGATGACACAAGAACAGATGGAAAGAAGGGAACGATGACACTAATAGCACAGATGGAAAGAAGGAGACAATGACACAATCACACAGATGGAAAGAAGGGGATGATGACACAATCACACAGATGGAAAGAAGGGAATGATGACACAATCACACAGATGGTAAGAAGGGGACGATGACACAATAACACAGATGGAAAGAAGGGGACGATGACACAATAACACAGAAGGAAAGAAGGGGACGATGACACAATAACACAGATGGAAAGAAGGGGACGATGACACAATCACACAGATGGAAAGAAGGGGACGATGACACAATAACACAGACAGATGGAAAGAAGGGGACGATGGCACAAATAACACAGATGCTAAAAAGGGGACGATGACACAAATAACACAGATGGTAAGAAGGGGACGATGACACAAATAACACAGATGGTAAGAAGGGGACGATGACACAATAACACAGAAGGAAAGAAGGGGACGATGACACAATAACACAGATGGAAAGTAGGGAACGATGACACAATCACATAGATGGAAAGAAGGGAACGATAACACAAATAACACAGATGGAAAGAAGGGGACGATGACACAAGAACACAGATGGAAGGAAAGGGACGATGACACAATCGCACAGATGGAAAGAAGAACGATTACACAATAACACAGATGGTAAGAAGGAGACAATGACACAATCAAACAGATGGAAAGAAGGGGATGATGACACAAGAACAGATGGAAAGAAGGGAACGATGACACAAATAACACAGATGGAAAGAAGGAGACAAAGACACAATCACACAGATGGAAAGAAGGGAATGATGACACAATCACACAGATGGTAAGAAGGGTATGATGACACAAGAACACAGATGGAAAGAAGGGGACGATGACACAATAACACAGATGGTAAGAAGGGGACGATGACACAGTAACAAAGATGGAAAGAAGGGGACGATGACACAATCACACAGATGGAAAGAAGGGGACGATGACACAATAACACAGACAGATGGAAAGAAGGGGACGATGACACAAATAACACAGATGATAAGAAGGGGACGATGACACAAATAACACAGATGGCAAGAAGGGGATGATGACACAATAACACAGATGGAAAGAAGGGGGCGATGACACAATAAAACAGATGGTAAGAAGGGAACGATGACACAAATAACACAGATGGAAAGAAGGGTAGGATGACACAATAACACAGATGGAAAGAAGGGGACGATGACACAATCACACAGATGGAAAGAAGGGAACGATGACACAAATAGCACAGATGGAAAGAAGGGGAGGATGACACAATAACACAGATGGAAAGAAGGGGACGATGACACAATAACACAGATGGAAAGAAGGGGACGATGACACAGATGGAAAGAAGAGGATGATCACACAGACGGAAAGAAGGGGACGATGACACAATCACACAGATGGAAAGAAGGGAACGATGACACAACAACACAGACAGATGGAAAGAAGGGGACGATGACACAAATAACACAGATGGTAAGAAGGGGACGATGACACAATCACACAGATGGTAAGAAGGGGACGATGACAGAATTAACACAGATGGAAAGAAGGGAACGATGACACAAATAACACAGATGGAGAGAAGGGGACGATGACACAATAACACAGATGGAAAGAAGGGGACGATGACACAATCACACAGATGGAAAGAAGGTGACGATGACACAATAACACAGATGGAAAAAAGGGACGATGACACAAGAACACAGATGGAAAGAAGGGGACGATGACACAATCACACAGAGGGAAAGAAGGGGATGATGACACAATCACACAGATGGAAAGAAGGGGACGATGACACAATTACACAGATGGAAAGAAGGGGACGATGACACAATAACACAGACAGATGGAAAGAAGGGGACGATGACACAGATAACACAGAAGTTAAGAAGGGGACGATGACACAATAACACAGATGGAAAGAAGGGGACGATGACACGATGACACAATCACACAGATGGAAAGAAGGAAACGATGACACACATAACACAGATGGAAAGAAGGGGACGATGACACAGATGGAAAGAAGGGGACGATGACACAGATGGGAAGAAGGGGACGATGACACAATAACACAGATGGAAAGAAGGGGAAGATGACACAATCACACAGTTGGATAGAAGGGGACGATGACACAATAACACAGATGGAAAGAAGGGGACATTGACACAATAACACAGATGGAATGAAGGGGACGATGACACAATAACACAGAGGGAAAGAAGGGGACGATGACACAATAACACAGATGGTAAGAAGGGGATGATGACACAATAACACAGATGGTAAGAAGGGAACGATGACACAATAACACAGATGGTAAGAAAAGGACGATGACACATTAACACAGAGGGAAAGAAGGGAACGATGAAACAATAACACAGATGGTAAGAAGGGGACGATGACACAATCGCACAGATGGAAAGAAGGGGACGATGACACAAGAAAACAGATGGAAAGAAGGGGACGATGACACAAGAACACAGATGGAAAGAAGGGGACGATGACACAGGAACACTGATGGAAAGAAGGGGACGATGACACAATCGCTCAGATGGAAAGAAGGGAACGATTACACAATAACACAGACAGATGGAAAGAAGGGGATGATGACACAATAACACAGACAGATGGAAAGAAGGGGACGATGACACAATAACCAGATGGTAAGAAGCGAACGATGACACAATAACACAGATGGTAAGAAGGGGACGATGACACAATAACACAGATGGTAAGAAGGGGACGATGACACAAGAATACAGATGGAAAGAAGGGGACGATGACACAAGAGCACAGATGGAAAGAAGGGGACGATGACACAATCGAACAGATGGAAAGATGGGGACGATGACACAAGAACACATGGAAGGAAAGGGACGATGACACAATCGCTCAGATGGAAAGAAGAACGATTACACAATAACACAGATGGTAAGAAGGAGACAATGACACAATCACACAGATGGAAAGAAGGGGATGATGACACAAGAACAGATGGAAAGAAGGGGATGATGACACAATAACACAGAAAGATGGAAAGAAGGGGACGATGACACAAGAACACAGATGGAAAAAAGGGGACGATGACACAAGAACACAGATGAAAAGAAGGGGATGATGACACAATAACACAGAAAGATGGAAAGAAGGGGACGATGACACAAGAACACAGATGGAAAGAAGGGGACGATGACACAATCGCACAGATGGAAAGAAGAACGATTACACAATAACACAGACAGATGGAAAGAAGGGGACGATGACACAAATAACACAGATGGTAAGAAGGAGACAATGACACAATCACACAGATGGAAAGAAGGGGATGATGACACAAGAACAGATGGAAAGAAGGGAACGATGACACAAATAACACAGATGGAAAGAAGGAGGCAATTACACAATCACACAGATGGAAAGAAGGGGATGATGACACAATCACTCAGATGGAAAGAAGTGAATGATGACACAATCACACAGATGGTAAGAAGGGGACGATGACACAATAACACAGATGGAAAGAAGGGGACGATGACACATTCACACAGATGGAAAGAAGGGGATGATGACACAATAACACAGATGGAAAGAAGGGGACAATGACACAATCACACAGATGGAAAGAAGGGGTCGATTACACAATAACACAGACAGATGGAAAGAAGGGGACGATGACACAAATAACACAGATGGTAAGAAGAGGACGATGACACAATCACACAGATGGTAAGAAGGGGATGATGACAGAAATATCACAGATGGAAAGAAGGGTACGATGACACAAGAACACAGATGGAAAGAAGGGGACGATGACACAAGAACACAGATGAAAAGAAGGGGATGATGAAACAATAACACAGAAAGATGGAAAGAAGGGGACGATGACACAATAACACAGATGGAAAGAAGGGGACGATGACACAAGAACACAGATGGAAAGAAGGGGACGATGACACAAGAACACAGATGGAAAGAAGGGGACGATGACACAAGAACACAGATGAAAAGAAGGGGATGATGACACAATAACACAGACAGATGGAAAGAAGGGGACGATGACACAAATAACACAGATGGAAAGAAGGAGACAATTACACAATCACACAGATGGAAAGAAGGGGATGTTGACACAATCACTCAGATGGAAAGAAGGGAATGATGACACAATCACACAGATGGTAAGAAGGGGACGATGACACAATAACACAGATGGAAAGAAGGGGACGATGACACATTCACACAGATGGAAAGAAGGGGATGATGACACAATAACACAGATGGAAAGAAGGGGACGATGACACAATCACACAGATGGAAAGAAGGGGACGATGACACAATAACACAGACAGATGGAAAGAAGGGAATGATGACACAAATAACACAGATGGTAAGAAGGTGACGATGACACAATAACACAGATGGTAAGAAGGGGACGATGACACAATAACACAGATGGAAAGAAGGGAACGATGACACAATAACACAGACAGATGGAAAGAAGGGGACGATGACACAAATAACACAGATGGTAAGAAGGGGACGATGACACAAATAACAAAGATGGAAAGAAGGGGACGATGACACAATAACACAGAAGGAAAGAAGGGGACGATGACACAATAACACAGATGTAAAGAAGGGAACGATGACACAATCACACAGATGGAAAGAAGGGAACGATAACACAAATAGCACAGATGGAAAGAAGGGGACGATGACACAATCGCACAGATGGAAAGAAGGGAACGATTACACAATAACACAGACAGATGGAAAGAAGGGGACGATGACACAATAACACAGACAGATGGAAAGAAGGGGACGATGACACAATAACCCAGATGGTAAGAAGCGAACGATGACACAATAACACAGATGGTAAGAAGGGGACGATGACACAATAACTCAGATGGTAAGAAGGGGACGATGACACAAGAACACAGATGGTAAGAAGGGGACGATGACACAAATAACACAGATGGAAAGAAGGGGAGGATGACACAATAACACAGATGGAAAGAAGGGGACGATGACACAATCACACAGATGGAAAGAAGGGAATGAAGACACAAATAACACAGATGGAAAGAAGGGGAGGATGACACAATAACACAGATGGAAAGAAGGGGACGATGACACAATAACACAGATGGAAAGAAGGGGACGATGACACAGATGGAAAGAAGGGGACGATGACACAGATGGAAAGAAGGGGACAATGACACAATCACACAGATGGAAAGAAGGGGTCGATGACACAATAACACAGACAGATGGAAAGAAGGGGACGATGACACAAATAACACAGATGGTAAGAAGGGGACGATGACAAAATCACACAGATGGTAAGAAGGGGACGATGACAGAAATATCACAGATGGAAAGAAGGGGACGATGACACAATAACACAGATGGAAAAAAGGGGACAATGACACAATAACACAGATGGAAAGAAGGGGATGATGACACAATCACACAGAGGGAAAGAAGAGGATGATGACACAATCACACAGATGGAAAGAAGGGGACGATGACACAAACAGCACAGATGGAAACAAGGGGATGATGACGCAATTACACAGATGGAAACAAGGGAATGATGTCACAATCAAACAGATGGTAAGAAGTGGACGATGACACAATAACACAGATGGTAAGAAGGGAACGATGACACAATAACACAGATGGAAAGAAGGGGACGATGACACAATCACACAGATGGAAAGAAGGGGACATTGACACAAGAACACAGAGGGAAAGAAGGGGACGATGACACAAGAACACAGAGGGAAAGAAGGGGACGATGACATAATAACACAGAGGGAAAGAAGGGGACGATGACACAATAACAGAGAGGGAAAGAAGGGGACGATGACAATAACACAGAGGGAAAGAAGGGGACGATGACACAAGAACAGAGAGGGAAAGAAGGGGATGATGACACAATAACACAGAGGGAAAGAAGGGGACGATGACACAATAACACAGAGGGAAAGAAGGGGACGATGACACAATAACACAGATGGTAAGAAGGGGACAATGACACAATAACACAGATGGAAAGAAGGAAATGATGACACAGTAACACAGACAGATGGAAAGAAGGGGACGATGACACAAATAACACAGATGTTAAGAAGGGGACGATGACACAGTAACAAAGATGGTAAGAAGGGGACGATGACACAGTAACACAGATGGAAAGAAGAGGATGATGACACAATCACACAGATGGAAAGAAGGGGACATTGACACAAGAACACAGAGGGAAAGAAGGGGACGATGACACAAGAACACAGAGGGAAAGAAGGGGACGATGACATAATAACACAGAGGGAAAGAAGGGGACGATGACACAATAACAGAGAGGGAAAGAAGGGGACGATGACAATAACACAGAGGGAAAGAAGGGGACGATGACACAAGAACAGAGAGGGAAAGAAGGGGATGATGACACAATAACACAGAGGGAAAGAAGGGGACGATGACACAATAACACAGAGGGAAAGAAGGGGACGATGACACAATAACACAGATGGTAAGAAGGGGACAATGACACAATAACACAGATGGTAAGAAGGGAAGGATGACACAATAGCACAGATGGTAAGAAGGGGACGATGACACAAGAACACAGATGGTAAGAAGGGGACGATGACACAAGAACACAGATGGAAAGAAGGGGACGATGACACAAAAGCACAGATGGAAAGAAGGGGACGATGACACAATCGAACAGATGGAAAGAAGTGGACGATGACACAAGAACACAGATGGAAAGAAGGGGACGATGACACAAGAACACAGATGGAAAGAAGGAGACGATGACACAATAACACAGAGGGAAAGAAGGGGACGATGACACAATAACACAGATGGTAAGAAGGGAACGATGACACAATAACACAGATGGTAAGAAGGGGACGATGACACAAGAACACAGATGGTAAGAAGGGGACGATGACACAAGAACACAGATGGAAAGAAGGGGACGATGACACAAGAGCACAGATGGAAAGAAGGGGACGATGACACAATCAAACAGATGGAAAGAATGGTACGATGACTCAAGAACACAGATGGAAAGAAGGGAACGATGACACAAGAACACAGATGGAAAGAAGGGGACGATGACACAAGAGCACAGATGGAAAGAATGGGACGATGACACAATCGAACAGATGGAAAGAATGGTACGATGACTCAAGAACACAGATGGAAAGAAGGGAACGATGACACAAGAACACAGATGGAAAGAAGGGGACGATGACACAATCGCACAGATGGAAAGAAGGGGACGATGACACAAGAACACAGAAGGAAAGAAGGGGACGATGACACAAGAACACAGATGAAAAGAAGGGGACGAAGACACAATAACACAGACAGATGGAAAGAAGGGGACGATGACACAATAACACAGATGGAAAGAAGGGAACGATGACACAAGAACACAGATGGAAAGAAGGGGACGATGACACAATCGCACAGATGGAAAGAAGAACGATTACACAATAACACAGACAGATGGAATGAAGGGGACGATGACACAAATAGCACAGATGGAAAGAAGGAGACAATGACACAATCACACAGATGGAAAGAAGGGAACGATGACACAATAACACAGATGGTAAGAAGGGGACGATGACACAATAACCCAGATGGTAAGAAGCGAACGATGACACAATAACTCAGATGGTAAGAAGGGGACGATGACACAAGAACACAGATGGTAAGAAGGGGACGATGACACAAATAACACAGATGGAAAGAAGGGGAGGATGACACAATAACACAGATGGAAAGAAGGGGACGATGACACAATCACACAGATGGAAAGAAGGGAATGAAGACACAAGTAACACAGATGGAAAGAAGGGGAGGATGACACAATAACACAGATGGAAAGAAGGGGACGATGACACAATAACACAGATGGAAAGAAGGGGACGATGACACAGATGGAAAGAAGGGGACGATGACACAGATGGAAAGAAGGGGACGATGACACAATCACACAGATGGAAAGAAGGGGTCGATGACACAATAACACAGACAGATGGAAAGAAGGGGACGATGACACAAATAACACAGATGGTAAGAAGGGGACGATGACAAAATCACACAGATGGTAAGAAGGGGACGATGACAGAAATATCACAGATGGAAAGAAGGGGACGATGACACAATAACACAGATGGAAAAAAGGGGACAATGACACAAAAACACAGATGGAAAGAAGGGGATGATGACACAATCACACAGAGGGAAAGAAGAGGATGATGACACAATCACACAGATGGAAAGAAGGGGACGATGACACAAACAGCACAGATGGAAACAAGGGGATGATGACGCAATCACACAGATGGAAACAAGGGAATGATGTCACAATCAAACAGATGGTAAGAAGTGGACGATGACACAATAACACAGATGGTAAGAAGGGGACGATGACACAATAACACAGATGGAAAGAAGGGGATGATGACACAATCACACAGAGGGAAAGAAGAGGATGATGACACAATCACACAGATGGAAAGAAGGGGACGATGACACAAACAGCACAGATGGAAACAAGGGGATGATGACGTAATCACACAGATGGAAACAAGGGAATGATGTCACAATCAAACAGATGGTAAGAAGTGGACGATGACACAATAACACAGATGGTAAGAAGGGGACGATGACACAATAACACAGATGGAAAGAAGGGGACGATGACACAATCACACAGATGGAAAGAAGGAAATGAAGACACAATAACACAGACAGATGGAAAGAAGGGGACGATGACACAAATAACACAGATGTTAAGAAGGGGACGATGACACAGTAACAAAGATGGTAAGAAGGGGACGATGACACAGTAACACAGATGGAAAGAAGAGGACGATGACACAATCACACAGATGGAAAGAAGGGGACAATGACACAAGAACACAGAGGGAAAGAAGGGGATGATGACACAAGAACACAGAGGGAAAGAAGGGGACGATGACATAATAACACAGAGGGAAAGAAGGGGACGATGACACAATAACAGAGAGGGAAAGAAGGGGACGATGACAATAACACAGAGGGAAAGAAGGGGACGATGACACAAGAACAGAGAGGGAAAGAAGGGGAGGATGACACAATAACACAGAGGGAAAGAAGGGGACGATGACACAATAACACAGAGGGAAAGAAGGGGACGATGACACAATAACACAGATGGTAAGAAGGGAACAATGACACAATAACACAGATGGTAAGAAGGGAATGATGACACAATAGCACAGACGGTAAGAAGGGGACGATGACACAAGAACACAGATGGTAAGAAGGGGACGATGACACAAGAACACAGATGGAAAGAAGGGGACGATGACACAAGAGCACAGATGGAAAGAAGGGGACGATGACACAATCGAACAGATGGAAAGAAGTGGACGATGACACAAGAACACAGATGGAAAGAAGGGGACGATGACACAAGAACACAGATGGAAAGAAGGAGACGATGACAC
This sequence comes from Taudactylus pleione, assembly GCA_031769625.1. Lineage (NCBI taxonomy): Eukaryota > Metazoa > Chordata > Amphibia > Anura > Myobatrachidae > Taudactylus > Taudactylus pleione. The sequence continues at coordinate 1,889,851 of JAUIMM010000124.1, forward strand.
AATAACACAGATGGAAAGAAGGGAACGATGACACAAGAACACAGATGGAAAGAAGGGGACGATGACACAATCGCACAGATGGAAATAAGAACGATTACACAATAACACAGACAGATGGAATGAAGGGGACGATGACACAAATAGCACAGATGGAAAGAAGGAGACAATGACACAATCACACAGATGGAAAGAAGGGGATGATGACACAATCACACAGATGGAAAGAAGGGAATGATGACACAATCACACAGATGGTAAGAAGGGGACAATGACACAATAACACAGATGGAAAAAAGGGGACGATGACACAATAACACAGAAGGAAAGAAGGGGACGATGACACAATAACCAAGATGGAAAGAAGGGGACGATGACACAATCACACAGATGGAAAGAAGGGCACGATGACACAGTAACACAGACAGATGGAAAGAAGGGGGCGATGACACAAATAACACAGATGGTAAGAAGGGGACGATGACAAAAATAACACAGATGGTAAGAAGGGGACGATGACACAAATAGCACAGATGGTAAGAAGGGGACGATGACACAAAAACACAGAAGGAAAGAAGGGGACGATGACACAATAACACAGATGGAAAGAAGGGAACGATGACACAATCACATAGATGGAAAGAATGGAACAAAAACACAAAAAACACAGATGGAAAGAAGGGGACGATGACACAAGAACACAGATGGTAGGAAAGGGACGATGACACAATCGCACAGATGGAAAGAAGAACGATTACACAATAACACAGATGGTAAGAAGGAGACAATGACACAATCACACAGATGGAAAGAAGGGGATGATGACACAAGAACAGATGGAAAGAAGGGAACGATGACATAAGTAACACAGATGGAAAGAAGGAGACAAAGACACAATCAAACAGATGGAAAGAAGGGAATGATGACACAATCAAACAGATGGTAAGAAGGGGATGATGACACAAGAACACAGATGGAAAGAAGGGGACGATGACACAATAACACAGATGGTAAGAAGGGGACGATGACACAATAACAAAGATGGAAAGAAGGGGACGATGACACAATCACACAGATGGAAAAAGGGGACGATGACACAATAACACAGACAGATGGAAAGAAGGGGACGATGACACAAATAACACAGATGGAAAGAAGGAGACAAAGACACAATCAAACAGATGGAAAGAAGGGAATGATGACACAATCAAACAGATGGTAAGAAGGGGATGATGACACAAAAACACAGATGGAAAGAAGGGGACGATGACACAATAACACAGATGTTAAGAAGGGGACGATGACACAATAACACAGATGGAAAGAAGGGGACGATGACACAATAACACAGATGGTAAGAAGGGGACGATGACACAATAACAAAGATGGAAAGAAGGGGACGATGACACAATCACACAGATGGAAAAAGGGGGCGATGACACAATAACACAGACAGATGGAAAGAAGGGGACGATGACACAAATAACACAGATGATAAGAAGGGGACGATGACACAATAACACAGAAGGAAAGAAGGGGACGATGACACAATAACACAGATGGAAAGAAGGCAAAGATGACACAATAACCAGATGGTAAGAAGCGAACGATGACACAATAACACAGATGGTAAGAAGGGGACGATGACACAATAACACAGATGGTAAGAAGTGGACGATGACACAAGAATACAGATGGAAAGAAGGGGACGATGACACAAGAGCACAGATGGAAAGAAGGGGACGATGACACAATCGAACAGATGGAAAGATGGGGACGATGACAGAAGAACACAGATGGAAGGAAAGGGACGATGACACAATCGCTCAGATGGAAAGAAGAACGATTACACAATAACACAGATGGTAAGAAGGAGACAATGACACAATCACACAGATGGAAAGAAGGGGATGATGACACAAGAACAGATGGAAAGAAGGGGATGATGACACAATAACACAGAAAGATGGAAAGAAGGGGACGATGACACAAGAACACAGATGGAAAAAAGGGGACGATGACACAAGAACACAGATGAAAAGAAGGGGATGATGACACAATAACACAGAAAGATGGAAAGAAGGGGACGATGACACAATAACGCAGATGGAAAGAAGGGGACGATGACACAAGAACACAGATGGAAAGAAGGGGACGATGACACAATCGCACAGATGGAAAGAAGAACGATTACACAATAACACAGACAGATGGAAAGAAGGGGACGATGACACAAATAACACAGATGGTAAGAAGGAGACAATGACACAATCACACAGATGGAAAGAAGGGGATGATGACACAAGAACAGATGGAAAGAAGGGAACGATGACACAAATAACACAGATGGAAAGAAGGAGGCAATTACACAATCACACAGATGGAAAGAAGGGGATGATGACACAATCACTCAGATGGAAAGAAGGGAATGATGACACAATCACACAGATGGTAAGAAGGGGACGATGACACAATAACACAGATGGAAAGAAGGGGACGATGACACATTCACACAGATGGAAAGAAGGGGATGATGACACAATAACACAGATGGAAAGAAGGGGACAATGACACAATCACACAGATGGAAAGAAGGGGTCGATTACACAATAACACAGACAGATGGAAAGAAGGGGACGATGACACAAATAACACAGATGGTAAGAAGAGGACGATGACACAATCACACAGATGGTAAGAAGGGGATGATGACAGAAATATCACAGATGGAAAGAAGGGTACGATGACACAAGAACACAGATGGAAAGAAGGGGACGATGACACAAGAACACAGATGAAAAGTAGGGGATGATGAAACAATAACACAGAAAGATGGAAAGAAGGGGACGATGACACAATAACACAGATGGAAAGAAGGGGACGATGACACAAGAACACAGATGGAAAGAAGGGGACGATGACACAAGAACACAGATGGAAAGAAGGGGACGATGACACAAGAACACAGATGAAAAGAAGGGGATGATGACACAATAACACAGACAGATGGAAAGAAGGGGACGATGACACAAATAACACAGATGGAAAGAAGGAGACAATTACACAATCACACAGATGGAAAGAAGGGGATGTTGACACAATCACTCAGATGGAAAGAAGGGAATGATGACACAATCACACAGATGGTAAGAAGGGGACGATGACACAATAACACAGATGGAAAGAAGGGGACGATGACACATTCACACAGATGGAAAGAAGGGGATGATGACACAATAACACAGATGGAAAGAAGGGGACGATGACACAATCACACAGATGGAAAGAAGGGGACGATGACACAATAACACAGACAGATGGAAAGAAGGGAATGATGACACAAATAACACAGATGGTAAGAAGGTGACGATGACACAATAACACAGATGGTAAGAAGGGGACGATGACACAATAACACAGATGGAAAGAAGGGAACGATGACACAATAACACAGACAGATGGAAAGAAGGGGACGATGACACAAATAACACAGATGGTAAGAAGGGGACGATGACACAAATAACAAAGATGGAAAGAAGGGGACGATGACACAATAACACAGAAGGAAAGAAGGGGACGATGACACAATAACACAGATGGAAAGAAGGGAACGATGACACAATCACACAGATGGAAAGAAGGGAACGATAACACAAATAGCACAGATGGAAAGAAGGGGACGATGACACAATCGCACAGATGGAAAGAAGGGAACGATTACACAATAACACAGACAGATGGAAAGAAGGGGACGATGACACAATAACACAGACAGATGGAAAGAAGGGGACGATGACACAATAACCCAGATGGTAAGAAGCGAACGATGACACAATAACACAGATGGTAAGAAGGGGACGATGACACAATAACCCAGATGGTAAGAAGCGAACGATGACACAATAACTCAGATGGTAAGAAGGGGACGATGACACAAGAACACAGATGGTAAGAAGGGGACGATGACACAAATAACACAGATGGAAAGAAGGGGAGGATGACACAATAACACAGATGGAAAGAAGGGGACGATGACACAATCACACAGATGGAAAGAAGGGAATGAAGACACAAATAACACAGATGGAAAGAAGGGGAGGATGACACAATAACACAGATGGAAAGAAGGGGACGATGACACAATAACACAGATGGAAAGAAGGGGACGATAACACAGATGGAAAGAAGGGGACGATGACACAGATGGAAAGAAGGGGACGATGACACAATCACACAGATGGAAAGAAGGGGTCGATGACACAATAACACAGACAGATGGAAAGAAGGGGACGATGACACAAATAACACAGATGGTAAGAAGGGGACGATGACAAAATCACACAGATGGTAAGAAGGGGACGATGACAGAAATATCACAGATGGAAAGAAGGGGACGATGACACAATAACACAGATGGAAAAAAGGGGACAATGACACAATAACACAGATGGAAAGAAGGGGATGATGACACAATCACACAGAGGGAAAGAAGAGGATGATGACACAATCACACAGATGGAAAGAAGGGGACGATGACACAAACAGCACAGATGGAAACAAGGGGATGATGACGCAATCACACAGATGGAAACAAGGGAATGATGTCACAATCAAACAGATGGTAAGAAGTGGACGATGACACAATAACACAGATGGTAAGAAGGGGACGATGACACAATAACACAGATGGAAAGAAGGGGACGATGACACAATCACACAGATGGAAAGAAGGAAATGATGACACAATAACACAGACAGATGGAAAGAAGGGGACGATGACACAAATAACACAGATGTTAAGAAGGGGACGATGACACAGTAACAAAGATGGTAAGAAGGGGACGATGACACAGTAACACAGATGGAAAGAAGAGGATGATGACACAATCACACAGATGGAAAGAAGGGGACATTGACACAAGAACACAGAGGGAAAGAAGGGGACGATGACACAAGAACACAGAGGGAAAGAAGGGGACGATGACATAATAACACAGAGGGAAAGAAGGGGACGATGACACAATAACAGAGAGGGAAAGAAGGGGACGATGACAATAACACAGAGGGAAAGAAGGGGACGATGACACAAGAACAGAGAGGGAAAGAAGGGGATGATGACACAATAACACAGAGGGAAAGAAGGGGACGATGACACAATAACACAGAGGGAAAGAAGGGGACGATGACACAATAACACAGATGGTAAGAAGGGGACAATGACACAATAACACAGATGGTAAGAAGGGAAGGATGACACAATAGCACAGATGGTAAGAAGGGGACGATGACACAAGAACACAGATGGTAAGAAGGGGACGATGACACAAGAACACAGATGGAAAGAAGGGGACGATGACACAAAAGCACAGATGGAAAGAAGGGGACGATGACACAATCGAACAGATGGAAAGAAGTGGACGATGACACAAGAACACAGATGGAAAGAAGGGGACGATGACACAAGAACACAGATGGAAAGAAGGAGACGATGACACAATAACACAGAGGGAAAGAAGCGGACGATGACACAATAACACAGATGGTAAGAAGGGAACGATGACACAATAACACAGATGGTAAGAAGGGGACGATGACACAAGAACACAGATGGTAAGAAGGGGACGATGACACAAGAACACAGATGGAAAGAAGGGGACGATGACACAAGAGCACAGATGGAAAGAAGGGGACGATGACACAATCAAACAGATGGAAAGAATGGTACGATGACTCAAGAACACAGATGGAAAGAAGGGAACGATGACACAAGAACACAGATGGAAAGAAGGGGACGATGACACAAGAGCACAGATGGAAAGAATGGGACGATGACACAATCGAACAGATGGAAAGAATGGTACGATGACTCAAGAACACAGATGGAAAGAAGGGAACGATGACACAAGAACACAGATGGAAAGAAGGGGACGATGACACAATCGCACAGATGGAAAGAAGGGGACGATGACACAAGAACACAGAAGGAAAGAAGGGGACGATGACACAAGAACACAGATGAAAAGAAGGGGACGAAGACACAATAACACAGACAGATGGAAAGAAGGGGACGATGACACAATAACACAGATGGAAAGAAGGGAACGATGACCCAAGAACACAGATGGAAAGAAGGGGACGATGACACAATCGCACAGATGGAAAGAAGAACGATTACACAATAACACAGACAGATGGAATGAAGGGGACGATGACACAAATAGCACAGATGGAAAGAAGGAGACAATGACACAATCACACAGATGGAAAGAAGGGAACGATGACACAATAACACAGATGGTAAGAAGGGGACGATGACACAATAACCCAGATGGTAATAAGCGAACGATGACACAATAACTCAGATGGTAAGAAGGGGACGATGACACAAGAACACAGATGGTAAGAAGGGGACGATGACACAAATAACACAGATGGAAAGAAGGGGAGGATGACACAATAACACAGATGGAAAGAAGGGGACGATGACACAATCACACAGATGGAAAGAAGGGAATGAAGACACAAGTAACACAGATGGAAAGAAGGGGAGGATGACACAATAACACAGATGGAAAGAAGGGGACGATGACACAATAACACAGATGGAAAGAAGGGGACGATGACACAGATGGAAAGAAGGGGACGATGACACAGATGGAAAGAAGGGGACGATGACACAATCACACAGATGGAAAGAAGGGGTCGATGACACAATAACACAGACAGATGGAAAGAAGGGGACGATGACACAAATAACACAGATGGTAAGAAGGGGACGATGACAAAATCACACAGATGGTAAGAAGGGGACGATGACAGAAATATCACAGATGGAAAGAAGGGGACGATGACACAATAACACAGATGGAAAAAAGGGGACAATGACACAAAAACACAGATGGAAAGAAGGGGATGATGACACAATCACACAGAGGGAAAGAAGAGGATGATGACACAATCACACAGATGGAAAGAAGGGGACGATGACACAAACAGCACAGATGGAAACAAGGGGATGATGACGCAATCACACAGATGGAAACAAGGGAATGATGTCACAATCAAACAGATGGTAAGAAGTGGACGATGACACAATAACACAGATGGTAAGAAGGGGACGATGACACAATAACACAGATGGAAAGAAGGGGATGATGACACAATCACACAGAGGGAAAGAAGAGGATGATGACACAATCACACAGATGGAAAGAAGGGGACGATGACACAAACAGCACAGATGGAAACAAGGGGATGATGACGTAATCACACAGATGGAAACAAGGGAATGATGTCACAATCAAACAGATGGTAAGAAGTGGACGATGACACAATAACACAGATGGTAAGAAGGGGACGATGACACAATAACACAGATGGAAAGAAGGGGACGATGACACAATCACACAGATGGAAAGAAGGAAATGAAGACACAATAACACAGACAGATGGAAAGAAGGGGACGATGACACAAATAACACAGATGTTAAGAAGGGGACGATGACACAGTAACAAAGATGGTAAGAAGGGGACGATGACACAGTAACACAGATGGAAAGAAGAGGACGATGACACAATCACACAGATGGAAAGAAGGGGACAATGACACAAGAACACAAAGGGAAAGAAGGGGATGATGACACAAGAACACAGAGGGAAAGAAGGGGACGATGATATAATAACACAGAGGGAAAGAAGGGGACGATGACACAATAACAGAGAGGGAAAGAAGGGGACGATGACAATAACACAGAGGGAAAGAAGGGGACGATGACACAAGAACAGAGAGGGAAAGAAGGGGAGGATGACACAATAACACAGAGGGAAAGAAGGGGACGATGACACAATAACACAGAGGGAAAGAAGGGGACGATGACACAATAACACAGATGGTAAGAAGGGAACAATGACACAATAACACAGATGGTAAGAAGGGAATGATGACACAATAGCACAGACGGTAAGAAGGGGACGATGACACAAGAACACAGATGGTAAGAAGGGGACGATGACACAAGAACACAGATGGAAAGAAGGGGACGATGACACAAGAGCACAGATGGAAAGAAGGGGACGATGACACAATCGAACAGATGGAAAGAAGTGGACGATGACACAAGAACACAGATGGAAAGAAGGGGACGATGACACAAGAACACAGATGGAAAGAAGGAGACGATGACACAATAACACAGAGGGTAAGAAGGGGACGATGACACAATAACACAGATGGTAAGAAGGGAACGATGACACAATAACACAGATGGTAAGAAGGGGACGATGACACAAGAACACAGATGGTAAGAAGGGGACGATGACACAAGAACACAGATGGAAAGAAAGGGACGATGACACAAGAGCACAGATGGAAAGAACGGGACGATGACACAATCGAACAGATGGAAAGACTGGTACGATGACTCAAGAACACAGATGGAAAGAAGGGAACGATGACACAAGAACACAGATGGAAAGAAGGGGACGATGACACAATCGCACAGATGGAAAGAAGGGGACGATGACACAAGAACACAGAAGGAAAGAAGTGGACGATGACACAAGAACACAGATGAAAAGAAGGGGACGAAGACACAATAACACAGACAGATGGAAAGAAGGGGACGATGACACAATAACACAGATGGAAAGAAGGGAACGATGACACAAGAACACAGATGGAAAGAAGGGGACGATGACACAATCGCACAGATGGAAATAAGAACGATTACACAATAACACAGACAGATGGAATGAAGGGGACGATGACACAAATAGCACAGATGGAAAGAAGGAGACAATGACACAATCACACAGATGGAAAGAAGGGGATGATGACACAATCACACAGATGGAAAGAAGGGAATGATGACACAATCACACAGATGGTAAGAAGGGGACAATGACACAATAACACAGATGGAAAGAAGGGGACGATGACACAATAACACAGAAGGAAAGAAGGGGACGATGACACAATAACCAAGATGGAAAGAAGGGGACGATGACACAATCACACAGATGGAAAGAAGGGGACGATGACACAGTAACACAGACAGATGGAAAGAAGGGGGCGATGACACAAATAACACAGATGGTAAGAAGGGGACGATGACAAAAATAACACAGATGGTAAGAAGGGGACGATGACACAAATAGCACAGATGGTAAGAAGGGGACGATGACACAAAAACACAGAAGGAAAGAAGGGGACGATGACACAATAACACAGATGGAAAGAAGGGAACGATGACACAATCACATAGATGGAAAGAATGGAACAAAAACACAAAAAACACAGATGGAAAGAAGGGGACGATGACACAAGAACACAGATGGTAGGAAAGGGACGATGACACAATCGCACAGATGGAAAGAAGAACGATTACACAATAACACAGATGGTAAGAAGGAGACAATGACACAATCACACAGATGGAAAGAAGGGGATGATGACACAAGAACAGATGGAAAGAAGGGAACGATGACATAAATAACACAGATGGAAAGAAGGAGACAAAGACACAATCAAACAGATGGAAAGAAGGGAATGATGACACAATCAAACAGATGGTAAGAAGGGGATGATGACACAAGAACACAGATGGAAAGAAGGGGACGATGACACAGTAACACAGACAGATGGTAAGAAGGGGACGATGACACAATAACAAAGATGGAAAGAAGGGGACGATGACACAATCACACAGATGGAAAGAGGGGACGATGACACAATAACACAGACAGATGGAAAGAAGGGGACGATGACACAAATAACACAGATGGAAAGAAGGAGACAAAGACACAATCAAACAGATGGAAAGAAGGGAATGATGACACAATCAAACAGATGGTAAGAAGGGGATGATGACACAAGAACACAGATGGAAAGAAGGGGACGATGACACAATAACACAGATGTTAAGAAGGGGACGATGACACAATAACACAGATGGAAAGAAGGGGACGATGACACAATAACACAGATGGTAAGAAGGGGACGATGACACAATAACAAAGATGGAAAGAAGGGGACGATGACACAATCACACAGATGGAAAAAGGGGACGATGACACAATAACACAGACAGATGGAAAGAAGGGGACGATGACACAAATAACACAGATGATAAGAAGGGGACGATGACACAATAACACAGAAGGAAAGAAGGGGACGATGACACAATAACACAGATGGAAAGAAGGCAACGATGACACAATCACACAGATGGAAAGAAGGGGACGATGACACAATAACACAGATGAAAAAAGGGGACGATGACACAATAACACAGATGGAAAGAAGGGTACGATGACACAATAACACAGAGGGAAAGAAGGGGATGATGACACAATCACACAGATGGAAAGAAGGGGACGATGACACAATGACACAGATGGAAAGAAGGGGACGATGACACAATAACACAGACAGATGGAAAGAAGGGGACGATGACACAAATAACACAGAAGGTAAGAAGGGGACGATGACACAATAACACAGATGGAAAGAAGGGGACGATGACACGATGACACAATCACACAGATGGAAAGAAGGGAACGATGACACAAATAACACAGATGGAAAGAAGGGGCCGATGACACAATAACACAGATGGAAAGAAGGGGACGATGACACAATAACACAGATGGAAAGAAGGGGACGATGACACAGATGGAAAGAAGGGGACGATGACACAGATGGGAAGAAGGGGACGATGACACCATAACACAGATGGAAAGAAAGTGAAGATGACACAATCACACAGTTGGATAGAAGGGGACGATGACACAATAACACAGATGGAAAGAAGGGGACATTGACACAATAACACAGATGGAATGAAGGGGACGATGACACAATAACACAGAGGGAAAGAAGGGGACGATGACAAAAATAACACAGATGGTAAGAAGGGGACGATGACACAATAACACAGATGGTAAGAAGGGAACGATGACACAATAACACAGATGGTAAGAAGGGGACGATGACACAATAACACAGAGGGTAAGAAGGGAACGATGACACAATAACACAGATGGTAAGAAGGGGACGATGACACAATAACACAGGTGGGTAGAAGGGGACGATGACACAATCGCACAGATGGAAAGAAGGGGACGATGACACAAGAACACAGATGGAAAGAAGGGGACGATGACACAAGAACACAGATGGAAAGAAGGGGACGATGACACAAGAACACAGATGGAAAGAAGGGGACGATGACACAATCACTCAGATGGAAAGAAGGGAACGATTACACAATAACACAGACAGATGGAATGAAGGGGATGATGACACAATAACACAGACAGATGGAAAGAAGGGGACGATGACATAAATAACACAGATGGAAAGAAGGAGACAAAGACACAATCAAACAGATGGAAAGAAGGGAATGATGACACAATCAAACAGATGGTAAGAAGGGAACGATGACACAATAACACAGATGGAAAGAAGGGGACGATGACACAATAACACAGAGGGAAAGAAGGGGATGATGACACAATCACACAGATGGAAAGAAGGGGACGATGACACAATGACACAGATGGAAAGAAGGGGACGATGACACAATAACACAGACAGATGGAAAGAAGGGGACGATGACACAAATAACACAGAAGGTAAGAAGGGGACGATGACACAATAACACAGATGGAAAGAAGGGGACGATGACACGATGACACAATCACACAGATGGAAAGAAGGGAACGATGACACAAATAACACAGATGGAAAGAAGGGGCCGATGACACAATAACACAGATGGAAAGAAGGGGACGATGACACAATAACACAGATGGAAAGAAGGGGACGATGACACAGATGGAAAGAAGGGGACGATGACACAGATGGGAAGAAGGGGACGATGACACCATAACACAGATGGAAAGAAAGTGAAGATGACACAATCACACAGTTGGATAGAAGGGGACGATGACACAATAACACAGATGGAATGAAGGGGACGATGACACAATAACACAGAGGGAAAGAAGGGGACGATGACAAAAATAACACAGATGGTAAGAAGGGGACGATGACACAATAACACAGATGGTAAGAAGGGAACGATGACACAATAACACAGATGGTAAGAAGGGGACGATGACACAATAACACAGAGGGTAAGAAGGGAACGATGACACAATAACACAGATGGTAAGAAGGGTACGATGACACAATAACACAGATGGATAGAAGGGGACGATGACACAATCGCACAGATGGAAAGAAGGGGACGATGACACAAGAACACAGATGGAAAGAAGGGGACAATGACACAAGAACACAGATGGAAAGAAGGGGACGATGACACAAGAACACAGATGGAAAGAAGGGGACGATGACACAATCGCTCAGATGGAAAGAAGGGAACGATTACACAATAACACAGACAGCTGGAAAGAAGGGGATGATGACACAATAACACAGACAGATGGAAAGAAGGGGACGATGACACAATAAAACAGATGGTAAGAAGGGAACGATGACACAATAACACAGATGGTAAGAAGGGGATGATGACACAAGAACACAGATGGTAAGAAGGAGACGATGACACAAGAATACAGATGGAAAGAAGGGGACGATGACACAAGAGCACAGATGGAAAGAAGGGGACGATGACACAATCGAACTGATGGAAAGAAGGGGACGATGACACAAGAACACAGATGGAAGGAAAGGGATGATGACACAATCGCACAGATGGAAAGAAGAATGATTACACAATAACACAAATGGTAAGAAGGAGACAATGACACAATCACACAGATGGAAAGAAGGGGATGATGACACAAGAACAGATGGAAAGAAGGGGATGATGACACAATAACACAGAAAGATGGAAAGAAGGGGACGATGACACAAGAACACAGATGGAAAGAAGGGGACGATGACACAAGAACACAGATGAAAAGAAGGGGATGATGACACAATAACACAGAAAGATGGAAAGAAGGGGACGATGACACAATCACACAGATGGAAAGAAGGGGATGATGACTCAAGAACAGATGAAAAGAAGGGAACGATGACACAAATAACACAGATGGAAAGAAGGAGACAATTACACAATCACACAGATGGAAAGAAGGGAATGATGACACAATCACTCAGATGGAAAGAAGGGAATGATGACACAATCACACAGATGGTAAGAAGGGGACGATGACACAATAACACAGATGGAAAGAAGGGGACGATGACACATTCACACAGATAGAAAGAAGGGGATGATGACACAATAACACAGATGGAAAGAAGGGGACAATGACACAATCACACAGATGGAAAGAAGGGGTCGATGACACAATAACACAGACAGATGGAAAGAAGGGGACGATGACACAAATAACACAGATGGTAAGAAGGGGACGATGACACAATCACACAGATGGTAAGAAGGGGACGATGACAGAAATATCACAGATGGAAAGAAGGGTACGATGACACAAGAACACAGATGGAAAGAAGGGGACGATGACACAAGAACACAGATGGAAAGAAGGGGACGATGACACAATCGCACAGATGGAAAGAAGGGGACGATGACACAAGAACACAGATGGAAAGAAGGGGACGATGACACAAGAACACAGATGAAAAGAAGGGGATGATGACACAATAACAGAGAAAGTTGGAAAGAAGGGGACGATGACACAATAACACAGATGGAAAGAAGGGGACGATGACACAAGAACACAGATGGAAAGAAGGGGACGATGACACAATCGCACAGATGGAAAGAAGAACAATTACACAATAACACAGACAGATGGAAAGAAGGGGACGATGACTCAAATAACACAGATGGTAAGAAGGAGACAATGACACAATCACACAGATGGAAAGAAGGGGATGATGACACAAGAACAGATGGAAAGAAGGGAACGATGACACAGATAACACAGATGGAAAGAAGGAGACAATTACACAATCACACAGATGGAAAGAAGGGGATGATGACACAATCACTCAGATGGAAAGAAGGGAATGATGACACAATCACACAGATGGTAAGAAGGGGACGATGACACAATAACACAGATGGAAAGAAGGGGACGATGACACAATAACACAGATGGAAAGAAGGGGACGATGACACATTCACACAGATGGAAAGAAGGGGATGATGACACAATAACACAGATGGAAAGAAGGGGACGATGACACAATCACACAGATGGAAAGAAGGGGACGATGACACAATAACACAGACAGATGGAAAGAAGGGAATGATGACTCAAATAACACAGATGGTAAGAAGGTGACGATGACACAATAACACAGATGGTAAGAAGGGGACGATGACACAATAACACAGATGGAAAGAAGGGAATGATGACACAATAACACAGACAGATGGAAAGAAGGGGACGATGACACAAATAACACAGATGGTAAGAAGGGGACGATGACACAAATAACAAAGATGGTAAGAAGGGGACGATGACACAATAACACAGAAGGAAAGAAGGGGACGATGACACAATAACACAGATGGAAAGAAGGGAACGATGACACAATCACACAGATGGAAAGAAGGGAACGATAACACAAATAGAACAGATGGAAAGAAGGGGACGATGACACAATCGCACAGATGGAAAGAAGAACGATTACACAATAACACAGACAGATGGAAAGAAAGGGTTGATGACACAATAACACAGACAGATGGAAAGAAGGGGACGATGACACAAATAACACAGATGGTAAGAAGGGGACGATGACACAAATAACACAGATGGTAAGAAGGGGATGATTACACAATAACACAGATGGAAAGAAGGGGGCGATGACACAATACCACAAATGGTAAGAAAGGGACGATGACACAATAACACAGATGGAAAGAAGGGAATGATGACACAAATAACACAGATGGAAAGAAGGGGAGGATGACACAATAACACAGATGGAAAGAAGGGGACGATGACACAATCACACAGATGGAAAGAAGGGAACGAAGACACAAATAACACAGATGGAAAGAAGGGGAGGATGACACAATAACACAGATGGAAAGAAGGGGACGATGACACAATAACACAGATGGAAAGAAGGGGACGATGACACAGATGGAAAGAAGGGGACGATGACACAGATGGAAAGAAGGGGACGATGACACAATCTGATAGATGGAAAGAAGGGGTCGATGACACAATAACACAGACAGATGGAAAGAAGGGGACGATGACACAAATAACACAGATGGTAAGAAGGGGACGATGACACAATCACACAGATGGTAAGAAGGAGACGATGACAGAAATATCACAGATGGAAAGAAGGGGACGATGACACAATAACACAGATGGAAAAAAGGGGACAATGACACAATAACACAGATGGAAAGAAGGGGATGATGGCACAATCACACAGAGGGAAAGAAGGGGATGATGACACAATCACACAGATGGAAAGAAGGGGACGATGACACAAACAGCACAGATGGAAACAAGGGGATGATGACGCAATCACACAGATGGAAAGAAGGGAATGATGTCACAATCAAACAGATGGTAAGAAGTGGACGATGACACAATAACACAGATGGTAAGAAGGGGACGATGACACAATAACACAGATGGAAAGAAGGGGACGATGACACAATAACACAGATGGAAAGAAGGGGACGATGACACAATCACACAGATGGAAAGAAGGAAATGATGACACAATAACACAGACAGATGGAAAGAAGGGGACGATGACACAAATAACACAGGTGTTAAGAAGGGGACGATGACACATAACACAGATGGTAAGAAGGGGACGATGACACAGTAACACAGATGGAAAGAAGAGGACGGTGACACAATCACACAGATGGGAAGAAGGGGACGATGACACAAGAACACAGAGGGAAAGAAGGGGAGGATTACACAAGAACACAGAGGGAAAGAAGGGGACGATGACACAATAACAGAGAGGGAAAGAAGGGGACGATGACAATAACACAGAGGGAAAGGGGACGATGACACAAGAACAGAGAGGGAAAGAAGGGGATGATGACACAATAACACAGAGGGAAAGAAGGGGACGATGACACAATAACACAGAGGGAAAGAAGGGGACGATGACACAATAACACAGAAGGTAAGAAGGGGACGATGACACAATAACACAGATGGTAGGAAGGGAATGATGACACAATAGCACAGATGGTAAGAAGGGGACGA
Source organism: Taudactylus pleione (assembly GCA_031769625.1). Lineage (NCBI taxonomy): Eukaryota > Metazoa > Chordata > Amphibia > Anura > Myobatrachidae > Taudactylus > Taudactylus pleione. The sequence continues at coordinate 1,906,048 of JAUIMM010000124.1, forward strand.
TGACACAAGAACACAGATGGAAAGAAGGGGACGATGACACAAGAACACAGATGGAAAGAAGGGGACGATGACACAGGAGCACAGATGGAAAGAAGGGGACGATGACACAATCGAACAGATGGAAAGAAGGGGACGATGACACAAGAACACAGATGGAAAGAAGGGGACGATGACACAAGAGCACAGATGGAAAGAATGGGACAATGACACAATCGAACAGATGGAAAGAAGTGGACGATGACACAAGAACACAGATGGAAAGAAGGGGACGATGACACAAGAACACAGATGGAAAGAAGGGGACGATGACACAATAACACAGAGGGAAAGAAGGGGACGATGACACAATAACACAGATGGTAAGAAGGGAACGATGACACAATAACACAGATGGTAAGAAGGGGACGATGACACAAGAACACAGATGGTAAGAAGGGGACGATGACACAAGAACACAGATGGAAAGAAGGGGACGATGACACAAGAGCACAGATGGAAAGAGGGGACGATGACACAATCGAACAGATGGAAAGAATGGTACGATGACTCAAGAACACAGATGGAAAGAAGGGTACGATGACACAAGAACACAGATGGAAAGAAGGGGACGATGACACAATCGCACAGATGGAAAGAAGGGGACGATGACACAAGAACACAGAAGGAAAGAAGGGGACGATGACACAAGAACACAGATGAAAAGAAGGGAACGAAGACACAATAACACAGACAGATGGAAAGAAGGGGACGATGACACAATAACACAGATGGAAAGAAGGGAACGATGACACAAGAACACAGATGGAAAGAAGGGGACGATGACACAATTGCACAGATGGAAAGAAGAACGATTACACAATAACACAGACAGATGGAATGAAGGGGACGATGACACAAATAACACAGATGGTAAGAAGGATACAATGACACAATCACACAGATGGAAAGAAGGGGACGATGACACAAGAACACAGATGGAAAGAAGGGGACGATGACACAATAACACAGAGGGAAAGAAGGGGACGATGACACAATAACACAGATGGTAAGAAGGGAACGATGACACAATAACACAGATGGTAAGAAGGGGACGATGACACAAGAACACAGATGGTAAGAAGGGGACGATGACACAAGAACACAGATGGAAAGAAGGGGACGATGACACAAGAGCACAGATGGAAAGAGGGGACGATGACACAATCGAACAGATGGAAAGAATGGTACGATGACTCAAGAACACAGATGGAAAGAAGGGTACGATGACACAAGAACACAGATGGAAAGAAGGGGACGATGACACAATAACACAGATGGAAAGAAGGGAACGATGACACAAGAACACAGATGGAAAGAAGGGGACGATGACACAATTGCACAGATGGAAAGAAGAACGATTACACAATAACACAGACAGATGGAATGAAGGGGACGATGACACAAATAACACAGATGGTAAGAAGGAGACAATGACACAATCACACAGATGGAAAGAAGGGTATGATGACACAAGAACAGATGGAAAGAAGGGAACGATGACACAAATAGCACAGATGGAAAGAAGGAGACAATGACACAATCACACAGATGGAAAGAAGGGGATGATGACACAATCACACAGATGGAAAGAAGGGAATGATGACACAATCACACAGATGGTAAGAAGGGGACGATGACACAATAACACAGATGGAAGGAAGGGGACGATGACACAATAACACAGAAGGAAAGAAGGGGACGATGACACAATAAAACAGATGGAAAGAAGGGGACGATGACACAATCACACAGATGGAAAGAAGGGGACGATGACACAATACCACAGACAGATGGAAAGAAGGGGACGATGACACAAATAACACAGATGGTAAGAAGGGGACGATGACACAAATAACACAGATGGTAAGAAGGGGACGATGACTCAAATAGCACAGATGGTAAGAAGGGGACGATGACACAAAAACACAGAAGGAAAGAAGGGGACGATGACACAATAACACAGATGGAAAGAAGGGAACGATGACACAATCACATAGATGGAAAGAAGGGAACAAAAACACAAATAACACAGATGGAAAGAAGGGGACGATGACACAAGAACACAGATGGAAGGAAAGGGACGATGACACAATCGCACAGATGGAAAGAAGAACGATTACACAATAACACAGATGGTAAGAAGGAGACAATGACACAATCACACAGATGGAAAGAAGGGGAAGATGACACAAGAACAGATGGAAAGAAGGGAACGATGACACAAATAACACAGATGGAAAGAAGGAGACAAAGACACAATCAAACAGATGGAAAGAAGGGAATGATGACACAATCAAACAGATGGTAAGAAGGGGATGATGACACAAGAACACAGATGGAAAGAAGGGGACGTTGACACAATAACACAGATGGTAAGAAGGGGACGATGACACAATAACAAAGACGGAAAGAAGGGGACGATGACACAATCACACAGATGGAAAAAGGGGACGATGACACAATAACACAGACAGATGGAAAGAAGGGGACGATGACACAAATAACACAGATGATAAGAAGGGGATGATGACACAATAACACAGAAGGAAAGAAGGGGACGATGACACAATAACACAGATGGAAAGAAGGGAACGATGACACAATCACATAGATGGAAAGAAGGGAACGATAACACAAATAACACAGATGGAAAGAAGGGGACGATGACACAAGAACACAGATGGAAAGAAGGGAACGATGACACAAATAACACAGATGGAGAGAAGGGGACGATGACACAATAACACAGATGGAAAGAAGGGGACGATGACACAATCACACAGATGGAAAGAAGGGGACGATGACACAAAAACACAGATGGAAAAAAGGGGACGATGACACAATAACACAGATGGAAAGAAGGGGACGATGACACAATAACACAGAGGGAAAGAAGGGGATGTTGACACAATCACACAGATGGAAAGAAGGGGTCGATGACACAATTACACAGATGGAAAGAAGGGGACGATGACACAATAACAAAGACAGATGGAAAGAAGGGGACGATGACACAAATAACACAGAAGGTAAGAAGGGGACGATGACACAATAACACAGATGGAAAGAAGGGGACGATGACACGATGACACAATCACACAGATGGAAAGAAGGGAACGATGACACAAATAACACAGATGGAAAGAAGGGGCCGATGACACAATAACACAGATGGAAAGAAGGGGACGATGACACAATAACACAGATGGAAAGAAGGGGACGATGACACAGAAGGAAAGAAGGGGACGATGACACAGATGGGAAGAAGGGGACGATGACACAATAACACAGATGGAAAGAAAGTGAAGATGACACAATCACACAGTTGGATAGAAGGGGACATTGACACAATAACACAGATGGAATGAAGGGGACGATGACACAATAACACAGAGGGAAAGAAGGGGACGATGACAAAAATAACACAGATGGTAAGAAGGGGACGATGACACAATAACACAGATGGTAAGAAGGGAACGATGACACAATAACACAGATGGTAAGAAGGGGACGATGACACAATGACACAGAGGGTAAGAAGGGAACGATGACACAATAACACAGATGGTAAGAAGGGTACGATGACACAATAACACAGATGGATAGAAGGGGACGATGACACAATCGCACAGATGGAAAGAAGGGGACGATGACACAAGAACACAGATGGAAAGAAGGGGACAATGACACAAGAACACAGATGGAAAGAAGGGGACGATGACACAAGAACACAGATGGAAAGAAGGGGACGATGACACAATCGCTCAGATGGAAAGAAGGGAACGATTACACAATAACACAGACAGATGGAAAGAAGGGGATGATGACACAATAACACAGACAGATGGAAAGAAGGGGACGATGACACAATAACCCAGATGGTAAGAAGGGAACGATGACACAAGAATACAGATGGAAAGAAGGGGACGATGACACATGAGCACAGATGGAAAGAAGGGGACGATGACACAATCGAACAGATGGAAAGAAGGGGACGAACACACAAGAACACAGATGGAAAGAAGGGGACGATGACACAAGAACACAGATGGAAAGAAGGGGACGATGACACAATCGCACAGATGGAAAGAAGGGGACGATGACACAAGAACACAGATGGAAAGAAGGGGACGATGACACAAGAACACAGATGAAAAGAAGGGGATGATGACACAATAACACAGACAGATGGAAAGAAGGGGACGATGACACAATAACACAGATGGAAAGAAGGGGACGATGACACAAGAACACAGATGGAAAGAAGGGGACGATGACACAATCGCACAGATGGAAAGAAGAACGATTACACAATAACACAGACAGATGGAAAGAAGGGGACGATGACACAAATAACACAGATGGTAAGGAGGAGACAATGACACAATCACACAGATGGAAAGAAGGGGATGATGACTAAAGAACAGATGGAAAGAAGGGAACGATGACACAAATAACACAGATGGAAAGAAGGAGACAATGACACAATCACACAGATGGAAAGAAGGGGATGATGACACAATCACTCAGATGGAAAGAAGGGAATGATGACACAATCACACAGATGGTAAGAAGGGGACGATGACACAATAACACAGATGGAAGGAAGGGGACGATGACACAATAACACAGAAGGAAAGAAGGGGACGATGACACAATAAAACAGATGGAAAGAAGGGGATGATGACACAATAACACAGAGGGAAAGAAGGGGACGATGACACAATAACACAGATGGTAAGAAGGGGACGATGACACAAGAACACAGATGGTAAGAAGGGGACGATGACACAAGAACACAGATGGAAAGAAGGGGACGATGACACAAGAGCACAGATGGAAAGAGGGGACGATGACACAATCGAACAGATGGAAAGAATGGTACGATGACTCAAGAACACAGATGGAAAGAAGGGTACGATGACACAAGAACACAGATGGAAAGAAGGGGACGATGACACAATAACACAGATGGAAAGAAGGGAACGATGACACAAGAACACAGATGGAAAGAAGGGGACGATGACACAATTGCACAGATGGAAAGAAGAACGATTACACAATAACACAGACAGATGGAATGAAGGGGACGATGACACAAATAACACAGATGGTAAGAAGGAGACAATGACACAATCACACAGATGGAAAGAAGGGTATGATGACACAAGAACAGATGGAAAGAAGGGAACGATGACACAAATAGCACAGATGGAAAGAAGGAGACAATGACACAATCACACAGATGGAAAGAAGGGGATGATGACACAATCACACAGATGGAAAGAAGGGAATGATGACACAATCACACAGATGGTAAGAAGGGGACGATGACACAATAACACAGATGGAAGGAAGGGGACGATGACACAATAACACAGAAGGAAAGAAGGGGACGATGACACAATAAAACAGATGGAAAGAAGGGGACGATGACACAATCACACAGATGGAAAGAAGGGGACGATGACACAATACCACAGACAGATGGAAAGAAGGGGACGATGACACAAATAACACAGATGGTAAGAAGGGGACGATGACACAAATAACACAGATGGTAAGAAGGGGACGATGACTCAAATAGCACAGATGGTAAGAAGGGGACGATGACACAAAAACACAGAAGGAAAGAAGGGGACGATGACACAATAACACAGATGGAAAGAAGGGAACGATGACACAATCACATAGATGGAAAGAAGGGAACAAAAACACAAATAACACAGATGGAAAGAAGGGGACGATGACACAAGAACACAGATGGAAGGAAAGGGACGATGACACAATCGCACAGATGGAAAGAAGAACGATTACACAATAACACAGATGGTAAGAAGGAGACAATGACACAATCACACAGATGGAAAGAAGGGGAAGATGACACAAGAACAGATGGAAAGAAGGGAACGATGACACAAATAACACAGATGGAAAGAAGGAGACAAAGACACAATCAAACAGATGGAAAGAAGGGAATGATGACACAATCAAACAGATGGTAAGAAGGGGATGATGACACAAGAACACAGATGGAAAGAAGGGGACGTTGACACAATAACACAGATGGTAAGAAGGGGACGATGACACAATCGCACAGATGGAAAGAAGGGGACGATGACACAAGAACACAGATGGAAAGAAGGGGACGATGACACAAGAACACAGATGAAAAGAAGGGGATGATGACACAATAACACAGACAGATGGAAAGAAGGGGACGATGACACAATAACACAGATGGAAAGAAGGGGACGATGACACAAGAACACAGATGGAAAGAAGGGGACGATGACACAATCGCACAGATGGAAAGAAGAACGATTACACAATAACACAGACAGATGGAAAGAAGGGGACGATGACACAAATAACACAGATGGTAAGAAGGAGACAATGACACAATCACACAGATGGAAAGAAGGGGATGATGACTAAAGAACAGATGGAAAGAAGGGAACGATGACACAAATAACACAGATGGAAAGAAGGAGACAATGACACAATCACACAGATGGAAAGAAGGGGATGATGACACAATCACTCAGATGGAAAGAAGGGAAAGATGACACAATCACACAGATGGTAAGAAGGGGACGATGACACAATAACACAGATGGAAGGAAGGGGACGATGACACAATAACACAGAAGGAAAGAAGGGGACGATGACACAATAAAACAGATGGAAAGAAGGGGACGATGACACAATAACACAGAGGGAAAGAAGGGGACGATGACACAATAACACAGATGGTAAGAAGGGGACGATGACACAAGAACACAGATGGTAAGAAGGGGACGATGACACAAGAACACAGATGGAAAGAAGGGGACGATGACACAAGAGCACAGATGGAAAGAGGGGACGATGACACAATCGAACAGATGGAAAGAATGGTACGATGACTCAAGAACACAGATGGAAAGAAGGGTACGATGACACAAGAACACAGATGGAAAGAAGGGGACGATGACACAATAACACAGATGGAAAGAAGGGAACGATGACACAAGAACACAGATGGAAAGAAGGGGACGATGACACAATTGCACAGATGGAAAGAAGAACGATTACACAATAACACAGACAGATGGAATGAAGGGGACGATGACACAAATAACACAGATGGTAAGAAGGAGACAATGACACAATCACACAGATGGAAAGAAGGGTATGATGACACAAGAACAGATGGAAAGAAGGGAACGATGACACAAATAGCACAGATGGAAAGAAGGAGACAATGACACAATCACACAGATGGAAAGAAGGGGATGATGACACAATCACACAGATGGAAAGAAGGGAATGATGACACAATCACACAGATGGTAAGAAGGGGACGATGACACAATAACACAGATGGAAGGAAGGGGACGATGACACAATAACACAGAAGGAAAGAAGGGGACGATGACACAATAAAACAGATGGAAAGAAGGGGACGATGACACAATCACACAGATGGAAAGAAGGGGACGATGACACAATACCACAGACAGATGGAAAGAAGGGGACGATGACACAAATAACACAGATGGTAAGAAGGGGACGATGACACAAATAACACAGATGGTAAGAAGGGGACGATGACTCAAATAGCACAGATGGTAAGAAGGGGACGATGACACAAAAACACAGAAGGAAAGAAGGGGACGATGACACAATAACACAGATGGAAAGAAGGGAACGATGACACAATCACATAGATGGAAAGAAGGGAACAAAAACACAAATAACACAGATGGAAAGAAGGGGACGATGACACAAGAACACAGATGGAAGGAAAGGGACGATGACACAATCGCACAGATGGAAAGAAGAACGATTACACAATAACACAGATGGTAAGAAGGAGACAATGACACAATCACACAGATGGAAAGAAGGGGAAGATGACACAAGAACAGATGGAAAGAAGGGAACGATGACACAAATAACACAGATGGAAAGAAGGAGACAAAGACACAATCAAACAGATGGAAAGAAGGGAATGATGACACAATCAAACAGATGGTAAGAAGGGGATGATGACACAAGAACACAGATGGAAAGAAGGGGACGTTGACACAATAACACAGATGGTAAGAAGGGGACGATGACACAATAACAAAGACGGAAAGAAGGGGACGATGACACAATCACACAGATGGAAAAAGGGGACGATGACACAATAACACAGACAGATGGAAAGAAGGGGACGATGACACAAATAACACAGATGATAAGAAGGGGATGATGACACAATAACACAGAAGGAAAGAAGGGGACGATGACACAATAACACAGATGGAAAGAAGGGAACGATGACACAATCACATAGATGGAAAGAAGGGAACGATAACACAAATAACACAGATGGAAAGAAGGGGACGATGACACAAGAACACAGAAGGAAAGAAGGGAACGATGACACAAATAACACAGATGGAGAGAAGGGGACGATGACACAATAACACAGATGGAAAGAAGGGGACGATGACACAATCACACAGATGGAAAGAAGGGGACGATGACACAATAACACAGATGGAAAAAAGGGGACGATGACACAATAACACAGATGGAAAGAAGGGGACGATGACACAATAACACAGAGGGAAAGAAGGGGATGATGACACATTCACACAGATGGAAAGAAGGGGTCGATGACACAATTACACAGATGGAAAGAAGGGGACGATGACACAATAACAAAGACAGATGGAAAGAAGGGGACGATGACACAAATAACACAGAAGGTAAGAAGGGGACGATGACACAATAACACAGATGGAAAGAAGAGGACGATGACACGATGACACAATCACACAGATGGAAAGAAGGGAACGATGACACAAATAACACAGATGGAAAGAAGGGGCCGATGACACAATAACACAGATGGAAAGAAGGGGACGATGACACAATAACACAGATGGAAAGAAGGGGACGATGACACAGAAGGAAAGAAGGGGACGATGACACAGATGGGAAGAAGGGGACGATGACACAATAACACAGATGGAAAGAAAGTGAAGTTGACACAATCACACAGTTGGATAGAAGGGGACATTGACACAATAACACAGATGGAATGAAGGGGACGATGACACAATAACACAGAGGGAAAGAAGGGGACGATGACAAAAATAACACAGATGGTAAGAAGGGACGATGACACAATAACACAGATGGTAAGAAGGGAACGATGACACAATAACACAGATGGTAAGAAGGGGACGATGACACAATAACACAGAGGGTAAGAAGGGAACGATGACACAATAACACAGATGGTAAGAAGGGTACGATGACACAATAACACAGATGGATAGAAGGGGACGATGACACAATCGCACAGATGGAAAGAAGGGGACGATGACACAAGAACACAGATGGAAAGAAGGGGACAATGACACAAGAACACAGATGGAAAGAAGGGGACGATGACACAAGAACACAGATGGAAAGAAGGGGACGATGACACAATCGCTCAGATGGAAAGAAGGGAACGATTACACAATAACACAGACAGATGGAAAGAAGGGGATGATGACACAATAACACAGACAGATGGAAAGAAGGGGACGATGACACAATAACCCAGATGGTAAGAAGGGAACGATGACACAAGAATACAGATGGAAAGAAGGGGACGATGACACATGAGCACAGATGGAAAGAAGGGGACGATGACACAATCGAACAGATGGAAAGAAGGGGACGATGACACAAGAACACAGATGGAAAGAAGGGGACGATGACACAAGAACACAGATGGAAAGAAGGGGACGATGACACAATCGCACAGATGGAAAGAAGGGGACGATGACACAAGAACACAGATGGAAAGAAGGGGACGATGACACAAGAACACAGATGAAAAGAAGGGGATGATGACACAATAACACAGACAGATGGAAAGAAGGGGACGATGACACAATAACACAGATGGAAAGAAGGGGACGATGACACAAGAACACAGATGGAAAGAAGGGGACGATGACACAATCGCACAGATGGAAAGAAGAACGATTACACAATAACACAGACAGATGGAAAGAAGGGGACGATGACACAAATAACACAGATGGTAAGAAGGAGACAATGACACAATCACACAGATGGAAAGAAGGGGATGATGACTAAAGAACAGATGGAAAGAAGGGAACGATGACACAAATAACACAGATGGAAAGAAGGAGACAATGACACAATCACACAGATGGAAAGAAGGGGATGATGACACAATCACTCAGATGGAAAGAAGGGAATGATGACACAATCACACAGATGGTAAGAAGGGGACGATGACACAATAACACAGATGGAAAGAAGGGGACGATGACACATTCACACAGATGGAAAGAAGGGGACAATGACACAATAACACAGATGGAAAGAAGGGGACGAAGACACAATCACACAGATGGAAAGAAGGGGACGATGACACAATAACACAGACAGATGAAAAGAAGGGGACGATGACACAAATAACACAGATGGTAAGAAGGGGACGATGACACAAATAACACAGATGGTAAGAAGGGGACGATGACACAATAACACAGAAGGAAAGAAGGGGACGATGACACAATAACACAGATGGAAAGAAGGGAACGATGACACAATCACACAGATGGAAAGAAGGGAACGATAACACAAATAACTGAGATGGAAAGAAGGGGACGATTACACAATCGCACAGATGGAAAGAAGAACGATTACAGAATAACACAGACAGATGGAAAGAAAGGGTTGATGACACAATAACACAGACAGATGGAAAGAAGGGGACGATGACACAAATAACACAGATGGTAAGAAGGGGACGATGACACAAATAACACAGATGGTAAGAAGGGGACGATTACACAATAACACAGATGGAAAGAAGGGGGCGATGACACAATAACACAAAAGTTAAGAAGGGGACGATGACACAATAACACAGATGGAAAGAAGGGAATGATGACACAAATAACACAGATGGAAAGAAGGGGAGGATGACACAATAACACAGATGGAAAGAAGGGGACGATGACACAATCACACAGATGGAAAGAAGGGAACGAAGACACAAATAACACAGATGGAAAGAAGGGGACGATGACACAATAACACAGATGGAAAGAAGGGGACGATGACACAGATGGAAAGAAGGGGACGATGACACAGATGGAAAGAAGGGGACGATGACACAATCACACAGATGGAAAGAAGGGGTCGATGACACAATAACACAGACAGATGGAAAGAAGGGGACGATGACACAAATAACACAGATGGTAAGAAGGGGACGATGACACAATCACACAGATAGTAAGAAGGGGACGATGACAGAAATAACACAGATGGAAAGAAGGGGACGATGACACAATAACACAGATGGAAAGAAGGGGACGATGACACAAATAACACAGATGGTAAGAAGGGGACGATGACACAATAACACAGAAGGAAGAAGGGGACGATGACACAATAACACAGATGGAAAGAAGGGAACGATGACACAATCACACAGATGGAAAGAAGGGAACGATAACACAAATAACACAGATGGAAAGAAGGGGACGATGACACAATCGCACAGATGGAAAGAAGAACGATTACACAATAACACAGACAGATGGAAAGAAAGGGTTGATGACACAATAACACAGACAGATGGAAAGAAGGGGACGATGACATAAATAACACAGATGTTAAGAAGGGGACGATGACACAAATAACACAGATGGTAAGAAGGGGACGATTACACAATAACACAGATGGAAAGAAGGGGGCGATGACACAATAACACAAACGGTAAGAAGGGGACGATGACACAATAACACAGATGGAAAGAAGGGAATGATGACACAAATAACACAGATGGAAAGAAGGGGAGGATGACACAATAACACAGATGGAAAGAAGGGGACGATGACACAATCACACAGATGGAAAGAAGGGAACGATGACACAATCACACAGATGGAAAGAAGGGAACGAAGACACAAATAACACAGATGGAAAGAAGGGGAGGATGACACAATAACACAGATGGAAAGAAGGGGACGATGACACAGATAGAAAGAAGGGGACGATGACACAGATGGAATGAAGTGGACGATGACACAATCACACAGATGGAAAGAAGGGGTCGATGACACAATAACACAGACAGATGGAAAGAAGGGGACGATGACACAAATAACACAGATGGTAAGAAGGGGACGATGACACAATCACACAGATGGTAAGAAGGGGACGATGACAGAAATAACACAGATGGAAAGAAGTGGACGATGACACAATAACACAGATGGAAAGAAGGGGACGATGACACAATAACACAGATGGAAAGAAGGGGATGATGACACAATCACACAGATGGATAGAAGGGGACGATGACACAATAACACAGACAGATGGAAAGAAGGGGACGATGACACAAATAACACAGAAGGTAAGAAGGGGACGATGACAAAATAACACAGATGGAAAGAAGGGGACGATGACACGATGACACAATCACACAGATGGAAAGAAGGGAACGATGACACAAATAACACAGATGGAAAGAAGGGGACGATGACACAATAACACAGATGGAAAGAAGGGGACGATGACACAATAACACAGATGAAAAGAAGGGGACGATGACACAGATGGGAAGAAGGGGACGATGACACAATAACACAGATGGAAAGAAGGGGAAGATGACACAATCACACAGTTGGAAAGAAGGGGACGATGACACAATAACACAGATGGAAAGAAGGGGACGATGTCACAATAACACAGATGGAATGAAGGGGACGATGACACAATAACACAGAGGGAAAGAAGGGGACGATGACACAATAGCACAGATGGTAAGAAGGGGACGATGACACAATAACACAGATGGTAAGAAGGGAACGATGACACAATAACACACATGGTAAGAAGGGGACGATGACACAATAACACAGATGGTAAGAAGGGAACGATGACACAATAACACACATGGTAAGAAGGGGATGATGACACAATAACACAGATGGAAAGAAGGGGACGATGACACAATCGCACAGATGGAAAGAAGGGAACGATTACACAATAACTCAAACAGATGGAAAGAAGGGGACGATGACACAATAACACAGATGGAAAGAAGGGGACGATGACACAAGAACACAGATGGAAAGAAGGGGATGATGACACAAGAACACACATGGAAAGAAGGGGATGATGACACAATCGCTCAGATGGAAAGAAGGGAATGATTACACAATAACACAGACAGATGGAAAGAAGGGGATGATGACACAATAACACAGACAGATGGAAAGAAGTGGATGATGACACAAGAACACAGATGGAAAGAAGGGGATGATGACACAAGAACACAGATGGAAAGAAGGGGACGATGACACAATCGCACAGATGGAAAGAAGAATGATTACACAATAACACAGGCAGATGGAAAGAAGGGGACGATGACACAAATAACACAGATGGTAAGTAGGAGACAATGACACAATCACACAGATGGTAAGAAGGGGACGATGACACAATAACACAGATGGTAAGAAGGGAACGATGACACAATAACACAGATGGTAAGAAAGGGACGATGACACAATAACACAGAGGGAAAGAAGGGGACGATGACACAATAACACAGATGGAATAAAGGGGACGATGACACAATAACAGATGGAAAGAAGGGGACAATGACACAATCACACAGAGGGAAAGAAGGGGATGATGACACAATAACACAGATGGAAAGAAGGGGACGATGACACAATAACACAGATGGAAAGATGGGGACGATGAGACAATAACACAGATGGAAATAAGGGGAAGATGACACAAGAACAGATGGAAAGAAGGGGACGATGACAAAATAACACAGATGGAAAGCAGAAGACGATGACACAATAACGCAGATTGGGAGAATGGGGGACAATAACACAGATGGGGAAGTGAACCAGAGCAGGGACTGTATGGCTGCACCCAGTGACCCCTTCAAAGAGTGTAATTATTCTGAAAATATCGGGGGGGGGGTCTTAAAAGGTTGAAAATCACTGTGTTAGAGGCTCAGCAGGTGATTCCCCCATGGCTTGGTAAGAACTATAATAGTGAGGGAAGGTGATCTGTGTTAGTGGGGGATCTGTATAGGTGCAGTTCTGTATGCTTGTGAGGGGATGATCTGAGTGAATGGGGATAGCTGGTTGGGGGTTTGTGAGGTGGGAGATCTGAGAGGGGAGAGATCTGTGGGAGGGGGGATCTTTATGAGTTCAGTGCTGTATGTGTGTTGGGGGTGAGCTGTATCTACATTTTTTCACTCACGTCAAAGCACTGTTGCATGGTATGCAAATAGGTATCATGATGACCAGTAATATGCGTGACACTTGGGGTGATGCCTCTAGAGGGTTATCTATCTACCAGTATCTTTGGGTTAAGCAATACCATGTTTTGTTTTGTCTTATAAATATTTGTTGTACGTGAAAATCATTTTAGGATAGGACGTCACTTATGGGCCAGTGCTCTGTACTTGCCCCCCAGGCTAAAAGTTACCAGCCAGCCCCTGCTCGTGGGGGCAGTTCCCTGTCTCAGGGGGATGGACTTTGACTGCAATCCTGCTACTCTCCCACCCCCCTGGCTCTTGGTAAATCCCATTCTCACTGGGCATCCTAACTACTCCCCCATCATCACTTAGCCCAACATTTTTTAATGGGTACTTAGGCACTTCCTGACACACAGCAAACTGGGCAGCATATGGCAATTCCGGTGTACCATCATTCATCTCAGGAGTGCCACAAACCAATGTCATGTTATCAGAAACCTCATTTCCTAATGCATCTTGCACACATTTGTTTACATTCAATTCAGAACCATACTCTTGTTCTAACACGGTGTGACTATCATGATCTTCTGCGATATCTTTACTTTTCTCAATTACAGCTGTGCTTGTAAAGTGCTCTCTCTCACTAGCAGTTGCTGCTAAATTAATCCCGTCACTTCCCCTACCTTGTGAATTCATGGGAAAATGTGGTTTCAAGTTTCATCTCTTTATCTGTGAGACAGGCTTGCTTTTTACTGCTGAATAATCCTGCATAGATTTTACACACCCTCCTCCCTTCACAACTTATATGGGAGTACGTGAAATTTCACTACTTTTACTCTCAGGCAGTGAAAAACCAACATTATGCTTTCTCTGGAAATCAGCCAGCTGAATTTCCAATTTCTGTTTTACAATATTACAATATTTCTTAAAATTTTCCTAGTTTGTTCAATGACACAAAGACATTAAACAGGCAATATACACATATACTGTGACATACAGTATACACTCTGTGACTGATCAGGTCACACCTACCTCATTAAAATGAGATAGAGGAACATTCCTTCAGGACAACACTGAACCATGAAGGCAAGTTACACGGGTTTGCACAACCCTGCGTTTGCACAACGCTAAACCATCGACTACACATTTTAAGCAGATTTATGGCTATTAACCCTTTGTATCCCACTTCTGACACCACTAATGTTCTCGGTGGAACGAGATAAGATTCTTTGGCTACAAAGACGTTAATCAAGCCACACAAACAATATATGTTAAAAAGATATTTATTACAAAGTAAAAGGAAAATACTTAACTTTCTTGACAGATCATCTACTTAGAACAGGGGACAGGGAACTTTTTTACCTTTTCCCCCAAGATATATTTAGATACTCTGATGTTACTCCCTTGATTTAAAAGGAAGGAAATCATATAGTAGTGCCCCCATATAATGCCCCTGTAGTAGTGCCCCCATAGTTATGCCCCTGTAGTAGTGCCCCATATAATGCCCCTGTAGTAGTTTCCCCATAGTTATGCCCCTGTAGTAGTGCCCCCATATAATGCCCTTGTAGTAGTGCCCTCATATATTGACCCTGTAGTAGTGCCCCCATAGTTATGCCCCTGGTAGTAGTGCCCCATATAATGTCCCTGTAGTAGTGCCCCATATAATGTCCCTGTAGTAGTGCCCCCATATAATGCCCCTGTAGTAGTGCCCCCATATTTATGCCCCTAAGGTAGTGCCCCCATATAGTGCCCCTGTAGTAGTGCCCCCATAGTTATGCCCCTGGTAGTAGTGCCCCCATATAATGCCCCTGTAGTAGTACCCCCATATTAATGCCCCTAAAGTAGTGCCCCCATATAATGCCCCTGTAGTAGTGCCTTCATATAGTGCCCCTGTAGTAGTGCCCCCATAGTTATGCCCCTGATAGTAGTGCCACCATATAATGCCCCTGTAGTAGTGCCCCCATATAATGCCCGTGTAGTGCAACTTGTATAAAAACAACACCTTAATCCCCGCTCCTGCATCCGCCACTGTCCTGTCCACCAGGCTGCTCCTCAGAACTATGGGAGAGATGTCATGATGTCTCTCCCATAGTGTGCATGGAGAGAGCCAGAAGCTGGAGTTCAGAAAAGAACTCCAGCCTCCGGTTAACGTGGCGCTGCAGGGAAGGAGCCGGGCGCCTGCTGGTAATAACATCTCAGCAGGCGTCCGGCTTAAAGCCTCCCTGCGGCACAGCCGGGCATGCATATGAATCATTCTATTATAGAATTATTTCATATGCATGCCCGACTGTCCATCCATTACCCCCAGGAATTTAATTTTTACCCCATGTGGGGTAATATACCCCTGTTCCCCGACCACTGACTTAGCACATAAATGGCTTTTCGTCCTAACAGCCCCCTCCAACACCTTGAAGCTGGGATCTCGTACATCAAGCAAAAGGCTTCGACCATAGGCTACAGACTGATCGTATAAGCTCTAGGCTGAATGGATACAGACACAATACAGCTTTATTCACAAGGGGGGAAAAGAGTAGAAAAGAACTCATCTTTTTGGGGGGCACACTTAGTAGTTAATATAAAATATAACTTTTATTAAATTATGTTTCAAAATAATAAGTCAATACTGAGACAAACATCATGAAAATACAGGTATAAAATGTATAGGTGATAATACAGCAAATATTGATAAATTATTCAAGTCTCAATACTTAGTGATTAAAGCAGCAGTCTTTATAGTCTATATACCCAGGAAATAATTGTTTATAAGGCATCCATAGTATGGTTACAAAAATTATGCATCGTAAATTAGTGAATAATTTATTTATCACTAAACATACTAGTGCTTGATGCTAATTTATATTATACCAGCATCCCCTGCAGCCAACATTGAATAATATAAACACATTATCTGTGTTAAGAAAAGCAGATAAACCAGTACTATGGCCCTGATTCAGAGCCGTACGCTCTGACCAGAGCGCACGCTCTGAATGAGGGCCGCCCTCCATAATTCTGGAGCGTCCTCCTGGACGCTCGTATAGCTGTGGGTCACCACCCACAGCCTATACGAGCGTACAGTTTGATGGCCACGATGGTCGTGACCATCGCGACCATCGAAACTGCGAGCCGGAGCCTGCGGTTGAGGTTTTCAACTGCAAGCTCCGGAGTGATTTTGGCTCTATCAGAGCCAAAATCACTCCCACTGACATCGCTAGTGATGTCAGTGGGCCGGCTTCTGACAGGAGGCGTTCCCTTGGGAACGCCCCTGTCAGGGAGGCACGCCCCCGACACGCCCACCAAAGGGGGCGTGCTGTCAGTCAACATCGACAGCACGCCCCCTTTGAAGAGACACTACGAGCAAAGGAAAATCCTTCGCTCGTCGCGTCTGGCGCATGCGCACGACGGAGCTCCCTCCGTCGTGCGCATGCTCAGTGCAGAACATCGACCCACTTGCGAGCGGACAGCCGCTCGCGAGTGGGTCTGAATCAGGCCCTATGTGTTTTCATTAAGTGATCTTTAGTCATCTGCTGATTTCCACAGATGTTCATATACCATAAATAGAGTAATTGGTTAATTAGTTATCACACTTCAGTGGGTGCAATATGCAATATGTGGTTCAGACAGATTTGGAGGTGACAAGAGGAAATTATAGGTCTCTGTCACAGAGTATTTAAGCACATTATCTGTTCAAAGAGAGGAACATAAACCAGTACTGTGTTTTCATTAAGTGATCTATAGTCATCTGCTGACTTCCGCTGATGTTCATATAGTAATTAATTATCACACTCCAGTGTGTGCAGTATGCAATACGTGGTTCAGACAGATTTGGAGGTGACAAGATGAAATTATAAGTGTCTGTCACAGAGTATTTAAGGTGTATATAATGTGTCACACAGAGGCAGTGACAAAAAATCTTTGAGATATCAAAAAGTATTAAACAACACCACAGCATGACGCATATACTACAGAACACCGTCTATCATTGCCAGCGTTCAAACACACAAAGTACATTCAATGTTAGTATTGAACATTAAAATTAATGTGATTGAGGAATCAGCAGGGAAAAACATATATATATATATATATATATATATATATAAAAATAATAGTGGGTGTGAGGGATAAGGTATCACAAAAATAAAGAAAAGCTACTCCCTCAAAACACATCTAATGGGCAGTTGCTGCTTGCTGTGTGATATGCATTAATACAGCAGGTGAGCGTACCCCCCAGGCGGTCATAGGATGTGAATGAGTGTCACGGGGATCTGCTTTTGCGATGTAGGTCTTAGTGGGCTCTGTTAATACAACACAGAGCCCTCCCAGCCCACCAACTCAATGAGAATGTCCCAGAAAATTACAATAGTATAGAAATAAAGTATAGAAAGATGTGAAAATAGATGAAAAATGCCCAACTTAAATCAGCAGTGTATGCTGCTGCTTTATATAGTATTGGTGGAAAATGAGCAGTATATGCTGTATTAGACATGAGAAGGAAGATTATAGCAGATGGGCTCTAGTGTTCCAGGTATAGTGGGGAGACCCTGATGCCACAGTGCATTGCAGGGTACTCTCCCCACTCGTACTGGCCAAAAAACACCCACCTGTGAATGATACCTGGAGTGGTCACCGGAGTCTGCGTCCGGGAATCCCATTTAAAAGTCAGATGTTGGTGTAATGCAGGGAAATGTCAGGTAGTGCTGCTGCTTAATCTGGGCCACCATGTCATGCACAGCTGGTGCCTGTAGTCAGGGCCTTCAGTAGTGCCCCTTATACAGTGCCCCCAGTAGTGGTCCCTCCATGCAGTACCCCCAACATAGTGCCCATTATACAGTGCCCTCTGTAGTAGTCCCCCACCTCTGCAGTGCCCCCAGTAGTGGTCCCCCCATACAGTACCCCCAATATAGTGCCCCTTATACAGTGCCCTCAGTAGTGCCCCTTATACAGTGCCCCCACTAGTGGCCCCCCTATGCAGTGCCCCCAGTAGTAGTCCCCCACCTATGCAGCGCCCCTTATATAATGCCCCCAGTAGTAACCCTCCCTATGCAGTGCCCCCAGTAGTGGTCCCCCCGATGCAGTGCTCACAGTAGTAGTCTCCCCCACAGCAGTGCCCCCAGTAGTAATTCCCCTTGTAGCAGCCCTCCCCAACAGTGCCCCTAGTAGTAGACCCCCCAGAAGTGCCCCAGCTGTAATCCCTCCCTATGCAGTGCCCCCAGCAGTAATCCCTCCCTATGCAGTGCCCCAGTAGTGGTCCCACCAGTGCAGTGCCCTCAGTAGTAGTAGTCCCCCCAGCAGTGCCCCCAGTAGCAGTCCTCCCCAGCAGTGCCCCTACTAGTAGTCCTCCCAGCAGTGCCCCCAGTAGCAGTCCCCCCAGCAGTACCCTTAGTAGTAATCCCCCTCTATACAGTGTCCCCCAGTAGTGGTCCCACCAGTGTGCAGTGCCCCCAGGAGTACCCCAGCAGTGCCCCTAGTAGTAATCCCCTCTATGCCGTGCCCCCAGTAGTACCCCCAGCAGTTCCCCTAGTAGTACCCTCAGTAGTTCTAACCCTCTATGCAGTGTCCCCCAGTAGTGGTCCCACCAGTGTGCAGTGCCCCCAGCAGTAGTCCCCCCAGTAGGGCCCCCCCAGCCAGGTACATACACATGAAGAAAAAAAAACTCCACTTACCTTAATCCCCACTCCGGCATCTGCTCCTCTGTAGAGCGTCCTCCCGGGCCAGCCCGCTCTGCATGATGGGAGAGATGTCATGACATCTCTCCCATCACCCACTGCGGGAGATGGAAGATGGAGCTCATGAGTGAGCTCCATCCCGGCTCCGGCAGTGGGCGCAGCAGATGAGAGTCTGTCTGACTCTCAACAGCTGCTAAAACAAACACACAGCTGCCGGTGCTGGAGGCTGTGTGTTTGTTACTAGTAGTGTAGTACGGACTGCACTTAAGTGCAGTCCACACTACACAGCAATCCAGCGGGGTCCTGCAGTGGCCGGCACTCTTAGGCAGCTGCCATTAGTTTGCCTAGTGATAGCGCCGGCCCTGCCTGTAGTCCAGATGGTTGTTTCGCTGTAATGCTTCTTCAGGGGTATTTCCGGGTGTCCATCCAGGCTGTGTCATAATTTATTCAAGGGACGGACCAATCGGAGAGCAGGTTCAGTCAGTCAGATCTGTTAAAGTTCCTCTGATTGGAGGAGGGTTAATCACTCTATAATAGATTCTAATGGGGTAATAGCTCAAAGGTGTGTACAGATCCAGCTGTTCCAATTAGATATGTCTCATGACATGTAGAAACTTTCAATTACAGCTCTCATTAGCTGAAGATCAGACTATAGAGTGGTATAGAGTAAAGAGAAGTAATTATATATGATTCAAAGATTCATAGTGCAGAAAAGTATATATAAATTAGGGGTGTGCACCGGCCACTTTTCGTGTTTTGTGTTTTGGTTTTGGATCTGGATCTTTCTTCGTGTTTTGGATCTGGATTGGTTTTGCCAAAACCACCCTTCTGTGTTTTGGGTTCTGGGTTTTGTGTTTTGGATCTGTATTTTTTTTGAAAAAAAGCATAAAAACAGCTAAAATCACAGAATTTGTAGGTTTTTCTGCTCCTATGCTATTATTAACCTCAATAACCTTAATTTCCACTAATTTCCAGTCTATTCTGAACACCTCACACCTCACAATAGTGTTTTTATGTTCAAAAGGTTGCACCGAGGTAGCTGGATGACTATGCTAAGCGACACGAGTGGGCGGCACAAACACGGGACCCATCTAGGCGTGATACTGCAGTGGCAGACAGGATGGCAGTTTGAAAAACTAGGCCCCAAACTGTACATAATGCAAAGAAAAAAAAGAGGTGCAAGATGGAATTGTCCTTGGGCCCTCCCACCCACCCTTATGTTGTATAAACAGGACATGCACACTTTAACAAACCAATCATTTCAGCGCCAGGGTCTGCCACACAACTGTGGCTGAAATGATTGGTTCGTTTGGGCCCCCACAAAACAAGCTGGCAATTAATGTGTCCCTGCACAAACTTTCTCTACGGAGGCAAGATGTCATCCTCATCCTCCTCATCCACCGATTCCTCACCCTCTTCAGTGTGTACATCCTCATCCTCACAAAGTATTAACTCGTCCCCACTTGAATCCACCACCACAGGTCCCTCTGTACATTCTGGAGGCTGGTCTCCCTGGAAGAGCTGATAATTCATTTTGATGAACATCATCTTCTCCACATTCTGTGGAAGCAACCTCCTACGCCTTTCACTGACAAGGTTCCCGGCTGCACTAAACACTCTTTCAGAGTACACACTGGAGGGGGGGCAACTCAGGTAAAATAGAGCCAGTTTGTACAGGGGCCTCCAAATTGCCTCTTTCTCCTGCCAGTACAGGTATGGACTGTCTGACATGCCTACTTGGATGCTGTCACCGATGTAATCCTCCACCATTCTGTCAATGGTGACAGTATCATATGCAGTGACAGTAGACATGTCAGAAATTGTTGCCAGGTCCTTCAGTCCAGACCAGATGTCCAAACTTGGTCCTGCCTGCCCTGCATCACCGCCAGCGGGTTGCTTAGGATAGCTAAGTTTTTTCCTGGCAGCCCCAGTTGTGGGAGAAAATGAAGAAGGAGCTGTTTACGTGTCACGTTCCGCTTCAGCTGACAGTGTGTTCACCAGCAGGTCTTTGCACCTCTGCAGGCTTGTGTCGGCCGGAAAGAGAGACACCACATAGGCTTTAAACCTAGGATCGAGCACGGTGGCCAAAATGTAGTGGTCTGATTTCAACAGATTGACCACCCTGGAATCCTGGCAAAGCGAATGAAGGGCTTCATCCACAAGTCCCACATGCCGAGCGGAATTGCTCCGTCTTAGCTCCTCCTTCACTTTCTCCAGCTGCTTCTGCAAAAACCTGATGAGGGGAATGACCTGACTCAAGCTGGCAGTGTCTGAACTGACTTCACGTGTGGCAAGTTCGAAGGGCTGGAGAACCTTGCACAACACGGAAATCATTCTCCACTGCGCTTGAGTCAGGTGCATACCCCCTCCTTTGCCTATGTCATAGGTGGATGTATAGGCTTGTAAGGCCTTTTGCTGCTCCTCCATCCTCTGAAGCATATAGAGGGTTGAGTTCCACAGCGTCACAACCTCTTGCTTCAGGTGATGGCGGGGCAGGTTCAAGAGTGTTTGCTGGCGCTCCAGTCTTCAGCACGCAGTCGCTGAATGGCGAAAGTGGGCAGAAATTTTTCGGGCCACCCAAAGCGTCTCCTGCACGCCCCTATCGCTTTTCAGAAAATTCTGCACCACCAAGTTTATTGTGTGAGCAAAACATGGGACGTGCTGGAATTTGCCCAGATGTAATGCCCGCACAATATTGGTGGCGTTGTCAGATATCACAAATCCCCAGGAGAGTCTAAGTGGGGTAGGCCACTGGGCGATGATTTCCCTCAGTTTCTCTAAGAGGTTGTCGGCGGTGTGCCTCTTACTGAAACTGGTGATACACAGCGTAGCCTGCCTTGGAACGAGCTGGCGTTTCTGAGATGCTGCTACTGGTGACGCTGCTGCTGTTGCCGCGTAAGGTGATACATCTACCCAGTGGGCTCTCACAGTCATATAGTCCTTAGTCTGCCCTGTTCCACTTGTCCACATGTCCGTGGTTAAGTGGACATTGTGTACAACGGCATTTTTCAGGACACTGAGGACACTTTTTCTGACGTTTCTGTACAGTCTCGGTATCGCCTGCCTAGTGAAGTGGAATCTAGATGGGATTTGGAACCGGGGACACGCTACCTCCATCAATTGTCTAAATCCCACTGCACTAATGGCGGATACCGGATGCACGTCTAACACCAACATAGCAGTCAAGGCCTCAGTTATACGTTTTGCTTCAGGATGACTGCTGTCGTACTTCATCCTCCTCGCTAAGGACTGTTGGAGGGTCAATTGTTTAGTAAAAGTAGTGGTGTTCCTACTTCCTCTCTGGGATGATGAACGACTCCCAGCAGCAGCAACAGCAGCAGCGGCAGCAGTAGGCGTAGCAATGCAGGATCCTCCGGAGGAATCCCGGATAGGAGAGTCAGTCATGCCAGTGACATGGCCTGCAGGACTACTTCCGATCCTGACTAAGGAAGAAATTGACGAGGAGGGAGTTGACGGTGTGGTTTGCAGGCACTTGGATACAACAGGACAATGGGATTTAAGTGTCCCTGGACTGCTTACGGTCTTAGCCAAAGTTTCTGAACTTGACAGTAACTTTTTATGAACGCGCTGCAGGTGCCATTTAAGGGAGGATGTTCCTAGGTGGTTGATGTCCCTACCCCTACTTATTTCACCTTTACATATGGTACATATGGCAAGACAGTTGTTGTCCGGATTTGGATAGAAATATTGCCAGACCAATGAGGTGGAATGTTTGGTCTTCTGCCCAGGCATGACCGTGATGGGCTTTTTCATCCCACTGACAACAACTGTCTCCCCCGGTGCCTGATTTAAACAAACCACATCACCATCAGAATCCTCCTCGCCAACTTCCTCCTCAGCGCCAGCTACACCAGTATCCTCATCCTGTTGTACTTCAACAGTGACATCTTCAATTTGCATATCAGCAAGTGGACTGTGGGTGCTCCTTTCAGCACTTGCAGGGGGCGTGCAAATGGTGGAAAGAGCCACCTCTTCCCGTCCAGTGCTGGGAAGGTCAGGCATCGCAACCACCACCACACTTGGACTCTCCTTGGGGATTTGTGATATCTTCTTAGAAAGCACAGTTCTTCGCTGTGCTTTTGCCAGCTTAACTCTTTTGATTTTTTTAGTGGGAGGAGGGCTTCCATCGTCATGTGAAGCTGAACCACTAGTCATGAACATACTAGGGATCGACCTTAGCCGTTCCTTGCCACTCCGTGTCGTAAATGGCATATTGGCAAGTTTATGTTTCTCTTCAGCTGATTTAAATGTTTTTTTCAAGGTCATTTTCCTGAACTTTGTCATTTGGGATTGTATGTGCCCTCTATTATGACATTGGGCATCGGCCTTGGCAGACGACGTTGATGGCATGTTATCATCTATGTCACGAATAGTGGCAGCAGCTTCAGCACTAGGAGGAAGTGGTTCTTGATCTTTCTCTATTTTATTTTTATCGGAGAAAGTTTGGTCCTCCATTTATGTTGTATCGATTTGATATATACGTGCGGCTAAACACAGAAAATATTTTTTTATTTTTGCTGGAGAGTAGTGCACTTTGTGGGTTACACCAGCCTTTAAGAAATGAGCCAGCCGGCTCTTTACTTATGGGACACAGGCGCACGCTTGGCGCTGCTCCTTTGTTGATGCACGTGCGGCTACTGCGCACACAATTCACAAACACAGAAAATAATTTTTTTTTTGGTTTGGACTGGAGTGTACTTTGGGGGTTACAGCACCCTTTAATGGTCAAGCCAGCCGGCCCTTTACTTATGACACAGGCGCATGCTTGGCACTACTTTGTTGATGCACGTGCGGCTACTGCGCACACAATTCACAAACACAGAAAAAATATTTTTTATTTGGTTTGGAGTGTACTTTGGGGGTTACAGCACCCTTTAATGGTCAAGCCAGCTGGCCCTTTACTTATGACACAGGCGCACGCTTGGCACTACTTTGCCTCCTCTTCGCTACCTCTATCAGTTGGAGTACCGCAAGGCTCTGTCTTAGGTCCTCTGCTATTCTCAATCTATACCACCTCTCTTGGCAAACTAATCAGCTCTTTTGGATTTCAGTACCATCTGTATGCGGATGATACTCAAATCTACCTATCCTCTCCAGATTTATCTCCATCTGTATTGGTCCGTGTCACAGAATGTCTTTCTGCCATTTCATCTTGGATGTCGTCTCGCCACCTGAAACTTAATATTTTTAAAACAGAATTAATTATATTTCCACCGGCCAATAATAGTTACCAACCTGATCTCTCTATCACTGTTGATACCTCAACCATCCACCCCACCCCACAAGCTCTCTGCCTTGGTGTCATCCTTGACTCTGAACTGTCCTTTGTTCCCCACATTCAATCTGTCTCAAAATCATGTTACATACATTTAAAAAACATATTCAAAATTCGACCATATCTCACACAAGACACTGCAAAAACTCTAATCCATGCACTTATCATTTCCCGCATTGACTATTGCAATAGCCTCCTTACTGGTCTTCCCAAAAACAGGCTATCACCATTACAATCCATTATGAATGCAGCTGCAAGGATTATCTTCCTTGCGAAATGTTCTTCTTCTGCTGCCCTGCTCTGTCAGTCCCTCCATTGGTTGCCGGTTTTCTACCGTATTCAATACAAAATACTGTCACTTACACATAAGGCTATTAACCAAACCACACCAACATACATCTCTTCACTCATCTCAAAATATCTCCCAACCCGACCTCTCCGCTCAGCACAAGATCTGCGTCTCTCATCCCCATGCATTACTTGATCCCATTCACGGTTACAGGACTTTCTTCGCGCTGCACCCACTCTATGGAATGAACTAGCTTGCACAATAAGACTTTCCTCTAGTCTCCAATCCTTCAAGTGATCCCTGAAAACTCACCTCTTCAGGCAAGCTTATCAAATTCCAGAACCTCCCACATAACCTTCATAGCTTCCATATCTAATTACATCCCCTTTTTACAGTCCACACACAATCTCACACATTGTCTTTCTCTCACATCCTCATGACATTTGGTCGACATTCCTGTGTGACTGGATCATGCAGCCAACCAAGAAACTGTGCATTCTGGCTGGACCAAAATGCAATATATAGCACCTATCCTTCTGTATCAATGCCTATTTCCCTATAGATTGTAAGCTTGCGAGCAGGGCCTTCCTACCTATATATCTGTCTGTTATCACCCAGTTTTGTTCTATTAATGTTTACAATTGTAAAGCGCAGCGGAATATGCTGCGCTATATAAGAAACTGTTAATAAATAAAATAAATATTGTATCAGTGGTCCCCTATATGCACAAAATAATGTGGAGTAGAGAAAAATACTAGTGTGTGAATGCACATGTTTAGGAGTATTGCAGTATCCTAAGAGAACATACAGTAAGTAGTTAAAGTTGTAAAAAGCATTTTATTATGAGGATTTTTTGTAAGGATATATACATATATACATCTAAACATACCCATACACATATGGATGGATACATATATACACACACCTGCACGTACGCATATACATTCTTGCACATATACACACACACATGTACATGCATCTACTCACTTGTACATACATATGCACATACCACCTGCACTCACACCCATATATATATATATTATTTTGTAGGTGATAGCGATGTAGTGATGTAGGGGTTATAAATATAATTATATATAGAGAGCTCTGTAGTGGGAGTGAGGTGTGATGTGGACAAAGAAGAGTGGGTTCTCAACATAAATCTAATTTATGTTCAAAGATGATAACCTAAGCTCATAGTTGCCTACCTTTGGCTTCTCCTCCCCAGGAGAAGCCTTGGTAGGAGAAGCAGGTGAGCTGTAATGGGGGTGGGGCCTGCTGGGTTGCATCATTAAGCCCCACCCCTTCACAGGAAATTGTCACAATTGGCTTAAATTTAAATAGGGGGTGGGGCTAAATTACGTGATTCACTGAGAATCACGTAATTAAGCCCTGCCCCCTACACGGTGACCTGCGATCGCCGTGGAAATTCTCCCCATTTTGCCCACTTTGCTAGGAAGTGGACAGATTGTGGGAGAGGTGCCTACCTTTCCGGGGGGGCGGGGGGTTACTTGAAAAATCGGGAGCCTCCCACGAAAACAGGGAGGCTAGGCATGTATGCCTAAGCTCAGAGAGGGGCTAAGATTAATAGTATAGTATTCATTGGGCAGAGAACAATCCAATGAGATGGATATTATACTGTATATTGTGTGTAAGGTTAGTGAAGGTAAGGGATACATTTGTGTAGTGTGACTAAGTGAGTTATGTGACTAGAATTGTGTAGTGTGACTATATTAATAGTGTAACTTAGATAGAGATATAGTGTTACCCATCAAATACTAGTGGTGAAGATGTACTCATCAAGTGAGTGTAATAAAGGATTGAGAATAACCATGATCGCAACCACAAAATCCAATTCAAGGGGCAATCAATCTCACAGTCCAGTCAGTTCACTTTAGTCAAACAAATCTTATCTTGTAGATCCCAAATCTGTTGATACTTAACCTACAGTAACACTTAAAGTTTACAAGTAACATAAGCATCGACTCTGATATGTAGTATTTGAATTTGTGCATCCTCTATCTTTATATTGCAATTTCATGAGTCAAGATAAGCTGCCTGATTAGTGTCAATATATAGATGTATTTTCCTGCAAAAGAGATCTTGAGATATATATCTATGTATTTCTATATGCATACATATCTGTTTGCATTCGGGGTGTGCAATATATGTATATATTGTGTGTGTCTGTACAACCCTGTGCAAATTTTGATAAAAAATGTGTGTCTCCATAGTCCATAAACAGTACCTAAAAGTATATTTGTCCCCAAAAATTATATTTCTATACATCTAGCAGTGGTGTCACAAGGGGGCCGCACCGGGTGTCTCCCGCCGAGGGGTGACACCAAGATGCAAACTGACACTCCCCCACAGTGACAGAAGCCGCGCTCACAACGTCCCTTCCCGCACCGGGACCGGGTGCATTGCAGCTTTCAATTAAGGCTATAAAAAGCCTAGTTGGGTGTGGCTCAAAGCCAGCCCCTGTATAGATGTGTCCCTCTGTATCTAGGAGCTGAGTACATTTAACTGCAATGTAATGGTGATCTGGGCATGCATGCTAGTGTAGGGACCTGCAGAAAAAGGAGTCCCTTGACGCCAGGCTGCAGGCTATTATGCTTTGATCAAATCATGACAAAATCCCCTGTGTTTTATTTGCTACACATATAGATTTGCAGTATACTATTGTTAGCGCCGATAGCAAAAGTTTTTCTGTTTTAAAAATATATATATATATCTATATATATATATATACACAGTATGTATGTATGTATATATATATATATATATATATATATATATAAAACAGAAAAACTTGCTATCGGCGCTAACAATAGTATACTGCAAATATATTTTTATAAAATCTGTGCAAGAGTTTTAGGCAGGTGTGGAAAAAAATGCTGCAAAGTAAGAATGATTCAAAACTAGGCCTATGTCTTCAAAACAGCATCAATTCTGCTAGGTACACTTGAGTTTTTTGTAGGATTTATAGTCAGGTGTATGGGTTAACCAATCATACCAAACAGTTGATAATGTTCATCATTTTCATATGTAGGTTGAAACACAGGACCTCATTCAGAGCCGGATGCTATCAGCCGTTCGCTCGTACGCATTCGATTGTTTTAAACCACGCATGCATCCGGTTCTCATTGCGCATGTGCTGCCGGATCATTGCGGGTATTTTTCGTTCGCTCGTATACACAGCGAACAGGAAGTGACCTATGTCATTTGATTGACAGAATGTTCCATTTATGGGTGGTAAGGGGGTGGAGATGAGAAAACGCAGGCGTGGCAAGGCGTTTTTTGGGCGTACATGTATTTTGTACACGTCACTGTGTGATCCAATTTCCATTAAGACTGCTTGCTCAGCTTGTGGTCTGGTATAGTCTACCGCAATGACGATGGTCTCCTCGTTCTTCCCCGGACTCATCGATGGTGTTGCGATTAATCAAGTGAGGCAGCAAAAACAATTAACTTTTAATAGCTAAACAGCTTGTAAGGTGTTTAGCAAATAGACCTTTTTTAGTATCTAAAAACCTAACGCAGGTGAACTACTCAGCTGCTAATTTCTGGGGCATACAATCAATTAGCTAACAATTTTTTTTGTTTTTTTGTGTGCTTTTGGCATATTTGTAAGTGTTTATTTTTAATGCAAACAATATTGTACGCATGTTTGGTTTTTTTCAATTTTATTTTTTGACCAAGAAAACACTCATCCTTTTGTTTTTGGATAATTGTTAATAAAAACTCATAAATTGTTTTTAACCCTTTTTTTGACCAAAAAATATAAAATATTTCTATTTCCGTTGTATTGTTTGTAAGTTTGTTAAAGGGATTACCTTTTAACCAGTTTGTGAATAAATCAACAATAGAATTTGGCAAATTTGGTTCCAAAGTTTTTATTTCTTTATTTTTTGGGTTTAAAGTTTTTTTTAAAGTAAACATATTTTTTTTCAGGGAACAAAATGTAGAAATCATTTTGGCCACACCCCAACAAAATAAGTGGCATTTGAACACAAATAAAACAAATAAAAACAATTCACAAGAAAGGAGAGGGAGGTTTTTGGCATGCAGGAATATGGGGCAAACACAGAGATGGATTGCGGGGAAATTAGCCAGTGCTGTCATCGCCTTTTAGGCCATTTGGCCGGGGGTTGAAGGGAACCTGAACGGGTCCGGGAAGTCCTTCGGCTGGGCTGGCCAGAGGCAGATGTTGTGGCCTCTGGACTAGGCATAGGGCTAGGCACATTTGGAGGGATGGCTGTTGTTGTGCCAGAGGTGGAGGGTCCTGATGTTCCGGCAGGAAGGGAGGCCGGCTCCAACATGTGCTGGCGAACGAGCTGCTCCAGGGCATTTGCTATTCATACGTTGGCCCCAGTATTTTCCGCCAGGGCCTTAGCAATGGTCACGTTGGCAGCAGCACTTTGCTCCAGGGCGTCCGCCACCCGTAGCAGATTGGCGTCCATCCTCAGCAGAATCTCGGTGTGCTGATCCGTTTTAACATTGAGATCAGTGAGGAGGGCCACTGCCTGCGAGGGGGAATGCTCTGGACTGTCTGCCACAGGGTCCCCAGCCGGATCTACTGCTTCCTCCCCTGTACAGCCAGAAGAAATTCTGCGGCTAAAGCTCACCTCTGGAGCAGACTCATCCACCTGTGTCTCTGTGAGAAAAAAGAGAAAAGAGTAAAATTATAATCTAGATATTGTCAAAAACACATTTCTGAGTTGTTAACATTACAACATTTACCTGGGGCAACATGAGGAGCCGCGCCAAACACCTCCTCATCCTGCACACACCCCTGGGCCAGCTCCTCCAAATCTGTGAGCTCAAGTGACACAGGGGTGGGACCTCCACCTGTCCCCCCTGCATGCCTAGCCCTATCAGCCAGTTTTTGTTTAAGCCAATATTTGAAGTCGCTCCATCTGTTGGTTTAAAATTTGGCATTATTCCTGCAGTATTTTGACCTGTAAACACTTTTTACTAAAATGTAGTTTTTACGTACCGGCGTTTGACCTCCCGGGTGGAACGTTCAAACTCACCCACACCATTGACAGCACTGGCTATGTCGTCCCACAGTTTCCATCTCTGGGTTGCACCCATATTCCTTGGTGCCTGTGCCAGGTTGTCATTGCACATTTGCACCAAAACCTCCATCTCCTTCCTTGTGAATTGTGGCTGCCTTTTTTTTTTTGGCCCTAGTTTACCTACTAGGGCCAGCAGCCTCTTCCATGGCATCCTCCACTACTATTTAGCGAATTAATGTGTTTTTTTAACTGTAAAAGTAGCATACTATTTAGCGAACTAATGTGTCCTTATTTAACTGTAAAAGTAGCGTACTATTTAGCAAACTAATGTTTTAGTGGTTTTAAATGTAAAAGTAGCGTACTATTTAGTGAACTAATGTTTTTTTGTTTTTAACTGTAAAATTAACGTATTATTTAGCGAATTAATGTTTTAGTGGTTTTAACTGTAAAAGTAACTTACTATTTAGCGAACTAATGTTTTTTTTGTTTTTAACTGTAAAATTAACGCACTATTTTGCGAACTAATGTTTTTTGAATTTTTCTGTGTAAAAACATGTCTTACCACTAAATGTAGTGTACTATTTTGAGAACTAATGTGTGCTCTCTTCTCTATTTTTTCGAAAATGATATTTGTTTTCAATCATAGTTTATTAAATTAATCTTAAAAATATTTTCTACTTTTGAAATGTTGGTTGGTTTGCACATGACACGTCCCAGGCCTGTAAGCATCTTTGGTTTGCTTGGAAAAGATAAGTATATTTTTCTTAACACATTTGTCTAAAACAATAACTACCTGGCTTAACATTTCAGGTTGATGTTGATCGTATTATATTGGCCATGGTTCCAGAACCCGACCAACCTCAACTTCGTCCCAGGCGTAGGCCTCGTAGGCGTGCAAGGCCCCAGATATATAGACCATGTGTCACCCTTTTTGGAATGCCAGATGATGAGGTGTTAAGGCGATACCGTCTTCTGCCACAACTCATCATAGACACTCTCTCATTAATAGAGAGTGATCTTGAACGGCAAATTGACAGTCCTACAGCAATACCACCACTTACGCAATTAATGTCAGTGTTACATTTTTGTGCCTCAGGATCCTTTCAAACCACTGTTGGAATAGTCGCTGGAATATCCCAATCCTCCTTTTCAAGGATCCTGAGGGCAGTGATGGAGGCACTTTTTAAACACCTCCATCATTTTATTAAAATGCCATTGGATATGGGTTCCATTAATGTGGCAAAGCCAAAATTACTGGCTTCCCACACATCATAGGGGTTGTGGATGGCACTCACATACCAGTTCAGCCTCCAGCAAGGCTGGAGGCTATATTTAGGAACCGAAAGCACTTTCACTCGATGAATGTAATGGTGGTATGTGATGCCTCCCTCCAGATCCTGTCCCTGAATGCCAAATTCTCCGGCTGTGCACATGATTGCTTCGTCATCCGGCATTCAGGGATTTTGCACAAATTAAAGAACCTACAAGCTGGTGATGCGTGGCTTCTGGGTAAGTTGACACCTTCTGTTGAAACCAATGCAAAGCTTGTTACACAATGGTCCTGATGTTTTTTTATATATTTTCACAGGAGACAGTGGTTACCCTTGCACGCCCTGGCTGCTCACTCCTTATTTGGCTCCCACGCAAGGGCCACAAAGTGAGTATAATTCCGCACTTACAGCCACCAGGCAGGTGGTGGAGTGCTGTATCGGCCTTTTAAAAGGCTGATTCAGAAGCCTCCACCGCTCTGGTGGCCACCTCGTGTATTTGCCGGCTATGGTTTCGAAAATTGTGGTCCTGTGTGGGATATTTCACAACATCGCGATAAGGAGTGGTGTCCCAATGCAGCCAGAGGATGCCTTGCCTGAGGACGGCACCCCCGAGGTTGGTCGGAGGTCAGTATGTGGAGGGGGCCATACGCGATGAAGTTGTGGCCAGATTTTTCAGGTAATTATTTCTACAAATTTTTTTATTGCCACAATGTAGACATGTAATATTTTAAAGTACACTTTTAACTGTTTTTTTGTTTGTTTGTTTTTAATCCCTCAAATGACCATAAAAATCCATGCCTACTACCTGATCAACACAAATGACTTTATGTGGACACATTGGATATAACTTCGGGAACAATGATTTCTTCTCATTTGTGGATTCATGTTGGCATGCTACTTCTTCAAACAGTTCCTGATTCGATTTAATTTTGGGGTTTTTGGGGTTGTTTGGACTTGTGTGTGTGTTTTCAATGTTTGATTTTATTGTGTCAATTCACTTGGTGTTTATTATTTGTGTGCATTACATTTTTGTTTTACGTTAAACAAACATTTCCTTGGTAAATTACAAGCAAGTGTAACCTGGTCCAAAAAATGCAAACTTGCTTAATGGCTAATCCTGTAATTTCTTAAATTGTAAAGTTTTTACCCTGCTTTGTGGCTAAAAACAAACACCAAAGGTATTATGGTGAATCAGTATGTTTTCTAATCTAGGCCTAAGCAGGTTTGTTTTAATTTTTACATTACCCCCAAAAAAGAAAAAACTATTTTTTCCGTTAATTCTACAAACCTATTCGTATTGTTAGGTGTTTAATGTGCCAGCTTACATACTTACTTGAGCTTTCTACAATCAAATTTACATTTCTTAAAAACTCAGGGTAAAAGAGTAGACTTATGTAAGGTTTAACAATCTAAGATTTACAGACAAGGAATGAGACTTAAATTAATCAAAATACATTTAATTTTTTTTATAATTTTTTGGCCTAAATAAAAGAAATTAGTGGCGCAGGAGCGCCAAAATATGGTCCAATGCCACAAGCATGGCAACGACATGGCCCCTCAGAATCACAAAAGCCAGCAGAAATTTCAGCGTTACGCCTCTTGTCCTCTGTGGGTTTAAAAAATGTGCGGATTACTAAAATGACACCTTAATTTAAATGTTAAAAAAACCACTTAAAAATCAGACTATACAAGAAAAAAAAAAAAAAAACATGACCAAAACAAAAGGAAGGCAAAACGAAAAGATTCTAAAAAAAAAATGGACAAAAAATAAGAAACAAAATAAAAAAAAACTAGATTTCCAACTACGCAAAAATATGTCATTTGTTGGTACCGTAAACAAGAAAGACACAAGTATGAGTGTTTGGACATGTGTCATATGTGTAAGGGGAAAACATCCTGGACATTGTTTCACAAAGATATATATAAAAATCATTAGAAATACTTTACAATTTTGAACTGCACAGGCAAAAGGACAACATCAACCAAAATTAAAATAATGAAAAAACAACCATAGTTTAAAAGGAAAACATACCGGTCAAAATGCTGACTGGGCCTGTAGCCCTGAAATCTTCCACATCAGAGGTGGGCCAGTGGATCACGGATAGAGGAGGGGTAATTTGGGTGGAAGTTGAGGGTGAGGAAAAGAGAGGGGGGGTGGAGGGGAGGGTGAAGTTGGAGGGATGTGAATGTGAGGAGAGGGAGGGGACTCATGGTCGGCCAGGTCTGGGGTGGAGGGGGAGTTTGGGGAAGAGTGGGCAGAGGATATTTGGGTGGGAGTGGGGGATAGGGGATGAGCCCGACATCTGCACCATCGTAGTTTGTGCTCAGCCCCTAAATGATGTTGAAAAAATTATTTTTATTTACATTTTCAATTTTAGTGCAAAAATTTTAGACACAAAAAAAAGGGCTATACTGTAAACAAGCACACGCAGGTAGGTCAAAAATAAAGAAACAGGGCTATACTGTAAACATGCACATGCAGGTAGGTCCAAAATAAAGAAACAGGGCTATACGGTAAACATGCACATGCAGGTAGGTCCAAAATAAAGAAACAGGGCTATACTGTAAACATGCACATGCAGGTAGGTCCAAAATAAAGAAACAGGGCTATACTGTAAACATGCACATGCGGGTAGGTCCAAAATAAAGAAACAGGGCTATACGGTAAACATGCACATGCAGGTATGCTTAAATTTTAAAATTACAAAAAAAACCACTTACTTTGATGTATCTGCAGACGCAAATTGGCCAACAGGCGTGGGGATCTGTGCCTCAGATCTGACCACCTGCGTTCCAGTTGGCCGATATTTCGGCGATAGCCGATGGAGCGCAGGCGGCGGCACACCTCCGCGTAGGCCATACGCTTGTGGAGGTTGGTGATGGGGGGCGGATGGTCGGTGATTCTCTGGTCCATCACCTCAGTGAGGACCAGGAGCTCACGCCTACAAAATGCGGAGGCTCTCTTGATGGTAATGATTTTTTTTACACAAAACAGTTTTAATAAAGGTCCTAGAAAAATTTTGATTGGCTAATGTACTTTGTAAATTAACAGGAACCATTCTATTGGTTATTGTATGAGTCATGTGACCTACACCCTCACAAATATAATGTGAGTTATGATAGGCTTGATGCAGTGACATGCGTAAGCTAATTTAAATATAAAAAATAAAGTTGTAAAATCGGCCTAAAAAAAAAATGCTAAACAATAGTAGCATTCAAACAAACTTTTAATTTTGAACAACCATCCCCTTGGTCCAACCGTACGTATTCTGCGGAAGCAATGACACACACTAACAATAATAAAGTTTATTGACATTGAAAAAAAAACCGGATTGCAAACATGTGAATAACAATTAAGCTAATTATTATAGTGATTGCCATTAATCAATTCAAGTATGTTTGCTGAATGAAATAGCAGGCAATCGAAAACTGACAGGGCCACTTCCGGAAGTGACTTGTGCGAGCGTTCCCTGTAACCAAAAGGAGACGGACAGTCGCTATTTTGAACATTCACTAGCTAGAGGAGCGGTTGGGAGACTATGGGGCGGAAAATTAGCTACGAGCGAACATACGACCGAACGCTTGAATTTAAATGTTTCCGCTCGTATGGCGGACGAGCGAACGGCCACTTGCGTCCGGGAAAGAATCAGGCCCACAGTCATTACCTGAAACAGATACAGCTGTGCAGGAGGCTTTAAACTGGGTGAGGAACAACCAAACTCTGCTACAAAGGTGAGGTTATAGAAGACTGTTTCATGTCGCAGGCCATAGACCATGGCAAGACTGAGCATATCAACAAGACACAAGGAAGTTATACAACATCAGCAAGGTCTCTCCCAGACAAAGATTTCAAAGTAGACTGGGGTTTCAAGATGTGCTATTCAAGCTCTTTTCAAAAAGCACAAATAAACCGGCAATGTTGAAGACCATAGACACAGTGGTCGGCCAAGGAAACTAAGTGCATCAGATGAAAGACACATTATGCTTCCCTTCAAAATTGGAAGATGTTCCGCAGTGCCATCAGCTCAGAACTGTCAGAAACCAGTAGGACCCATGTGCACCATCTACTGTTCGGAGAACTCTGGCCATACCTTTGACTTGGAAATAAGGCCATGCGACTCCACTATGCATGAAATCATAGGAACTGGGGTGCAGAAAAATGGCAGCAGGTGCTCTGGACTGATGAGTCAAAATTTTAAATATTTGGCTGTAACAGAAGGCACTTTGTTCCACCGAAGGGCTGGAGAGCGGTACAATAATGAGTGTCTGCAGGCAACAGTGAAGCATAGTGCAGGTTCCTTGCAAGTTTGGGGCTGCATTTCAGCAAATAGAGTTGGGGATTTGGTCAGGAATAATAGGGTCCTCAATGAGGCCTTATAATTGGTATATTTTACATTTGGGGTGAACGTTTGGGCATAGGGCCCTACACCCAAACGTTCACCCCAAATGTAAAATATACCAATTATAAGGCCTCATGATAAAGGCATATATAAAGATATTTTTTCAAATGTAAGGCCTCATGATAAAGGCACATACATAAATGCATCCAAATTGAGAGCCAGCTTACCTGGGAGTCACCCCTGGAAACTACAACTAGCACTACTAGAACCAGCATGTCCTACTAATGCTGGCTCCTTCACGCAACTCATAACAAATAAACAAAAATGGCAGCTGCTCATTCAATCAAGCAGTACTAATCAGGTGCATGAAAGGGAGGGGTCATACTAAGTAGAAAAAGGAGGGGGTTTAACCCCCTATTGTTCCTTCAGCACACTGAATAATACCTGCAACAATATATGAAGACTATACTATATGGTCATAGAAATTCAGAGATATTAGTTGCATGCATTTGCAAATACATGGGAGGCGGCTAGGCCATGTCATGGCTTCTCTGTTACTAGCAGTCCCTAACACTAAGGGGTTCACGTCTGGGGCGCAGTGCACCCAAAAAAAAAAGTCCAGCACAGGACACCCCCAGGGCATCACACGAAAATGGGAAAAGAGTGACAGTGCAGTGTAAAGTATAGATGTGTTCGAGTAATCAATAAGTGAAGAATGAGAGGTTAAAATATATGTGAAAAAATACATGAATAATAAAGAAACATAAAAGGTGATGTGAAAAGCAACTATGTGTATTAAGTGGTAATGCCCTGAGGAGGCCCAGCCAGATCAGCCTTGGGGGCCCTATGCCCAAACGTTCACCCCAAATGTAAAATATACCAATTATAAGGCTTCATGATAAAGGCATATATATTTTGTCAAATGTAAGGCCTCATGATAAAGGCACATACATAAATGCATCTAAATTGAGAGCCACCTTACCTGGGAGTCACCCCTGGGAACTCCAACTAGCACTACTAGAACCAGCATGCCCTACTAATGCTGGCTCCTTCATGCAACTCATAACAAATAAACAAAAATGGCAGCTGCTCAATCAATCAAGCAGTACTAATCAGGTGCATGAAAGGGAGGGGTCATACTAAGTAGAAAAAGGAGGGGGGTTTAACCCCCTATTGTACCTCAGCACACTGAATAATACCTGCAACAATATATGAATACTATATGGTCATAGAAATTCAGAGATATTAGTTGCATGCATTTGCAAATACATGGGAGGCTGCTAGGCCACGTCACGGCTTCTC
The DNA here is from genome assembly GCA_031769625.1 of Taudactylus pleione. Lineage (NCBI taxonomy): Eukaryota > Metazoa > Chordata > Amphibia > Anura > Myobatrachidae > Taudactylus > Taudactylus pleione. The sequence continues at coordinate 1,943,574 of JAUIMM010000124.1, forward strand.
TGTTACTAGCAGTCCCTAACACTAAGGGGTTCACGTCCGGGGTGCAGTGCACCCCAAAAAAAAACATCCAGCCCAGGCCCCCCCCAGGGTATCACACGAAAATGGGAAAAGAGTGACAGTGCAGTGTAAAGTATAGATGTGTGCGAGTAATGAATAAGTGTGGAATGAGAGGTTAAAATATATGTGAAAAAATACATGAATAATTAACAACCATAAAAGGTGATGTGAAAAGCAACTATGTGTATTAAGTGGTGATGCCCAGAGGAGGCCCAGCCAGACCAGCCTTGGGGGCCCTATGCCCAAATGTAAAATATACCAATTATAAGGCCTCATGATAAAGGCATATATATATTTTGTCAAATGGACGTTTTTTTTTGGGTGCTGTGCTGAGGAACAATAGGGTGTTAAACCCCCCTCCTTTTTCTACTTAGTTTGACCCCTCCCTTTCATGCACCTGATTAGTACTGCTTGATTGATTGAACAGCTGGCATTTTTGTTTATTTGTTATGAGTTGCATGAAGGAGCCAGCATTAGTAGGGCATGCTGGTTCTAGTAGTACTAGTTGTAGTTCCCAGGGGTGACTCCCAGGTAAGCTGGCTCTCAATTTGGATGCATTTATGTATGTGCCTTTATCATGAGGCCTTACATTTGACAAAATATATATATGCCTTTATCATGAGGCCTTATAATTGGTATATTTTACATTTGGGGTGAACGTTTGGGCGTAGGGCCCCCAAGGCTGGTCTGGCTGGGCCTCCTCAGGGCATCACCACTTAATACACAAAGAGGGGTATTCAATATGAAAGGTTAACTTCCCTGGTGAAGTTAACGTTTCATATCGGAGTTTTTTTCTGCGTAAAGGTATGGTGCGCGCTCCCGCTTATCCCCGTATTCAAAATAAAATTAACGAAAACGGGAAACTCCGAAGTTGGATTTGCGTAAAGTTACGAATTTTTCCTTAAAATAATTGTAAGACCCCCCTAAAGTTCTAAAAACATGGGGGAACACTCTGGGTACCCCCGTTTTAGCCTTTAATTGAAAGTCGGGGATTTAAATAGCCGCAGCAGGTGCTTTTTTCCCGACATTGAAGAAGTGATGCAGAAGAGCACTTAGGTTATTTTTTCATCTTTTTAAGTGGTCCCATCAAATTTGGGGTACATGAAAATGGGTACTAGCATATTTTGGTGTCCCTAAAGTCATTTTTTTAAAATTCTGCATTTGTGCACCTGCCGCTATAATTCTATTCTAGAAAACACCTGCCGCATACATGCAGAATAGCCCTGAACCTATTTCCCTATTGTTTAACAATTTTTTCCCATTTTTTTTTTTGCACCCCAATTTGTAAATTAATTTTTTGGGGTATCCCTATTTTTTTAAAAAACTTTTTTTGACACAGTTCTTTTTTAAATGTCAATCTCAGGGGTGCAGGCTATTTTTTTTAAACCTGCACCCCTAAACCCCAATTCTGCACTTTTTTTCGACACCTATTCAATGGTGAAAAGTTATCACCGCTTTTTATCAAAGACTAGTCAAAACTGCGATAAGTCTTTGAAATTGAATAGGGTGTAAAACAAGTGATATTAACACAAAAATGTTAAAAAGTGCGATATTAACGCAAAAAACTATGTTATCGCACCCATATTGAATACCCCTAATAGTTGCTTTTCACATCACCTTTTATGTTTCTTTATTATTCATGTATTTTTTCACATATATTTTAACCTCTCATTCCACACTTATTGATTACTCGTGCACATCTATACTTTACACTGCACTGTCACTCTTTTCCCATTTTCGTGTGATGCCCTCGGGGGGTCCTGGGCTGGATGTTTTTTTGGGGGGTGCATTGCGCCCCAGACGTGAACCCCTTAGTGTTAGGGACTGCTAGTAACAGAGAAGCCGTGACATGGCCTAGCAGCCTCCCATGTATTTGCAAATGCATGCAACTAATATCTCTGAATTTCTATGACCATATAGTATAGTCTTCATATATTGTTGCTGGTATTATTCAGTGTGCTGAGGAACAATAGGGGGTTAAACCCCCTCCTTTTTCTACTTAGTATGACCCCTCCCTTTCATGCACCTGATTAGTACTGCTTGATTGATTGAGAAGCTGCCATTTTTGTTTATATATCATGCAATACTATCAGGGAGGCATCTGTTTGGCTCCAATTTTATTCTGCAGCAGGACAACATCCCTAAACATACAGCCAATGTCATAAAGAACTATCTTCAGTGTAACGAACAACAAGGAGTCCTGGAAGGGATGATATGGCCCCACAGAACCCTGATCTCAACATTATCGAGTCTGTTTGGGATTACATGAAGAGACAGAAGGATTTGAGCAAGCCTACATCCACAGAAGATCTGTGGTTTGGAACAACCTCCCTGCTGAGTTCCTTAAAAAACTGTGTGCAAGTATACCTAGAATAACTGATGCTGTTTTGAAGGCAAAGGGTGGTCACACCAAATATTTGTTTGATGTAGATTTCGCTTCTGTTCATTCACTATGTATTTTTTGTTAGTTGATAAAAATAAACTATTAACACTTTTATTTTTGATGGTGCATACACACGGTCAGATATGTCAGATGAACGATTTGCAAACGATTTGCAAACGATTGAACGATATTTGACTGCATTAAAATGAATGGAAACAGATCAGATGTCAGATATCATTATCTGATAAACGTGAACGCGCATCATTAATCGTTGCACACATTTCAGATTTTCCTTCAGATATGAACGATTGAACGATTTTTAAAATCGTTATCGTTCAGATCTAAAGAAAAATCTGACCGTGTGTATGCACCATTACTTTGCAGCTTTTTTTCCACAACTGCCTAAAACCTTTGCACAGTACTATATGTGTGCACCGGCCACTTTTCGTGTTTTGTGTTTTTGTTTTGGATCTGGATCTTTCTTCGTGTTTTGGATCTGGATTGGTTTTTGCCAAAACCACACTTCCGTGTTTTGGGTTTTGGGTTTTGGATCTGTATTTTTTTGGAAAAAAGCATAAAAACAGCTAAAATAACAGAATTTGTTTTTTTTTTGTTCCTACGCTATTATTAACCTCAATAACATTCATTTCCACTATTTTCCAGTCTGAACACCTCACACCTTACAATATTGTTTTTAGGCCAAAAGGTTGCAGGGAGGTAGCTGGATGACTATGCTAAGTGACACAAGTGGGCGGCATAAACACGTGGCCCATCTAGGAGTGGCACTGCAGTGGCAGACAGGATGGCAGTTTGAAAAACTAGGCCCCAAAGAGTAAATAATGCAGAGAACAAAAAGAGGTGCAAGATGGAATTGTCCTTGCGCCCTCCCACCCACCCTTATGTTGTATAAACAGGACAAGCACACTTTAACAAACCAATCATTTCAGTGCCAGGGTCTCCCGATTGGTTCGTTTGGGCCCCCACAAAACAATCTGGCAATTAATCTGTCCCTGCACAAACTGGCTCTACAGAGGCAAGATGTCATCCTTATCCTCATCCACCGATTCCTCACCCTCGTCAGTGTTGTGTACATCCTCATCCTAACAGAGTATTCATTTGTCCCCACTGGCATCCACCACCACAGGTCCCTCTGTACTTTCTGGAGGCTGGTCTTCCCGGAAGAGTTGATAATTCATTTTGATAAACATCATCTTCTCCACGTTTTGTGGAAGCAACCTCCTATGCCTTTCATTGACAAGGTTCCCGGCTGCACTAAAAACTCTTTCGGAGTACACACTGGAGGGGGGGCAACTTAGGTAAAATAGAGCCAGTTTGTACAGGAGCCTCCAAATTGCCTCTTTTTCCTGCCAGTACAGGTACGGACTGTCTGACATGCCTACTTGAATGCTGTCATCGATATAATCCTCCACCATTCTGTCAATGGTGACAGTATCATATGCAGTGACAGTAGACATGTCAGAAATTGTTGGCAGGTCCTTCAGTCTGGACCAGATGTCCAAACTTGGTCCTGCCTGCCCTGCATCACTGTCAACGGGTTGCGTAGGATATCTAAGTTGTTTCCTGGCAGCAACAGTAGCTGGTCTTTGCACCTCTGCAGGCTTGTGTACACCAGAAAGAGAGATACCACGTAGGCTTTTTTTGGATCGAGCACAGTGGCCAAAATGTAGTGGTCTGATTTCAACAGATTGACCACCCTGGAATCCTGGCAAAGCGAATGAAGGGCTTCATCCACAAGTCCCACATACTGAGCGGAATCGCTCCATCTCAGCTCCTCCTTCACTTTCTCCAGCTGCTTCTGCAAAAACCTGATGAGGGGAATGACCTGACTAAAGCTGGCAATGTCTGAACTGACTTCACGTGTGGCAAGTTCGAAGGGCTGGAAAACCTTGCACAACACGGAAATCATTCTCCACTGCGCTTGAGTCAGGTGCATACCCCCTCCTTTCCCTTTGTCATAGGGGGATATATAGGCTTGAATGGCCTTTTGCTGCTCCTCCATCCTCTGAAGCATATAGATGATTGAGTTCCACCACGTCACAACCTTTTGCTTCAGGTGAGTGGGGTAAGCCATTGGGCGATGATTTCCCTCAGTTTCTCTAAGAGGTTGTCGGTGGGGTGCCTCTTGCTGAAACCAGTGATACACAGCATAGCCTGCCTTTGAATGAGCTGGTGTTTCTGAGATGCTGCTACTGGTGACGCTGCTGTTGTTGCTGCATAAGGCAATACGTCTACCCAGTGGGCTGTCACAGTCATATAGTCCTTAGTCTGCCCTGTCCCACTTGTCCACATGTCCGTGGTTAAGTGGACATTGGGTACAACTGCATTTTTTAGGACACTTTTTCTGACAGCTCTGTACATTCTCGGTATCGCCTGTCTAGTAAAGTGGAGTCTAGATGGGATTTGGGACCGGGGACACACTACCTCCATCAATTGTCTAAATCCCACTGCACTACTGGTGGATACTGGATGCACATCTAACACCACCATAGCTGTCAAGGCCTCAGTTATCCACTTTGCAACAGGATGACTGCTATCGTACTTCATCCTCCTCGCTAAGGACTGTTGGGGCTCAATTGCTTAGTAAAAGAAGTAGTGGTGTTCCTACTTCCTCTCTGGGATGATGAACGATTCCCAGCAGCAACAGCAGCAGTGTTAGCAATAGGCATAGAAATGCAGGATCCTCCCGAGGAATCCAGGATAGGAGGGTCAGTCATGCCAGTGACATGGCCTGCAGGACTACTTCTGATCCTGACTGAGGAGGAAACAGGACAAAGGGATATACTGTAGGTTTCCCTGGACTGCTTACGGTCTTAGCCACAGTTTCTGAACTTGACAGTAACTTTTTATGAACGCGCTGCAGGTGACGTATAAGGGAGAATGTTCCTAGATGGTTAACGTCCCTACCCCTACTTATTCCACCTTTACATATGGTACATATGGCAAGACAGTTGTTGTCCGGATTTGAATAGAAATATTTCCAGACCAAAGAATTGGAATGTTTGGTCTTCTGCCCAGGTATGACCGTGATTGTTTTTTTCATCCCACGGACAACAACTGTCTCCCCCGGTGCCTGATTTAAACAAACCACCTCACCATCAGAATCCTCCTCATCAACTTCCTCCTCAGCACCAGCTACACCAATATCCTCATCCTGTTGTACTTCAACAGTGACATCTTCAATTTGAATATCAGCAAGTGGATTGTGGGTGCTCCATCCAGCACTTGCAGAGGGCGAGCAAATGGTGGAAGGAGCCACCTCTTCCCATCCAGTGTTGGGAAGGTCAGGCATCACAACCGTCGCCACACTTGGACTCTCCATGGGGATTTGTGATGTCTTCTTAGAATTAGAAAGCATAGAAAGCACAGTTCTTTGCTATGCTTTTGCCAGCTTAACTCGTTTGATTTTTGTAGCAGGAGGAGGGCTTCCATCGTCATGTGAAGCTGAACCACTAGTCATGAACATAGGGGATGACCTTAGCCGTTCCTTGTCACTCCGTGTCATAAATGGCATATTGGCAAGTTTACGTTTCTCCTCAGACGATTTTAATTTATTTTTTAAGGTCATTTTCCTGAACTTTGCCATTTGAGATTTTATTTGCCCTCTACTATGACATTGGGCATCGGCCTTGGCAGACATCGTTGATGGCATTTCATGTAATGACTAGTGGCAGCAGCTTCAGCACTAGGAGGAAGTATTTCTTGACCTTTCCCTATTTTATTTTTATCGGACAAATTTTATTCCTCCATTTATGTGATATTGATGCACGTGCGGCTAAGGCGCACACAAACACAGAAAAAGATTTTTTTTATTTTTTTGGGAGCGCACTTTGGGGTTTACACCACCCTTCAACAGATGAGCCAGCCGGCCCTTTACTTATGACACAGGCGCACGCTTGGCACTACTTTGTTGATACACGTGCGGCTACAGCGCACACAAGTCACAAACACAGAAAAATATTTTTTTTTTTTGGAGTGCACTTTGGGGGTTACACCACCCTTCAACAGATGAGCCAGCCGGCCCTTTACTTATGACACAGGCGCATGATTGGCTCTGCTTTGTTGATGCACATGCGGCTACAGCGCGCACAAGTCACAAATGCAGAATATTTTAAATTTTTTTTGCAGTGCACTTTGGGGGTTACACCACCCTTCAACAGATGAGCCGGCCCTTGACTTATGACACTGGCGCACGCTTGGTGCTACTTTGTTGATGCTACAGCACACACAAGTCACAAACACATAAAAAATATTTTTTTTTCAGGCACTTTGGGGGTTACACCACCCTTCAACAGACCAGCCAGCTGGCCCTTTACTTATGATACAGGCGCACGCTTGGTACTACTTTGTTGATGCACATGCGGCTACAGCGCACACACAAACAGAAAAATATATTTTTTTGCACTTTGGGGGAGCACCCCTGATGGACAGAGCACTCCCTGGACAACACTACAGCACCCCTTTAGGACTAAAGCCTTTATGGGACACTGCACAACACATCCCAGCCAGCCCCTATAGACTTTGGAGTGGACACAGCCTCTATGGACATCAGACTGCACAACACAGTGCAGCCAGCCCCTATGGACTTTGGAGTGGACACAGCCCCTATGGACAACAACAGCAGCACAACTCCCACCCTCCCTCTTCACTGTCCACAGCCGGAGTGAAAAATGGTGCCGATGCGGGGACCTTTTATTGAATCCAAAACCTGCGAGAATCCGACAGCGGGATGATAACATTTTGCCTCGATTTCAGATCCGAGTCAGGTGGGAAAACTCGAACCTGACTCGGATCCAGCTCAGATCAGGGAGGCTTGGGGGGGTTTGGATTTTTGAAATCCGAGCCCGCTCATCCCTATTTTATACCCTGCTGAACATTGTACTTTGCTAGTGTGCTCTACTTTGTATTGCTAGCCTATGGCTATCTGCTAGTGTGCCCTACTTTGTATTGCTAGCCTATGGCTATCTGAGGCTGAAAGCTGATGGAGCTGAGGAGAGGAGGAGGATGAGGTCCTGCTGGACCAAGGAGTGGTTGAGGAGGAGGAAGACTCGCTCCCATATGCCCCTGATGAAGGAGATTAGGGAGAACAACCTGGACGATTACTGCAACTGCCTGCGTATGTATGATGCCACCTTCCAGGAGTTGCTGGATCTGGTGACCACCTATATCCAGAGGCAGGACACCGGCATGAAGTGAGGCTCATTGCTACCCTGAGGTACTTGGCTACAGGAAGGACTTTCAAAGACATGAGGTTTGGGACGCTCATTTCTGCCCAGGCTTTGGGGCGCATCATCCCAGACACCTGTCAAGCCATTGTGAATGTCCTAAAGTTACACTACTTTTAGGTGAGTAAAAACACTACACATTTTCTTTTTTCACACTCAGAGAAGAATCAACAAACATGGCTGTTAATATCAGTAAAGGTATTTTTTCTTAAAAGCAAAACCAACATGGCTGCTTTTTAATGTTTACCAAAACCAACATGGTTTGAAATGTATAATAACTTGCAAATCATCAAGTTTTATCTCTCCCAATAGCTAGCCAGCTGCATGGTATATGGTGTGTCAGATGACGGATTGAATAAGCCAAGAAGCACATTGCGCAAGTCCAGATTGAGGCCCTGGCATTCCCCAATCTGTCCTTGCGCCATGAGTTTAGTGACACTGTCCAATCCGCTTCATTTGCACCGTATACCATGCAGTAGCTATTGGGAGAGATAAAACTTGTTTATACTGAAGGCAAATACCTTCCTAAAACTATTTAATCCTTTTCAGGACTCAACATATTTTCAGTAATGTATTAAAACTTTCTCTCCCAATAGCTAGCCAGCAGCATGATATATGGTGTGTCAGATGACAGATTGAATAGGCCAGGAAGCACATGGCACAAGTCCAGATTGAGGCCCAGGCATTCCCCAATCTGTCCTTGCACCATGCGTTTAGTGACCCTGTCCAATTCACATCATCCGCATCGTTTACCCTGCAGGGAGAGATAAAACCTGTTGATATTTTAAATTTAGAATACTTAAAAAAAAAATTCAGATATGAGTGGCTCCTCATCCTCCACCAACATGGCTCTGCAAAGAACCTCAGAGGAGGATGTGGAAGGGTTGGTGGGTTCGGGAGTCAAGTAAGGGGGATGGGGTGTTGGCTGGGATGGGGTTGGCCCCAGTTGTGTGGCCTGGTAGCTTGGTGGTGGGTAGAAATGGCATGAGGAAGGCCCATAGGGTGGCTGGACTGTGGTCAGGGGCAGAGGCTCATCTGTTAGCTTCGTTGTGCTGGACAGCTGTTTGAATTTCCCCCGGACAACAATATTGTATATGAGCCTTTCTGCATGGAGCTGCTGTTGTTCCTCCATAGCCCTTAAAATGCTGGAAACATGTCAGGGGGTTAGGAGAGGGCATGCTCGACTTGTTGCAACAGGGGATCTGGATGTGGATGGGTTTTGCGCTGGTATCTTTTGCACTTTGCAGCAGGCTGACTCACTTCGGGCTCACTCTCAATTGGCTGGGGTATTTGCGGGCTAAAACTCCAGTCCAAATCAGGCGTAGCAGACTGTAGGAGGAGGAGAGAAAGGATTAAAGTTTATATACTGTGCTTCAGATGGTGGATCATTGAAGCCAACTTTATTATATGAAAGACTTACTAGCAATCGTCTAAATTTGCCATCAACAGTGCTTACCAAGCACGGCCTGAACTATGTTTTTGTGGCAGATGTGGTATTTTCTCTACATGAGTACTTAATAAAGCCGTATGGACAAAGGGGCCTGACAAAAGAAAAGTGCATTTTCAACTGCCGCCTATCAAGGGCGTTGAAAATGCATTTGGGATTCTCAGTAGCTGGTTTAGGATATTCCATACAGCTATAAACCTTCATGTGGATAATATTGATTCTTTCATTCTGGCCTGCTGTGTCCTACACAATTTCTTACGAAAAACCAGCACAAAACAACAGCAGACATTAGACACAGGGATGGCTGACGACGACCAAGAACATCCACATGAGATTGAGCAAATGCCCTCTGTGGCCACACCTACAGTAATGGAGACAACAGGGAGTGTGCAGGCTAAACAGGTCAGGGAGCAATACCTGGCCTACTTTAATGGAGTGGGGGTAGTACCATAGCAGGAGGACAGTATCCGCTCAACACTTGTGAACAATAGTGGACTCCTGAACAATTTAAAAACAATTGGCATGGTGTGTATGTATGTGTACTTACAACATCTAAAGAGGATGGTTGATCATTGTTGGGGTTGTCCACATGATAGTCCTCGGGGACACTATCTACCATCAGCATTTGTGAGGTTCGCTGCAGCTCCTGTTCATGGAGGAACATCAGTAGGTGGTAGTACCACAAGGTGCTTGTATACAAGTCATCTGCCCCTACTCCAGATACCCATGAATCCTGCTCTTTCTTATGCTCCTTCACCTAGACTGTTCGCAAGTTTTGTATTTTTGCCTTAACCCATTTTGGACAGGCCTTATCATGGTATGGCAAACTAAAGGGTACCAGCACGTCTATTGCAGGAACTCTCTTTGTCTTGTTGCTGTATTCCTTATTTATTTGGCTTTTAATGTGTTAATAAAAAAGTTAAAAAACATTGTCTGTACATTTTCATAGTACATTAATATGCACCACTGAGTGGCCGTTATATTTGAACATTGTTGTGCCAGGGGTATAAACATAGCTATGCCAGGGGTTGGCAAGGTGTACAATGAGGTTGTACTGTATATTACATGCGATGTATATACTCACTTCAAAACAGTCAAAAGCTCACACAGATGATCAGCACGATTCCTCCTGGCCTGTTCTCCAACGTTGTTTGTTACAAAATGTAGGAGGGGAGTGGCCAGGGATTTTCCAAGACGTCATATATCGGATCTTTTGACAAGCAAAACAGCATACAATGTGTCACATCATACACGACTGGTCGAAATCTCACTGCAGGTTCATCTGATCTACGATGCTAATTCACGACGCCATGGACACGCAGCGGGATCGTCTAGAAAACGCAATTTTTTTACACGATTGGTCATTACGAATGATTGAAATCGTGTATGGGCCACTTAACGGTAATTTGTAGCAAACAGTCACTGATAGTTTTATGTCATGACGTAACACATCTTACCATATCCACTTGGAATCAACGTTGATGTATCGCCACTCCACCTCCAAATTCACACATTTTTTATTATTATATGGCTACCCATTATATGGGCGCCAAACTATCTGTAGTTGAATAAAAGACAGGCAGCTCTCCTAGGGGGCTCCCAACACCCTAGTTCAAATGGAAATGTAAATAAATAAAGGATAGCGCCACAGTGTCTGTCCCGGATCAAGAAGACACTCAATCCAGATTATTCAAAATCTTCATATATATATATATATATATATATATATATATATATATAGATATCATAAAATAATCATATACAAAAATTGTAACAATAAGTGGGGCAGATGTGAATTTAATAACAAGCCGCAAATCCTAATACCCATGGAAGGCTGAATAAAACACAATACTATATTTATTGTATTTATCATATTAAGTACCATGTAAAAAGCAGTTCAAAACATAATTAAAAGACTAAAATAAACTGAACTAAATATGTACTATAAACACTTATTGTGAATTTATGTAATTATATGTAACAATAATCACATAAATTAAACTATATAGAATAGCTATAGTAATGTTAGAATAATGGTATCTCTAAGAAGACAAACCTAGATAAATCCCTTTTATACTTCCTGATGGTAAAGTGAATATGCTAACTAAAATAGGGAAAGAGATAGAAAAATGACTTGATGTGGAAATATTGTCCTATGACTATGATGTATAGTCCCCTTAGGGGTATGTTCTATGGGGTATATTCTATTCTGATTGATCTAGGTTAATGTACAATCTGATGTCCTATATAAGATGGTCTTTTTCTCCCCTTCCTCCAGGAAAGGTTGAAATAGGTGATAGAGCTACTCTTCTACTAAAGAAACTCAAGGTCCACTGTCTCATTGAGCCCCTCCGGATGGAGGGTGGTCTACAGTGTCAAATGCAGCAGAGAGGTCAAGGAGAATGAGCAGAGAGTAGTGGCCCTTGGATTTGGCAGCAAGGAGGTCGTTGCTGACTTTCGTGAGGGCAGTTTCAGTGGAGTGGAGAGATCGGAAGCCAGATTGAAATGAGTCAAGGAGGGAGTGGGAGGAAAGAAAGGTGGTAAGGCGGTTGTAGACAATACGCTCAAGGGGTTTGGAAGCAAAAGGGAGAAGAGAGATGGGTCGACAGTTGGAAAGTAAGTTAGGATCAAGAGTAGGTTTTTTAAGAATGGGGGAGACAAGAGCATGTTTGAATGCAGAAGGGACAGTGCCAGATGATAGGGAGAGATTAAGGAGGTGAGACAGATGGGAACAGGCAGAAGGAGACAGGTGGGAGAGGAGACGGGAAGGGATAGGGTCAAGAGGGGAGGTAGAAGGAAGGGAGGACCGGATGAGGGCCATGACTTCCTCTCCAGAAGCCGGGGAGAAGGATGTCAGAGTTGGTGAGACAGGAGGGGAGGGGTGGTAAGGGCAAGGAGGGGGAGGAGTGCTGAGGGTCTGATGGGATATGATGTCCTCACATTGATTTTAGATGTAAAGTAGGTGGCAAAGTCGAGGGCAGAGAGCGAGGAGGGAAGGCGACGAGGGGAAGGGCAGAGTAGGGAGTTGAAAGTGGCAAAGAGACGCTGCGGGTTTGAGGACTGGGAGGAGATAAGGTTTTTGAAATGTTTGTTTGGAGAGAGACAGGGCAGCACTGTAGGAAGAGAGAATAAATTTGAATTGGAGGAAGTCAGCCTTAGAGTGTGACTTTCTCCACTGACGCTCTGCAATTCTTGAACACTTTTGGAGGTATCTGGTGCATTTGGAATGCCAGGGTTGTGATGTGGATCTGCGAGGGTGAGTAGCTATTGCTGGAGCAACAGAATCAAGAGCAGAAGTAAGGGAGGAATTGTACAGGGAAGTAGCTTGTTCAGGACAGGAGAGAAAAATGATAGGTGAGAGAAGAGAGTCCAGCAGGGAGGAAAAAGCAACAGTGTCAATAGCCTCAATATTACGCTTAGTAATGGTAGCCTTAGGAGTTAAAGGAGGGGAAGGAGAGAGGGATAGGTTAAAAGAGAGAAGGTGATGGTCAGAGAGGGGAAATGGGCAATTGGAGTAATCAGAAATATCACAACGGTGAGTAAAGACCAGGTCAAGTGAGTGCCCACTCAAATGGGAGGGTGATGAGGTCCAATGGGCGAGACCAAATGAAGAGGTGAGGGTAAGGAGTTTAGCTGCAGAGGATTCTGTGGGAATGTTAATAGGAATATTAAAATCACCTAGGATAATGGAGGGAAGATCTGAGGAGAGAAAGTGAGGGAGCCAGGAAACGAAGTTGTCAAGGAATTTGGAGGGAGAGCCAGTGGATGGTAAATGACAGCTACTCTGAGGTTTAAAGGTTGGAAGAGACGTATAGCATGAACCTCAAATGTGGGGAATGTAAGGGATAGTTCAGAGGGTATTAGCTGGTAGGAGTAACTGGTGGATAGAAGGACCCCAACACCACCACCATGGCAATCCCCAGGCCGGGGGGTGTGGGAGAAGGCAAGACCCCCAGAGGATAGAGCAGCAGGAGAAGTGGTGTCAGAGGGTGAGATCCAGGTTTCAGTAATGGCTAGGAGATTCAGGGAGTTGGAGATAAAAAGGTCATGGGTAGGGACCAGTTTATTACAGACTGACCTGGCATTCCAGAGGGCACAAGATAGAGAGACAGCATTTGTGGGGGAGATGTGAATAAGATTATCCGAGTTGCTGTAACGTGGAGGTAAGATTAATTTGGGGGACCGATATGAATAGAGTTTAGAGATGTGCGGGCACCTGAGCTAGAAAGGGAACCTCTAGGAGGTGGGCAGGGAGGGAGATGTGGATGGCAGTGGGGTGAAGTGACAGGGAGAGGAGTGTAGGAGGAGGGTTTGGTGGTGGGGTAGTAGGACAGAGGGAGGGTAGAACAGGAAGAAAGTGGAGTAATGGGTGAGGAGTGAAGAGTAGGCAGACAGAGGAGGGGAGAGAAGGGGAGGACGAGGTGGAAAAGATAAGGGGGAAAGGATAAATGTGGAAGCAGGTGGCAGAACAGAGGATTAGGTAGAGACTGAGTGAAGGAGGGAGTTGCAAAAACCTTGTCATGGTGTTTATAAGTAAACAAGAGGAATGAAATTTGGAAATGTAAATGAGATATGAATGCAAGAGATTTGTAGAAATGCAAGTGAGAAAACAGTGATGTATCAAAAAACAGTGTATCAATATGTATACAGATTAACAAGATTGTTATATGGAGGATTAAAAGTGGGGTTCTAATGTGTGCAGAATTTGAAAAATAATGCAGATTGTAAGCAGATAGAGGATGTGAGGTTAGGTAAGAGAGCTGAGATAAAGGACATTGTTTGAAAGTTGATAGATGTAAACTGACATGGGAAAACATACGATAAGCATTGAATTGTATGTGAGACTCAGAAGGCCAGCATTATTAATATCAATAGAAGTGTTCTTGCCGTGATTGTACAGGGAGTCCAGTTGTACTCTTTTGTTTAGAAGTATTTCTCTTTCTTTCTGTTCTGGACATGGATTCGACTTCTCTATCTGCTTTCTCACATTTTCTATCTCTTTTTCAATGTTTTGAATTTTTGATTCCCTATATTCAATCAATAAATGCATTAGTGCATTGGAGCACTCATCTAGTGTTTTATTCTATTTTTCTTGTAATTTGTCATCATCCTTGAAAGATAAGGATTTGAATATCCTTAATCCACTAGGGATTCTCTTGTATTCAATATATTTGTTTAGAGTAGTTTTGTCCCACCAATGTCTAGCTTCTGTTTCTAAGTAAATCCTCTAATTTATTGTATTGGTGTAGAGTCTCTGGTGGGTCTTCTAATTCTAAAGGTGATTCCTCTTTACAGTAATTCTCTAGGAGGGTTTGTCTTCTCAGATTTCTATCATTACAAAAAGATAAATCCTTGGTTTAATCTAAAAAGACCATTAGACAATGATTTTATACAATTACGGATACCAATTTAATCCTCCCACTATATTTTAATTAATCAATCTAAACTCTATAACAATCTAGCCTTTTTGAATGCAATAAATATATGTATATATTTTATTTTGTATTTTATGTCCTAAAGGTCCGGCACAAATCAACTATAGACACCAAGAAGAAAACATCAAGAAGAAACCAAGAAGTAGGGAAGAAAAGTATATGGGCGCAACCACCTATCTGTAGTTGAATAAAAGACAGGTAGCTCTCTTAGGGGTCTCCCAACACCCTAGTTCCAATGGAAATGTAAATAAATAAAGGATAGCGCCACAGTGTCTGTCCCGGATCAAGAAGACATCCAATCCAGATAATAACAATAGTATTTTATTTTTCTAATTATTCAAAATCTTCATATATATATATATATATATATATATATTAGGGGTGTGCACCGGCCACTTTTCGTGTTTTGTGTTTTGGTTTTGGATCTGGATCTTTCTTCGTGTTTTGGATCTGGATTGGTTTTGCCAAAACCACCCTTCCGTGTTTTGGGTTCTGGGTTTTGTGTTTTGGATCTGTATTTTTTTGAAAAAAAGCATAAAAACAGCTAAAATCACAGAATTTGTGGGTTTTTCTGCTCCTATGCTATTATTAACCTCAATAACCTTAATTTCCACTCATTTCCAGTCTATTCTGAACACCTCACACCTCACAATAGTGTTTTTATGTCCAAAAGGTTGCACCGAGGTAGCTGGATGACTATGCTAAGAGATACGAGTGGGCGGCACAAACACGTGGTCCATCTAGGAGTGGCACTGCAGTGGTAGACAGGATGGCAGTTTGAAAAACTAGGCCCCAAACTATACATAATGCAAATAAAAAAAAGAGGTGCAAGATGGAATTGTCCTTGGGCCCTCCCACCCACCCTTATGTTGTATAAACAGGACATGCACACTTTAACAAACCAAACATTTCAGCGCCAGGGTCTGCCACACGACTGTGGCTGAAATGATTGGTTCGTTTGGGCCCCCACAAAACAAGCTGGCAATTAATCTGTCCCTGCACAAACTGGCTCTACGGAAGCAAGATGTCGTCCTCATCCTCCTCATCCACCGATTCCTCACCCTCTTCAGTGTTGTGTACATCCTCATCCTCACAGAGTATTAATTCGTCCCCGCTGGAATCCACAACCACAGGTCCCTCTGTACGTTCTGGAGGCTGGTCTCCCTGGAAGAGTTGATAATTCATTTTATGAACATCATCTTCTCCACATTTTGTGGAAGCAACCTCCGACGCCTTTCGCTGACAAGGTTCCCGGCTGCACTAAACACTCTTTCGGAGTACACACTGGAGGGGGGGCAACTCAGGTAAAATAGAGCCAGTTTGTACAGGGACCTCCAAATTGCTTCTTTTTCCTGCCAGTACAGGTACGGACTGTCTGACATGCCTACTTGGATGCTGTCACCGATGTAATCCTTTAACAGACAGACGCACGCTTGTCGCTGCTGCTTTGAGGATGCAAGTGCGGCTACAGCCCACACAATTCACAAAGACAGAAAAAAAAAGAAGAATATTTTTATTGTTTGTGGAGCGCACTTTGAGGGTTACACCACCCTTTAACAGACAGACGCACGCTTGTCGCTGCTGCTTTGAGGATGCAAGTGCGGCTACAGCCCACACAATTCACAAAGACAGAAAAAAGAAGAACAATATTTTTATTGTTTGTGTAGCACACTTTGAGGGTGTCACCACCCTTTAACAGACAGACGGACGCTTGTCGCTGCTGCTTTAAGGATGCAGGTGCGGCTACAGCACACACATTTCACAAAGACAGAAAAAAAAAGAAGAATATTTTTATTGTTTGTGGAGCGCACTTTGAGGGTTACACCACCCTTTAACAGACAGACGCATGCTTGTCGCTGCTGCTTTGAGGATGCAAGTGCGGCTGCAGCCCACAAAATTCACAAAGACAGAAAAAAGAAGAATAATATTTTTATTGTTTGTGGAGCGCACTTTGAGGGTTACACCATCCTTTAACAGACAGACGCACGCTTGTCGCTGCTGCTTTGAGGATGTAGGTGGAATCTAGACGGGATTTGGAACCGGGGAAACACTACCTCCATCAATTGTCTAAAATCCCACTGCACTAATGGCGGATACTGGACGCACGTCTAACACCAACATAGCAGTCAAGGCCTCAGTCATACGTTTTGCTTCAGGATGACTGCTGTCGTACTTCATCCTCATCGCTAGGGACTGTTGGAGGGTCAATTGTTTAGTAAAAGTAGTGATGTTCCTACTTCCTCTCTGGGATGATGAACAACTCCCAGCAGCAGCAACAGCACTAGGAGGAAGTGGTTCTTGATCTTTCCCTATTTTATTTTTATCGGAGAAAGTTTGGTCCTCCATTTATGTTATATTGATATATACGTGCGGCTAAAGCGCACACAAACACAGAAAATATTTTTTTATTTTTGCTGGAGAGTAGTGCACTTTGTGGGTTACACCACCCTTTAAGAAATGAGCCAGCCAGCTCTTTACTTATGGGACAGAGGCGCACGCTTGGCGCTGCTCCTTTGTTGATGCACGTGCAGCCACAGTGCACACAAGTCACAAACACAGAAAATACTATTTTTTTGGTTTGGACTGGAGTGTACTTTGGGGGTTACAGCACCCTTTAACTTTCAAGCCAGCCAGCCCTTTACTTATGACACAGGCGCACGCTTGGCACTACTTTGTTGATGCAAGTGCGGCTACTGCGCACACAATTCACAAACACAGGAAATATTTTTTTATTTGGTTTGGACTGGAGTGTACTTTGGGGGTTACAGCACCCTTTAACGGTCAAGCCAGCCGGCCCTTTACTTATGACACAGGCGCACGCTTGGCACTACTTTGTTGATGCACGTGCGGCTACTGCGCACACAATTCACAAACACAGAAAATATATATTTTTTTGGTTTGGAGTGTACTTTGGGAGTTACAGCACCCTTTAACGGTCAAGCCAGCCGGCCCTTTACTTATGACACAGGCGCACGCTTGGCACTACTTTGTTGATGCAAGTGCGGCTACTGCGCACACAATTCACAAACACAGGAAATATTTTTTTATTTGGTTTGGACTGGAGTGTACTTTGGGGGTTACAGCACCCTTTAACGGTCAAGCCAGCCGGCCCTTTACTTATGACACAGGCGCACGCTTGGCACTACTTTGTTGATGCACGTGCGGCTACTGCGCACACAATTCACAAACACAGAAAATATATATTTTTTTGGTTTGGAGTGTACTTTGGGAGTTACAGCACCCTTTAACGGTCAAGCCAGCCGGCCCTTTACTTATGACACAGGCGCACGCTTGGCACTACTTTGTTGATGCACATGCGGCTACTTGGTAACACAATTCACAAACACAGAAAATATTTTTTTATTTGGTTTGGAGGGTACTTTGGGGGTTACAGCACCCTTTAACGGTCAAGCCAGCCGGCCCTTTACTTATGACACAGGCGCACGCTTGGCACTACTTTGTTGATGCACGTGCGGCTACTGCGCACACAATTCACAAACACAGAAAATATATATTTTTTTGGTTTGGAGTGTACTTTGGGGGTTACAGCACCCTTTAACGGTCAAGCCAGCCAGCCCTTTACTTTTGACACAGGCGCACGCTTGGCACTACTTTGTTGATGCACGTGCGGCTACTGCGCACACAATTCACAAACACAGAAAATATTTTTTTTTTTGGTTTGGAATGGAGTGTACTTTGGGGGTTACAGCACCCTTTAACGGTCAAGCCAGCCAGCCCTTTACTTATGACACAGGCGCACGCTTGGCACTACTTTGTTGATGCACGTGCGGCTACTGCACACACAATTCACAAACACAGAAAATATATTATTTTTTTAGCACTTGGGGGGAGCACCCCTGATGGACAGAGCACCCCCTGGACAACACTACAGCACCCCTTTAGGACTGGGACACTGCACAGGACTTTGGAGTGGACACAGCCCCTATGGACAACTGACTGCACAACACAGTCCAGCCAGCCCCTATGGACTTTGAAGTAGTGGACAACAGCAGCACAGCGCAGCACAGCACAGCACAACACTACTCTGCACTACACTACACTACACTACACTACACAGCCCAGCCAGCCCAAACTCCCACCCTCCCTCTTCACTGTCCACAGCCGAGTGAGAAAATGGCGCCGACGCAGGTACCTTATATAGGATCCAAAACCCGCGAGACTCGGAAGGCGGGATGATGACGTTTTGCCTCGATTTCAGATCCGAGTCAGGCGGGAAAAGTCGAGCCTGACTCGGATCTGACTCGGATCGGGGGGGCTCGGGGGGGTTCGGATTTCAGAAATCCGAACCCGCTCACCCCTAATATATATATATATAAAAATATATATATATATCATAAAATAATCATATACAAAAATTGTAACAATAAGTGGTGCAGATGGTAAATTAATAACAAATACCCTGCTAATGTGAGAGAATAAATACCCTCAATTTGCACCTATAAAAATAGCACCAGCCTAGTGCACTGTTTGCAAACAGTAATATAATTGTACCCAATTGTTAAAAAATCAGAAACAAAGTTGCATATGTGTATAGCAAGTATCCTTTCTGTGATTGTGCAATATTCATATAATGTCAAAGTGTGGCTAATCCTATATGCAGTCTGGATACCTGAGTGTTAAAATGAAAAATACAGCTATTGATCCACATGAGATCTAAGTAAAGTCTATAGATAAGATCAGTCAGCGTGGCGTCTCCCCATGTTGGCTGTATATTGTAGATGGTGAGGACAGAATATCATGTCCTTTAATAACCTACTTGTTAGCTCAGTGTGGGGAGTGAGAGCGATCAAACGGCTCACCTGATGACCAAACTCTGATTCTCCGTATTAGTGGTGAGATCGGGAATCACTGTATAGATGTAAAGCGGCTGGCCCGTTTGTGCTGTATGCTGTCTGGTGGCTGGCTTGTAGGAGTAGCTGGCTGTATATGCCTGATGTATACCATGTAGTGAACGGAGCTCGACGGAGGCGCTCACCTGAGCAATTCAAACTCCGGAGCTCCAGTGGCTGCAGCAAAAGCTCCCCTCGGGCTATATGATCACCAAGGCTGTAAGGACCCTCCGCACACTCTGCACATTCCACACAGGTTTACACTGGATTAGACACAGTCATTTGTCTCAGGAATTCCCAAAGGAGAAAAGGATGAAGTGGCTGAGTCTCTGGTATTAAACCCAGGAGTCTTCTCCACCACCCCCTCCCCTCTGTAATTCTGAGAAACTTCTCCACCAGGCCTTTGCACTTCTGAAGAGCAAGGACATAACACAGACTCTAAGACCGCACTTAATTCACTTCCAGCAGGGTCCCACTCTAAAGGTGCGTACACACTAGGCGATAAAGTGGACGACTGAACGATAACGATATCGTTATCGTTCAGTCGTCCACTTTATCGTCCATTTTTAACCCCAAAAAGATGAACGATAACGACGACGCGTGTTCCCGCGGGTTGTTCGTCATTATCGTTCATCGGGCTGACATGCAGCACAACCTGACGATCTCGTCAGGTTGCTGCATGTCAGGGAATGGGGGAGAAAGCCCGGCACTGAACGATATCATTAATGATATCGTTCAGCGGCTGTGCTCAATGTCATGAACGACATTGAGCACAGCCTGCCGGGGGCAACACTACACGATATCGCTCAGGGAGCATATCGTGTAGTGTGTACCCACCATTAGTCACCTTTAGCATTATTTACATGTTTGGTTATGGCCGCTGCTTTTAATATCCTACCTCTCTTCTCTTTCAGCTCAGACTTAACTCCCACCTCTCATATTGTCAATCTTGCCACTTTCTTCTCCTTTTTGCATTTTGGGTTGTTAGACACAAAAATAAGTTCCTTTCCATCCTCCATGACAACCTCACCATCTCCATCCTCATCTGTAGAGGTGAGTACATCAAATTTGTTAGCACATACTATTGGCCTAATTCAACTGCAAATGCAACTACGTATACAAATCAAGCGATTGTTTGCTAAAGTGCATGCATGTAAGCTGATCTGCGCATGTGCTATGACCACGCTGCGATCATGCACGCACAGAGCAGAGTATCGCAGAGTGAGTGACAGGTTGTGAGTGTTAGGGGAAGGTGATGGGGGCATGGTTAGAAAAATGAAGGCGTGCCAGTCCATTTTAATGCAGTTTTATGGGCGTGCATAAATCAGGTACTGCGATTGCACGCGCAGCTGGAGAGCCCACTGCATACAGAGAGACTTGCAGTATCTGCGGCAGGCCAGAGCTTGGGTAAATGCTGCTTGGAAGATCAATGCACATCGATGGTACCAATGAGTATCAGAGCATCGGAGGAGTGCTCTGGGCCAGGGAATGACTGCACCTGTGATCCATCATGGTAATTCTAACTACAATGTACGACACTACCGCTGAGCAAGTTTTATTATACAGGTATAAACGCATTGCCATGTGTACTCATGCAATGGCTTCTTTATGGATTTTATTTGTAGTCTATTGTCACTTATAGCATTTTGTCATTGCACTTTAACTCAATAGAAGTTATTGTCGAATTAGCACAAATGACTGAGATTACAATAAACAATGCTACACATTTCCCTCACCTTTGCCAAAAACTTTCATTTTGTTTCAAAATACATACAGTACTAATTATTTTGATTTTACTTTGAATGTACACTTTTCATTTATTTGTTATTAGTATCCTCATTTAGTTTGAATTTAGCCATATTTTTTGTCAGAATATATTATTTATAAACCCAAAAATGTATTATGTATAAACCCAAACATGTTTAGAAATACTATATACTGTTTCAATATATTATTAAATGTCATGCTTATATAATCTTACAAACAAGGTAGAATTGGGATATTTAAATAGAACAACACATACATATCTAAATGTTTGGAAAATCTTTTTTTTATTTTTGTTAATAAAGGGTTTTTAAATAATATATTGTAATAACAGAAATTCAACACATTGTAAACATAAACATTGGGCTTTTTCCAGAAGGATTTGTAGGGGTGACACACTTGCAGATGTTTCATGGTGCTGTTGTTGCTTTGCTGCAGACTCAAGACCTGGCTTTTTCTGAATCCGGGTGGACCATCGTGTATCCTGCCCAGAGCTGGTTCCTGCCTGGGCAGGGCACAGGTCCACCTCTTGTGAGCTTGAACTTGAGCCAGGTAGGCTTTCTTTTATCTCCCTCAGATCTTGATGAATCTCCCTTGATAGAGGTTCTCTCCCGCATGCTGGTCTGAGTGGTATTATGCATACTCTCAAAGGCTGCAGTCTCTCTCCACTGCCACGATATGCCCATTGATGATGTCTACAAGAGTGCCAGTGGTGGATGGGGGTGACACTGATTGTGGATGTTGTCCCTCCCTCCCACCGACTGCAGCCCTTGATGTTGCTTGTCTCCTGAAAATAAAGAAAAGAAACATGTTTAAAATTTGATTTGTAAAAATAGATAGAAAAAAATACAAAGTTTAAATATACACAATTACCAGACACTGCATGCGGGACTTCAATGGCACAGCAAGAGGTTCTAGCTGGGCATTTGCCAACAACCCCAGTTCTAAGGTCCACACAAATGTAAATTCTTGAGGGTACAATTCCAAGATCTGAGGGATGGGACCACCTGGGCCTTGTTTTCTCACCCTTTGTTTTACATAAACTTTTTGGGACTCTACAACAACGGTCTCATTGGAGAAATAGAAAGCTGCCACCGTGAACACGGGAGTGTATAGGAGAAAGAAAACCTACAAGTGTTAATTCATTGGACATTCAGTATTGACATTGGTGTAGCGCTGTTATTAGTATTCTATTTTTTTATATATATATATATTTAAATCTTACCATTTCCGAAGATATTTGGTACGTATAGTGGAGCTCGCAGAATTAATTTATTTGGTAATTTCAATCCAGATCATTCCATGATCTTTAGGCCGCACTTTGATCCCACTATGAAATCTGAATATCGCCTCTTTTATAATGACCTTGTTTTCCCTCTTACTAATATGTGGTGCTGGTATGTTGTCAGGGTCATCTGTTGAGTCCACTCCAGTTCTGACAGGCTCATGTGTAGGTGATGTGTGAGGAGGAGCATTTGGTGATGCAACAGCAGCTGGATCACATCAACATCTGCAAGTATGTCTAGGGGAGACTTTCATCCTGCAAGTTCCCTACAAATCCTTCTAGAAATTCTTGTATATCAGAAAGATCATCCTCTTCAATGTTTTCCAAGGTTCCAGAGCCGTCTAAGCCTTTCATACGCACATGTGTACGCAGGCCGGGCTGGGCCGTGCGGTGCATATGTATGCAACCATACACAAGCAATTAACAATCCACAATAAAACCTTGCTCTCGCATATACACACCATTTTCCACTCATATCTGCTAGATGCTGCCCAGGCGAAGAAATGCTCAAGCCACAGGTAATAAAATCTGCCCAAGTGTAGACAGGTTTGAATAGAAGTAGGAATTTTAAATAGAGGGTACTGTAGCCTACTGGAATCATAACTAATGTAGGTATGACTTTTCATCATTTTAATGTAGACAGTCACAAGCTTCACACGCAGGGCCGGCCCACCCATTACGCTGACTACGCAGGTGCGTAGAGCGCCAGCCGGCAGAGGGAGCCGTGAATAGCTGCCGGGAACGCGGCATGGCCACAGACACTGGAGTAGAAGGAACTCTCCAACTCCACCACCAGTGTCTCCGCATCCTATGTGTGCATAGTACAGTAACAAAATGAACCGTTCAGAACTCCTCCTCTGCGCTGTGTGATGTGGCCCAGGTATATTATCGTTATTTGCGATGTGTGGGGTGTATTATTATATGTGTGGTGGTGGTTTATTAATTTTGTTTGAGGGGTGTGCTGTATCATGTGGGATTGGGGTTATTAATAATATTTGAGAGTGTGACAGGTATTATGTGGGGTGTGGGTATATTAATGAGATCTGAGGAGTGGGGTTTTTTATTATGTGGTATGATGGTATATTGTTATTGCAGGGGTGTGCTGTGTATTATGTGGGGTCGGGGTGTGTTATGTTGGGTGGTGGTTTATTAATGTTATTTGAGGGGTGTGCTGTGTATTATGTGGGTGGGGATGCATCATGTGGGATGGGGGTTATTAATATTATTTGAGAGGTGTTGGGTATATTATTATGTGTGGTGGGGGTGTATTATGTTTCCCACTAGACCACGCTCTTATTTTTTTGCTTACCTAAAAAATTTGTATCGGGCCGGCCCTGTTCACACGGCAGGAGATGCACATACTCAATGTAGTGATGAACCACAGTCTGGGGCATGCAGTACTCTACATAGAGAATGCAATTGAAATGGCCTACCATGAGGTGCGGAGGCACCATAGTTCAGTTGGAGCAGCAGTGGAGTGACCTATGCCATCGCCAGCCTGAACTACTCCGCCAACTGTGGTTGTTGATTAGGCGAAGTAAGTATGTGACTCTGGACCTCATTCAGAGGTGGTCGTAGCGGCCGCACGAACGTACGCATCCGATGTTATTCTTTCTGCGCCTGCGCACGGCTAGCTGTGCGCATGTGCGTACGAGCTCTACCGATGCAAAATACTGTCGGTCATAGGGCTTCCAGACTGGAAGTGGCTTATGAAAGTTGATTGACAGGAAAGTCCGTTTGTGGATGTATACGGGGGTGGTGGTCTGCAAACGGAAGCGTGCTTCAGCGTTCCCAGGCGTTTTAGGGGAGTCCATAAATTGTCTGCTTCGTATGACCATGAATTTCGGAATCATGACAACGTCACTCTACGAACAGGATGATCGTCCAGGGTAAGGTCCGTAAGCCACAACAGTACAATCGTTAATCCGATGTTACTTGTGATGTTTCTAAATGAAATCACACAAACCAAGCAGCTAAGAATCGTGCACTGTAACTATTAACACTGCTAATTACCTTGTAAATGATTTCACTTGCATGTGCATTAGGGAATTCTTTACGCAACTCTTTATTTGTGGTTTTTTAACTTATTTCTTTCTGTCCTTTTTTAAAACATATAGCATTGAGTTTTGCGTAGTAGCCTTTTCAGATACCATACTTTTTAAACCATGTGTACATTGATATAGTCAAATATGGACATTTTGAAATTAACATTTAGTTTATTTTTTGTAATTAGCCATAAATCATAATAATTTTTCATATTGTTATGCCAACATTTGCACAAAATATAAACAAACAATCAAAAATATAAAAATTTTGTTTGTTATAAAAAAAAGCGAAATTATAAAAGAGCTTCAGACATTGGTGACAAGAAATATGGGGACTAGACAAGCGGTGAGGGAGGAGATATCCAGGGCTACTTGTGTCGTTTTGGCCGGCTCGGAGGAAGAGGAAAGCTATGGACAGCCGACTGGCGTGTAACACGCCGACTGGCCTGGCCAGAGGTAGATGGTATTTCCTCTGGCCTAGGCATAGGGCTCTCCATACTTGCAGGGTGGCTGTTGGGCTGCCAGAGGTGGTGGTCCTGGGAGGAAGGGAGTCTCGCTCCATCATGGCAGGTGGGTTTGCCTGCTCCTGAGTATTGGCCCAACGATCCATGGCCCCAGCAATGGTCTCCAGGGCCACCGCCACCCTCACCAGAGTGGTCTCCATCCTCAGGAGAGCACATCTGTTCTCCTGAGTTTGGGAGGCCAACCTGGTGAGGAGAGGCACTGCTCGTTCCGATGGTTGCCCTGGAGTAGACCCCACAGGTTCCCCAGATGGAGTACTTGGATCCTCCCCTGCAGAGTCTCCATCTGTGCTGGACCCAGACCTGCCCTCAGGACCAGGCACTACCTCCTCTGAGTCTGGAAATAAAAATATAAAAATTAGTTTTTGAAATTTTTTTAAATGCATACACGTTTTAGCTTTATATGTTTTCGAAACAATAAATATTTACTTTCTTGAACATGAGGAGCGTTGAAGTCGGCCATGTCAGTGTCCATAGTGGTCACGCCGACTATCCCCTCTTCCATCACACATCCCTGAGCCAACGTCTCCAACTTCGTCAAGGTCAGCTCCTCAGGGATGGGACCACCACTTGTCCCTGCAGCATGGTCCACCCTACTCCGTAGCTTCCTCTTGAGCTGGTATTTAAAATCAGTCCATCTGACAATGTTAATTGTCATTTTTTCAGGGTTAGTTTATTATATTAATATCTAGCTTTTGACTTCAGTACACTCACAATATCATTTCCTTACTTTTTTTTACGACTTTCATGGTTCTGTCCCCACAGCATTAACAGCCCTGGATATCTCCTCCCAAATCCTCTCTTTGGCTCCAGCCCCATATTTCTTGGGGCATGTACAAGGTTATCCATTATCATGGTCACCAATGTCTCAAGCTCTAGCCTGGAAAACTGAGGATTTCTGGGCCTTGGCCTGCTGGGCCCCACCTCCTCCTCTCGTGGTGGTACTGGATTCACAGCACCTACAATAAGTTGTTGTTATTTATTTCCAAATATTGCAATTTTGGAACATATGAACTGTTATTGACAATTTTTAAAAATGTGTTTCAAACTTACCTGCCTCATTTTGCCTCTGGCCACCATGCCCCTCGCTTGCCATTTTTAAAACTTGTGAGAGAGCATGAAGACTAGTGCTTGTGAAGACTATTGATAGATGTGATCGCATCTCTGGATTGGTTACCCATGCATCCCTATTTTCCTACGTACAATGCACACCTTGCCTGCATTATTCAATCACTGCGTGGGTTGGGCGAGATGTGAGCGCATCTCTGGATTGGTTACCCGTGCATCCCCATTTGCCTACGAAAAATGCACACCTTGCCTGCATTATTCAATCACTGTGTTGGTTGGGCGAGATGTGAGCGCATCTCTGGATTGGTTACCCGTGCATCCCTATTTGCCTACATACAATGCACACCTTGCCTGCATTATTCAATCAATGTGTTATTTGTGCCCTTATTTAAGGCAAAGCCAAATGGTCCCTTACTTGTGGGTTGTAGTTGGAGTTATTTTTGCAGCTGGAACAGATTTGGAGTGTTTACAGTGTTTGGAGTTGTTTGAGTGGTGCTTGTGTGTGTTGTTTGAGTGGTGCTTGTGTGTGTTGTTTGAGTGGTGCTTGTGTTTTTTGCGTTGTTTTTTTTTATTATTTATTTATTTTAATTTTTTTGTGTGTGTGTTTTTTATTTTTTTGGGGGGGTGTGTTTGTTTATTTATTTTTCTAAAAAAACTAAAAAAACTAAAAAAACAGGTTACTTTGTGTGCTTTGGTGGCTGTGTATTTTGTTGTGGAAAATAACAACATTGTTTGCAGACTCCAGTAAGTGTTACAGCCTACTGCAAGCATATTTAATTTTTTTTTTAAATAAATAAATTTACGAACATTCTTTCAACAATTATAGCATTGCTTTACATTTTTGTTTTAGGCATTTAACAGGCCAGGTTGTAGTGGATCCAGGTAAGTGTCTATTTATTTAATCCTAAAAGTTTGTCGATTTTAAATTTAAAGGGTTTTATGCTGAGTTTTTAGATTTTACAAATGTTTTAGGCTGTTTTTTAAAAAATTAAACAGTGATTTTGTCATTTATTTATATTGCACAATTTCAAAGTTAAGGATTGTTTTACCAATAATAGTAGTAATATACTTGCGTATGACTTATTCTTTTTTTACTTTTCCAAAAAAAACAATTATTCGGAACACAAACAACACCTGTTGGGGTTCCAGAAGATGGCACAGGCCGACCCTGTAAGAATATGCACCATTATTACTAAGCTAAGTATTTTAAAAAAAAATTAAAAAAAACATTCTCACCACAACTAATTTTTTTCAATTAAAACTTTACAGAGCGATGTTGGCCAGCTAATAGTGGCCATGTTGCCCCCGACCAACTTTCCTTAGCCTCCTCCTGGGCATAGGCATAGGAGGCGTGCAAGGGCCAAGATATATAGAACATGTGTCACCCTTTTTGGAATGCCTGGTGATGTGGTTTTAACCACTTATCGCCTGCCTCCAAATATTATCCTAGACACTCTTTCAATAATAAAGAATGATCTAGAAAGTCAGATTAACATTCCTACAGCAATCACAAAACTTACACAGTTGTTGGCGGTGTTACATTTCTGCACCTCAGGGTCCTTCCAAACCACTGTGGGGCTGGTGGGTGGCAGCTCCCAGCCCTCATTTTCACGGATCCTGAAGTGTGTGCTAGATGCATTCTTCAATCATATAGCACATTTTATTAGTATGCCTTTGGATACAGAAGCCCTTGATCTGGTAAAGCAGAAGTTTTTTGAGATTGCAGGCTTTCCACACATCATAGGGGTAGTGGATGGCACTCACATAGCACTTCAGCCCCCTGCATGCAGGGAACAAATCTAAAGGAAGCGAAAACATTTCCATTCGCTAAATATAATGGTGCTAAGTGATGCCTCCCTCCAGATTCTCTCCCTGAATGCCAAATTCCCAGGCTGCAGCCATGATGCGTATGTGATCCAGCATTCAGGGATTTGGCCTAAATTAACCACACTGCAAGCTGGGGATGCGTGGCTTCTTGGCAAGTATAAATCCAGTATGTAGCTATAGCAATAGTGTAAACATGGTTTCATTAAACATTTTTAGAACTTATGGTGTCCCATTTCCAACAGGTGACAGTGGATATCCTTGCACGCCCTGGCTGCTGACTCCTTATTTGAATCCCACACCAGGGCCACAAACTCAATATAATGCCACGTTTACTGCCACCAGGCAGGTGGTGGAGCGCTGTATTGATCTTTTAAAGGGCCGGTTCCGGTGTCTCCATCACTCTGGTGGTGCACTCATGTACTCACCGGATATGGCTTCTCGCATTGTGGTCCTGTGTGGGATTTTACACAACATCGCAATAAGGAGTCGAGTACCCATGCAGCCAGAGGATGCCTTGCCAGAGGATGGCCCCCTGGTGGAAGGTGTTGTGATGCTGTCGGGGGGGGGGACGCGATTATGTGGTTTCCAGATTTTTTAGGTATTAATTTTTATGTTAAGTTTGTATTTTACACTTAGAGCAAATGTATTTTAAGGTGAAACTAATTCTTTTTTTTTAAACAAAAAAACACTTTCCTAAACTGAAAAACAAATGGAACCCATTGGCAATACCCTGTACTGTTTTTGGACAACTAACATAATTTATCCAGATATACCACCACATGTTTAGTTAATTTTGTTGAATTTTGTGATCTTTTTCAAAAAAATTTGAAATATTATGTTGGAGTTTACCTTTTGTTGTTTATGTCTGACTAAGCATGATATTTACTGTAAGAAAAAACTGGGGCCATTTTATTTGTGTTATTCTGTTATGAAATGCTTTTTACAATTAAAAGCATGTTGGCAACATGTTTGTTTTTGAATAAAGTTTTTTTTTTAAAAAAGGTTTGGTGTACATTGTTTTGGAATCCCATTTTGAGGTGGATAATGTACGGCAACCCAAAAAAAACACAGCAAAACATTACTGCAAATGTTCTTAAGGTTAAAAAGACATTTTAGAATTAGTTACACTATGGGAAGGCACACAGCTTTGTTAGCAAACTATTTGAAATGCAGAATTACACCATTTCATTTGTTTAAAAAAAGAGGACAAATGGTTTTTTACCACAAAATTTACTTTAACTTAAAACATTTAGAAATGTGCGAATGTAAAAAAAAAATAAAAGCGCTGCAGACTCCCCGCAATTCGCTGTAGGCAGCAGTAGGCCTCCAGAAGATGCCCACTTGCTTGAGTGAGCTCCTCTCTGATGCCTCCAAGTATGCTTGTTATATCTGTGGACAAAAAAATGTATTTGTAGGTTAAAAACATCTAAAAACTGACCCACATTTTAACAGTAAACATTATTCAATGTCCCAAACAGTGGGTGGACACAATGATGTTAGGGTGTGTTATAAAGTTTACTCCACACAACATTATTAATATGTTGAAACATTTAATGTCTGAAAACACTGGGAAACCCTAACTATGTGGCATAATAAAAAAAACCCTAGGATGATTTGAAATCAACTGGGAGGTGTATTCCTAAGTCATGATGGCCATAGCATTAAAACACACTGCGCGTATTCACTTCTAGAATGTTCTTGATAATCCAAAAGTACAATGTGTTTGTTTGCTGTCGCTAACATCACTTTTCCAAATGAAGTTACATCTTAGTACTTTTTAAACACAGTGTACACAACATTAACAAAATTAGTCTGGTTCCTATCACCTTCCCAAATCCTGTGACATTTCTTTTTTTTTTAAATACAAATAAAAAAAAAACTTTTGCACAAATTAATAAGCATTTAAAAAACCCCAAAAGGCAAACATTTTTGCCCACCCAAAAAAAATATAGTGCACAGCCACAAAACATAACCACAAAATATTGAGTAACATGATTACTGTGCACTGATTATGACACCCATACTGTGATAATGAAAACAAACACACCCAAAAAAAAGTAACGGCTAAAAACACAACATGGATAACAACACCACAAAAAAAATAAAAGATGGTTAAAAATTTCAAATTACAAAAACATACCATCAGAGCCTGCTGGGGCAGCTACCGCTGGAGATGGTGGAAGGGTGGGAGGGGAAAATGGGTGGAAATTTTCTGAGGGAGGGGTTATTTGTGATGAGGACTCGGGTTTGGGAGGGGTGAGTTGGGATGAGTGGGCAGGGGAGGGAGGATTACTAGGGGAGTATTGGAAGAGGGAGGGAGGGTTACTCGGACAGTATGGTGGTGGGGAGGGAGGGCTGGGTTGAGAGGATGGGGAAGGTGAGGGTAAGGGCTGCAGGTTGGGCCCTGCATTGCGGGCAATTCTGGGGGCCCTTCTCTGTCTCCGCTGTTGGCCTAAAATAATAAAAAAAAAGGATAACATTTTAGTTTAGTTTGCACTTTCTGCTACACAATACAAGTACACTTTACACATTCTGGATAATAGGGACAACATACATGAGTGTTTGTTTACATTTAGGAAAATAATTGGAAAAGGTACAGACATTTTTAAGGGTCCTCTAATTTAATCTTTTATACAAACGCATACTTACGTCGGCGTATTAGCGCCCGCAAATTGGCCAAAAGGACTGGCGACCGGCGGCGCAAATCCGACCACTGCCTCTCAAGTTGGGCAATATTGCGGCAAAAACCCGCACGCCGAAGGGCACTCCTCCGCAAAGGCCGCACGCTTTAAGCGGTTGGTTATGGGAGGCTCAGCGTTGGTTAGGTGCCTGTCAAGGATATTGACCATGATGCTCAATTCACGATGGGTAAAGGCCACGGCTCTCATGATGGCAATGGCAGTTTTTACAGAAAACATGAAATATTCATGGGGTAAAATAAAGATGATTGGCTAAAATATTTACTCAGTTTCATAAAATAAAAAACTTTTGGACAATCCATTAATCATGTGACACCAAAAAAAAGTACAGATTTGATTGGTTAAAACATGCACTGTGCAATTGCAAACCTAAGAGTGCAAATGATCTTAATGCAAAATGCAAATGCATTTTTAAAGTTAACACAAATATCATCAGTACATTCAAAGATAATAAACATTACTTGTATTCGAAACAAACTAAATACACGATAACGGGGAAACCAAAAAAAAAAAGTGATCAATAAAGTTTATTGACAAACTAAAAAAAGCTGGATAAAAAGAACAGCAAGAGTTAAACACTCTTAATTAGATAATTGACAACAAGCTAATAACAAGCTGTTCGATAGTCCATGTAAACATGACGTGACCATCAATACAACACATACAGCCGCAACCATCACAACATAATTAGCTGACAGTGCCTGAGTACGATTTTCTCTATCGTTCGATCATATCAGTCGATAGCTAGAGGAGGTGCAGTGCTAACGAATGGGGGTCACTTTGTTTACGATCGACCAGCCGTACGATCGCTTCCGTTTTGGATTTTGCGGTCGTAGCCCGTACGACCGTCCGGCCGCTACGACCACCTCTGAATGAGGTCCTCTATGTACACATCTGCACATGTATGTATTACTATTGCTCGTGTTTCCACTCTGTGGCAGTGATGTGCGGTGAGATAAATGGCTGGGGAGGCACTGACTTGTATCAGAGCCAGATTTACACATACATATATACGAATACATATATTATGAACCCGAGGGTTCGTGTGGGCATTATGCAAAGGTGCAGCAGTATATAGTGCTGGAAATTTGATGAGTTTTGATCAGGGATGTGCAGAAAAGGTAGACATGGGAGGCAGTGCCTCACCTGCCATACACGTTTTACTCCAGAGTTTTGACTATAAAAATTATTAGAATAATACAAAGAAGTTATTTATAATATTTTCTTTAATGTTTTCTTATAATTTTTATAGTCAAAACTCTGGAGTATACCTAAGTATGGCAGAAAAAGCTCTGCCTCTCCTGCCTCACCGCACCGCAAATCACTGCTGTGCGGGTGTAATCGGGTGCACCATGCGGACATACTTTATGTATACACGTGCTTGTATCTGATAGCAGGGTGCTGCCATTTTGTAAATATTTTCTGTAGCCATTTTAAAGGATCTTGTTTAGATGCTATTGCTATACTTAAAAATGACAGTGCATTCTAAGAGCACATTTGGCACAGCTACAAGCTGTACAACTTCCCAGTATGTA
Source organism: Taudactylus pleione (assembly GCA_031769625.1). Taxonomy (NCBI): domain Eukaryota; kingdom Metazoa; phylum Chordata; class Amphibia; order Anura; family Myobatrachidae; genus Taudactylus; species Taudactylus pleione. Next base: position 1,975,733 of record JAUIMM010000124.1, read on the forward strand.
TCTGAATATATATATATATAATTATATATATATATATATTTATAAATTTGTGGAGTGAGAGAGAGAGAGAGTCACAAATCCACTCCGATTGATGATCAACCTTTCACTGATTTATCACTTTTGTCAGGTTACAGAAAGCAATAACAGGTCTTACCTTATAAAGGTGCTTCACCACATGTGAGACTGCTGAGCCGGAAGCGGGACCAGGCACCCGTTCGGCCGCACAGAGCAAATTTCATCATCACCAACTGACCACACCAGTCGTCAGTGAGAGTGCATTGTGTCATCCCATCATCATAACAACCACATACAGTATATACAAATGCTGGGAATACAAAATATCAATAAATTACATAATATCATAGGCATCCACTTTGACCTTATATTCAAAGAGATCTAACACCATAAATGCCATCCTAATACACAATAATGCAAAGATGAATGAATAGAGCACCCCAAATAAAGCATAATAATTATTATGCATGTAATTAATGCATGTAGATAGATGATACTAAGCATGAGAACAAATCGCTATTATCATACTGGAAAAATAAAAAACACAAATATCAAATACAAAATGACATGATTCCCGCTGAGGAACCCACAATCATTTTAATTGAAACAGGTAAAGGAAATGGATTCATTTAACCCTCTAGGACTAATGATATCTAGCTTGTGAATCCAAAACGTTTCTTGCCTAAGCAATAAGCCAGCCCTATCTCCTCCCCTAGTGGGGGAACATAGTCTATCATTTTATATTTCAATGCTGATAAATTATGTTTGGCTACGGCGAAGTTGCCTGACTACTGGTTGTTCACTATTTCCATTAACTAAGAGCTGCTTGTATAGCAGAGTGGTGTGATGCCATGCGCTCTTTACATTTCTTCAGGGTTTTCCCCACATAGGAGAGTCTACATGGACAAGTTATCAAATATATAACAAATTAACTGTTACAGTCCAAGTGATGCTTAATAAAAAATTTCCTCCCGGAATGGGGATGATGAAAGATATCGCCCACAATCATATACCTGCATGTCACGCAGGAACACTTGAAACAACCCAATCTTTTTTTCATGAGAAAGTTTTTACTAGACCTCAGATTCGTATCAATTAAACCCAGATCCTTATCATGGCCCTAATTGTGCTTACGTGGGTTTCCTCTGAGTACTCTGGTTTCCTCCCATACTCCAAAAATATACAGGTAGGTTAATTGGCTCCAACCAAAAAATTAACCCTTGTTTGTATGTGTGTGCGTGTACATGTGGTAGGGAATATAGATTGTAAGCGCCACAGAGGCAGGGACTGATGTGAATGGCCATATATTCTCTGTAAAGCACTGCGGAATATGTGTGCGCTATATAAATAACTGGTAATAAATAATAATAATTAGTGGCCAATGCTTTTAGAAATATGGTTAATATTAGAAGACAAAGGGTTAAAATGATTAACCCAGGGCAACCTTTTAACCTGTTGAGTTTTATTCTGCTTACATAATAGATCACTTCTGTTTAGAGACATAACCTTATTTAAGTTCAAACAATTTAATATGGCTGTAACCCCAAGCAATACATTTCTCAATAAGAGAATCAATGTGTCTGCTCGCAACCTGTATGCCATTGTTGATCCTTCTTATCCAGATCATTTACGAATAAGGGAGTCCTTGTTTCAGCAAATTTCTGTCAGTATCCTTGGAGAATACTGTAGTACTAATTCTACCATCACTAATGCCAATTTCTACATCCAAAAAGTGGATGTTCTGTTGACTCATTGAATATATAAACTTCACCGGACCCACAGCCTGATTGTGTCTCTCTATCAAAGAAACAAATGATTCTGAAGATCCTGTCCAAATTAACATCAAATCATCTATATATCTGGTATAAAATTAAATATTAGATGACATAACTGGATCTGTAAAAAATAAATCATGCTCAACATCAAACATAAAAAATATTCACATATGGGGGGGCACTGATGACCCCATAGCACATCCGGTGATCTGCAAATAATATGAAACATCAAACATGAAAAATATTTTTGACAAAATGAATTCCAGAACCTGCAGAAAAAAATCAATATGTAATGAATCAAAAAATCAATATGTAATGAATCATATGAACTATCAGATAAAAGGATTTTACGAATGGCATGTAAGCCACACTCATGCGGTATAACCGTATAGAGGCTGGTTACGTCAGCTGATATAAACCAAGCCCCTGCAGGGATTTCTCTTAATAATTCCAATTTATTCAACAAAGAAATTGTGTCAAGTAAATAATGCGAATGTCTTTGAATTATGGGTTGCAGAATTGTGTCCAAATAAATCATGAAGGGTTGAAACAGAGAGCCACGGGCTGATATAATGGGCCGACCAGGGGGTGGATGTAAACCTTTGTGGATGTTTGGAAGAGTATACTGTACATCACAGGCATTCTAGGAAATTTTGGTATTAATGCCTGGTAATGATCGTCATTAACAATCTTAGAATCTCTAGCCAATACCAACATAGAACATAGTTCTCTTTTAAATATCTTAGTAGGGTCTCCTGATAATTTATATACCTGGGAATCCCCCAATTGTCTGATAATTTCAATCTTATAATCACTTAAGTCCTGTACAACCACACCGCCCCCTTTATTCGCCGGTCTAATAATTAAATTGCTATTGTTAGAAAGATCCATCAAAGCTTGTCTTTCCTGAACTGTAAGATTAATATAATTTGACACTTTTTCATCCAGGATTCTCATAAAGGTCTTTATTAAAGCATTATTAGATGCTGGTTCAAAGGAGGATTGTGGTTGTAGTTTTAGATGGTATTTTAGTTACATCAGACTGGTAAGAGGTTTTACTCTTTGAAAAAATTCCTTCAATTTTTGTTGATGCTGAAGGTGGTATTTCTCAACCTGCCAGCGTAAATCATCAAAGGAGGTGGAAGGCACACATGATAAACCCTTGGACAATAAGTTAGTTTCACTCTCAGTAAGGGGATGTGAGGAAAGATTACAAATTATGTCTTCCCTGACGGTGGCAACTTTTTGCCACATCTTTGTCCACTTACACTGACTGCCCCTCCTATTGAATTTCCTGAAGAAGGGGGACCCTTGGTGCGTATAGATATCCCTAAAGGGCCAGTCACGGACTTGTTCTTAGATGCACTTGCCAATTTAGAGTCACTCGCAGTACTGCAGATATCTTGAGAGGAATCAGTATCGAGTGTATTTCTGGGAGCAAGTCGACAATGAAAAAATGGCTTCCTTTTATCATCAGTATTGTTGTAACTAGGGGTGTGCACCGGCCACTTTTCGTGTTTTGTGTTTTGGTTTTGGATCTGGATCTTTCTTCGTGTTTTGGATCTGGATTGGTTTTGCCAAAACCACCCTTCCGTGTTTTGGGTTCTGGGTTTTGTGTTTTGGATCTGTATTTTTTTGAAAAAAAGCATAAAAACAGCTAAAATCACAGAATTTGTAGGTTTTTCTGCTCCTATGCTATTATTAACCTCAATAACCTTAATTTCCACTCATTTCCAGTCTATTCTGAATACCTCACACCTCACAATAGTGTTTTTATGTCCAAAAGGTTGCACCGAGGTAGCTGGATGACTATGCTAAGCGACACGAGTGGTCGGCACAAACACGTGACCCATCTAGGCGTGACACTGCAGTGGCAGACAGGATGGCATTGAAAAACTAGGCCCCAAACTGTACATAATGCAAAGAAAAAAAAGAGGTGCAAGATGGAATTGTCCTTGGGCCCTCCCACCCACCCTTATGTTGTATAAACAGGACATGCACACTTTAACAAACCAATCATTTCAGCGCCAGGGTCTGCCAGACAACTGTGGCTGAAATGATTGGTTCGTTTGGGCCCCCACAAAACAAGCTGGCAATTTATCTGTCCCTGCACAAACTGGCTCTACGGAGGCAAGATGTCATCCTCATCCTCCTCATCCACCGATTCCTCACCCTCTTCAGTGTGTACATCCTCATCCTCACAGAGTATTAATTCGTCCCTGATGGAACCACAGGTCCCTCTGTACGTTCTGGAGGCTGGTCTCCCTGGAAGAGTTGATAATTCATTTTATGAACATCATCTTCTCCACATTTTGTGGAAGCAACCTCCTACGCCTTTCGCTGACAAGGTTCCCGGCTGCACTAAACACTCTTTCGGAGTACACACTGGAGGGGGGGCAACTCAGGGAAAATAGAGCCAGTTTGTACAGGGACCTCCAAATTGCTTCTTTTTCCTGCCAGTACAGGTACGGACTGTCTGACAAGCCTACTTGGATGCTGTCACCGATGTAATCCTTTAACAGACAGACGCACACGCTTGTCGCTGCTGCTTTGAGGATTCAAGTGCGGCTACAGCCCACACAATTCACAAAGACAGAAAAAAAAAAAGAATATTTTTATTGTTTGTGGAGCACACTTTGAGGGTTACACCACCCTTTAACAGACAGACGCACGCTTGTCGCTGCTGCTTTGAGGATGCAAGTGCGGCTACAGCCAACACATTTCACAAAGACCGAAAAAAAAGAACAATATTTTAATTGTTTGTGTAGAACACTTTGAGGTGTCACCACCCTTTAACAGACAGACGCACGCTTGTCGCTGCTGCTTTAAGGATGCAGTTGCGGCTACAGCCCACACAATTCACATAGACAGAAAAAAGAAGAAGAATATTTTTATTGTTTGTGTAGCACACTTTGAGGGTGTCACCACCCTTTAACAGACAGACGCACGCTTGTCACTGCTGCTTTAAGGATGCAGGTGCGGCTACAGCCCACACATTTCACATAGACAGAAAAAAGAAGATGAATATTTTTATTGTTTGTGTAGCACACTTTGCGGGTGTCACCACCCTTTAACAGACAGACGCACGCTTGTCGCTGCTGCTTTGAGGATGCAAGTGCGGCTACATCGCACACAAGTCACAAACACATTAAAAAAATAGTTTTTCATTTTTTGGAGCACTTTGAGAGTTACACCACCCTTTAACAGACAGACGCACGCTTGTCGCTGCTGCTTTAAGGATGCAGGTGCGGCTACAGCCCACACAATACACAAAGACAGAAAAAAAAAGAACAATATTTTAATTGTTTGTGTAGCACACTTTGAGGGTGTCACCACCCTTTTACAGACAGACGCACGCTTGTCGCTGCTGCTTTAAGGATGCAGTTGCGGCTACAGCCCACACAATTCACATAGACAGAAAAAAGAAGAAGAATATTTTTATTGTTTGTGTAGCACACTTTGAGGGTGTCACCACCCTTTAACAGACAGACGCACGCTTGTCACTGCTGCTTTAAGGATGCAGGTGCGGCTACAGCCCACACATTTCACATAGACAGAAAAAAGAAGATGAATATTTTTATTGTTTGTGTAGCACACTTTGCGTGTGTCACCACCCTTTAACAGACAGACGCACGCTTGTCGCTGCTGCTTTGAGGATGCAAGTGCGGCTACATCGCACACAAGTCACAAACACATTAAAAAAATAGTTTTTTATTTTTTGGAGCACTTTGAGAGTTACACCACCCTTTAACAGACAGACGCACGCTTGTCGCTGCTGCTTTAAGGATGCAGGTGCGGCTACAGCCCACACAATACACAAAGACAGAAAAAAAAAGAACAATATTTTAATTGTTTGTGTAGCACACTTTGAGGGTGTCACCACCCTTTAACAGACAGACGCACGCTTGTCGCTGCTGCTTTAAGGATGCAGGTGCGGCTACAGCCCACACAATTCACAAAGACAGAAAAAAGAAGATGAATATTTTTATTGTTTGTGTAGCACACTTTGAGGGTGTCACCACCCTTTAACAGACAGACGCACGCTTGTCGCTGCTGCTTTGAGGATGCAAGTGCGGCTACATCGCACACAAGTCACAAACACATTAAAAAAATAGTTTTTTATTTTTTGGAGCACTTTGAGAGTTACACCACCCTTTAACAGACAGACGCACGCTTGTCACTGCTGCTTTAAGGATGCAGGTGCGGCTACAGCCCACACAATACACAAAGACAGAAAAAAAAAGAACAATATTTTAATTGTTTGTGTAGCACACTTTGAGGGTGTCACCACCCTTTAACAGACAGACGCACGCTTGTCGCTGCTGCTTTGAGGATGCAGGTGGAATCTAGACGGGATTTGGAGCCGAGGACACACTACCTCCATCAATTGTCTAAATCCCACTGCACTAATGTCGGATACCGGACGCACGTCTAACACCAACATAGCAGTCAAGGCCTCAGTTATACGTTTTGCTTCAGGATGACTGCTGTCGTACTTCATCCTCATCGCTAGGGACTGTTGGAGGGTCAATTGTTTAGTAAAAGTAGTGGTGTTCCTACTTCCTCTCTGGGATGATGAACAACTCCCAGCAGCAGCAACAGCACTAGGAGGAAGTGGTTCTTGATCTTTTCCTATTTTATTTTTATCGGAGAAAGTTTGGTCCTCCATTTATGTTATATTGATATATATACGTGCGGCTAAAGCGCACACAAACACAGAAAATATTTTTTTATTTTTGCTGGAGAGTAGTGCACTTTGTGGGTTACACGACCCTTTAAGAAATGAGCCAGCCGGCTCTTTACTTATGGGAAACAGGCGCACGCTTGGCGCTGCTCCTTTGTTGATGCACGTGCAGCCACAGTGCACACAAGTCACAAACACAGAAAATATATATTTTTTTGGTTTGGAGTGTACTTTGGGGGTTACAGAACCCTTTAACGGTCAAGCCAGCCGGCCCTTTACTTATGACACAGGCGCACGCTTGGCACTACTTTGTTGATGCACGTGCGGCTACTGCGCACACAATTCTCAAACACAGAAAATAATTTTTTTTTTGGTTTGGACTGGAATGTACTTTCGGGGGTTACAGCACCCTTTAACGGTCTAGCCAGCCGGCCCTTTACTTATGACACAGGCGCACACTTGGCACTACTTTGTTGATGCACATGCGGCTACTGCGCACACAATTCACAAACACAGAAAATAATTTTTTTTTGGTTTGGACTGGAGTGTACTTTGGGGGTTACAGCACCCTTTAACGGTCAAGCCAGCCGGCCCTTTACTTATGACACAGGCGCACGCTTGGCACTACTTTGTTGATGCACGTGCGGCTACTGCGCACACAATTCACAAACACAGAAAATAATTTTTTTTTTGATTTGGACTGGACTGTACTTTCGGGGGTTACAGCACCCTTTAACGGTCAAGCCAGCCGGCCCTTTACTTATGACACAGGCGCACGCTTGGCACTACTTTGTTGATGCACGTGCGGCTACTGCGCACACAATTCACAAACACAGAAAATAATTTTTTTTTTGGTTTGCACTGGAGTGTACTTTGGGGGTTACAGCACCCTTTAACGGTCAAGCCAGCCGGCCCTTTACTTATGACACAGGCGCACGCTTGGCACTACTTTGTTGATGCACATGCGGCTACTGCGCACACAATTCACAAACACAGAAAATAATTTTTTTTTTGGTTTGGACTGGAGTGTACTTTCGGGGGTTACAGCACCCTTAACGGTCAAGCCAGCCGGCCCTTTACTTATGACACAGGCGCACGCTTGGCACTACTTTGTTGATGCACGTGCGGCTACTGCGCACACAATTCACAAACACAGAAAATAATTTTTTTTTTGGTTTGGACTGGAGTGTACTTTCGGGGGTTACAGCACCCTTAACGGTCAAGCCAGCCGGCCCTTTACTTATGACACAGGCGCACGCTTGGCACTACTTTGTTGATGCACGTGCGGCTACTGCGCACACAATTCACAAACACAGAAAATAATTTTTTTTTTGGTTTGGACTGGAGTGTACTTTCGGGGGTTACAGCACCCTTAACGGTCAAGCCAGCCGGCCCTTTACTTATGACACAGGCGCACGCTTGGCACTACTTTGTTGATGCACATGCGGCTACTGCGCACACAATTCACAAACACAGAAAATAATTTTTTTTTTGGTTTGGACTGGAGTGTACTTTCGGGGGTTACAGCACCCTTAACGGTCAAGCCAGCCGGCCCTTTACTTATGACACAGGCGCACGCTTGGCACTACTTTGTTGATGCACGTGCGGCTACTGCGCACACAATTCACAAACACAGAAAATAATTTTTTTTTTGGTTTGCACTGGAGTGTACTTTCGGGGGTTACAGCACCCTTAACGGTCAAGCCAGCCGGCCCTTTACTTATGACACAGGCGCACGCTTGGCACTACTTTTTTGATGCACGTGCGGCTACTGCGCACACAATTCACAAACACAGAAAATATTTTTTTTTTTGGTTTGGACTGGAGTGTACTTTCGGGGGTTACAGCACCCTTAACGGTCAAGCCAGCCGGCCCTTTACTTATGACACAGGCGCACGCTTGGCACTACTTTGTTGATGCACGTGCGGCTACTGCGCACACAATTCACAAACACAGAAAATATATTATTTTTTTAGCACTTGGGGGGAGCACCCCTGATGGACAGAGCACCCCCTGGACAACACTACAGCACCCCTTTAGGACTGGGACACTGCACAGGACTTTGGAGTGGACACAGCCCCTATGGAGAACTGACTGCACAACACAGTCCAGCCAGCCCCTATGGACTTTGAAGTAGTGGACACAGCCCCTATTAACAACAGCAGCACAGCACAACACAGCCAGCCCCTAAGGACTTTGAAGTAGTGGACAACAGCAGCACTACACTACACTACACTACACAGCCCTAACTCCCACCTTCCCTCTTCACTGTCCACAGCCGAGTGAGAAAATGGCGCCGACGCGGGTACCTTATATAGGATCCAAAACCCGCGAGACTCGGAAGGCGGGATGATGACGTTTTGCCTCGATTTCAGATCCGAGTCAGGCGGGAAAAGTCGAGCCTGATTCGGATCGGACTCGGATCGGGGGGGCTCGGGGGGGTTCGGATTTCAGAAATCCGAACCCGCTCACCCCTAGTTGTAACCTGACAACCTTGATGATGCTCATAATCCTGTTCCACTTTCATTAATTTTTCTTTTTCAATTTCAGTAACTCTCTTTTAAAAATTCAAGAGGCTAATGAGCCCAAGGGTGCCTTGACAGGATGGACAAGTTCAATCCCATATAACATTTGCAAAGGTCCTGCACTCACAAATATAGCATTGTAACTAGCACCTTTGCTTTCTCAAAATACAAGTAGAGAAAGCAAAGGTGCGGCACTCTGCTAGAAAAAAAAATCACAAATCCACTCCGATTGATGATCGTTACAGTGATTTATCACTTTCGTCAGGATACAGAAAGCAAAAAAACGTCTTACCTTATAAAGGTGCTTCACCATATGTGAGACTGCTGAGCCGGGACCCCGGACGCGTTCGTCCACACAGAGCAAATGACATCCGCATTATTTACTTCAGAACATCCTCTTTTTGGATGTAGAAATTGGCATTAGTGATGGTAGAATAAGTACTACAGTATTCTCCAAGGATACTGACAGGAATTTGCTTTTACAGTATCAAAGCGACCACCCGATTAGCTTTAAACAAGGACTCCCTTATTTGCAAATGATCCGGATAGGAAGGATCAACAATGGCATACGGGTTGCAAGCAGACCAATTGATTCTCTTAATGAGAAATGCATTGCTCGGGGTTACAGTCATATTAAATTGTGTGAACTTAAGGATAAAGGGCCTGATTCAGAGCCGGTCGCTATTTGCGCTCGCTCGTCCAGAAAATAGGGGTGGCTATTCAAATGAACCGTTCGCTGTTTGCGGTCTGTTCACGCCTCTAGGTCTGAACGAGCGAACAAAACTTGCGGTCGTTTTTTGGGAAACTATGCCCCTGGCCGCTCGCATCCTACGTCATGTCCGCTATTTGTTAGATTAATCAAGTACATCGACCAGGGTATGAGCTGCTCGCTATTCTTGTGGTTGTTTTTTGCTACCACAATTTTGCGAGTTCTGGCTAAAAAATAACCCAGTGACGTGGTCAATGACGCTGCTGTTTTAATTATGCACACCCATAAAACGCCCGTTTTGACTTTTAAGCACGCCTGCGTTCGGATCTCCACTCCCCGTTTTCAAGCACCTTCCCCTGTTATCACCCACATACGCCTCATCCTGTCACTCAAATTATCAGGCATTCGCTATTTTGCGAGCACATGAATTTTGGCCACACTGACTGGTTCGCGCATGCGTATAACGATCCGTACGCATGCGCAGTTGGGCAAACATCGCTCGGAGCGAACGAGCGGCCGCTTACGAGCGGCTCTGAATCAGGCCCAAAGTTATGTCTCTAAACAGAAATAATCTATTATGTAAGCAGAATAAGACTCAACAGGTTAAGAGGTTGCCCAAGGTTGATCATTTTAACCCTTTGTCTTCTAATATTAACCGTATTTCTAAAAAGCATTGGCCACTAATTGAAACTGATAAAGATCTGGGTTTAATGGATACGAATCTGAGGTCATGTTAAACTAGGGGTAGGAATCTGAGGGATATTTTGGCAAAAACCTTGATTCCTCAAGTGAAAAATATGGCTAGTGAAAACTTTCACATGAAAAAAAGATTGGGCTGTTTGAAATGTTCCTGCGTACCATGCAGGTATATGATTGTGGGCGATGTTTTTCATCATCCCCATTTCGGGGGGAAATTTTTTATTAAGCATCACTTAACAGTTCATTTGTGATATATTTGATAACTTGTCCGTGTGGACTCTCCTATGTGGGGGAAAACCCTGAGGAAATTTAAAGAGCGTATGGCATCACACCACTCTGCTATACGAGCTGCTCTTGCTAATGGCAATAGTGAACAACCAGTAGCTTTCAGGCATCAGAATTAAGAATGGCATCGGTATTTCAATGCCACTCTTAACTCCCTTGTCGGGATATCAGCGTTGGCATACTTACATATAGTATATGTATGTGTACAGTCTGTATATAAATATATACAGTATATATATATATATCTCGATCCAGATACTCGGCACTAAAACCTATAACAAATCCAGCAGAGGTCGGTGTCCTCCTCAAGATAAATAGTTCAGAGTAACAAGGTTGTAGGCAGCACTCAGACAGTTAATAATAATAAAGACATGGAGATTCTGCGAGTCACAGTCAACGTTTCAATTCTATTGACAGAATTTTCATCAGGACATAAAGAACTTACCTATATACCTTTCACCAGACACCCAATTGTGAAGCACAGTCCCTTCTCACACTGACACCCATCGGCGCCGTCCTGGAGCCCGTCACAGCCGTCTGACATCATCGGTGGGAGACTGGTTGCTAAGCAACAAAGTAACAATAGTGTAAAGCAGCGTACACACTAGACGATATGATCCCTGAGTGATATCGTCTAGCGTGTCCCTGTCAGGGTGTGCTCAATGTCATTCATGACATTGAGCACACCCGCTGAACGATATCATTAACGATATTGTTCAGCGCCAGACTCTCTCCTCCATTCCCCAAAATGCAGCAACATGACAATATCGTCAGGTTGGCCTGCATGTTTACCCGATGAATGATAATGGCGAACGACCCGCGGGAACACGCATCGTCATTATCGTCCATCGTTTTGGTGTTAAAAATGGACGATAAAGTGGACGACTGAATGATAACGATATCGTTAACGTTCAGTCGTCCACTTTAATCGCCCAGTGTGTACGCACCTTAACAGTGCTAGCGTGGCACATGGAATAGCCGATACAACATAACTAGGCATAATCATGGATATGCATCAAAGCAAGCAGATTAATAAGAGTTGAACCAAAACAAAATAAAGGTGAACAATATAAGATTATCATAATCATTAAATGAAGGGAGCCACTTGGTAGTAGTAAACATTGCAGCAGTCTCAAAAGCAAGGAATCAAGAGGTAGAACATTGCATAAGCATAATCACATAAGGCTAAAATAGTTAGCACCTATAAGTCTCACTACTGGCAGACAATGACACTATAAGTCTGAGCCAGTGTACCTACAAGATTAAGGGGCCTATTCATTAAACCTAAAAATTCGATGGAGATAATTAGGTTTAGAACTCGCATGGAGTTCTACCTAATTATAGGTGGAATTCATCATTCCACCTCTCCATAAGTATCTATTCCAAAAAGCTGTCATTTTTGCGATGACAGCTTTTCGGGAAATAGATACTTTTCCCTGCCTACACTACCTTATCGCATATGGAAACAGTGCTGCACATGTGCTGTTACATCTGTAAAACCAGTGCATGCGCAGCACTGCCTACAGATGCGGTAAGTTTGTGTACCCCCCGACCCCCCCCCCACACCCTCCCCCCTCTGCTCACCTCCCCCCACCCGACTTACCTGTCCGCGCAACAGCCTCCGGCTCCGTCCTGCTGGTCTGTCATGTGGTTTCCCAGCAGTCCACATGACAGATTAGAAAAAAAAAAAAAACTTTTTTTTTCTTTTTCTAAACTTTCTTGTGCTCTGCTGGGGAGCACACATGTCCGACCAGCCTCCGGAGCATGAGGACGGAGCAGAGCGCCGGAGGGACTCGTCGGGGGACCTGCACACGTGGATACAGGTAAGTCGATTCAGCTATTCGCAACCTCACAGTGGCGAATAGTAACTGCATCAAATTCCAAAAATTCATAATTTTCGGAATTTGATGAATACCACAATTTCCACATCCCCATACTAATGTATGGGGAGTGTGGAAATTAACGCAGGGGAACTTAGCAAGGAGATATCTATGATATCTCCTGTGCTAAGTCTGTTCATGAATACCAAAATAACGTTATTTAAGGAAAATGTCCTTAAAAACGTTATTTTAGTGTTGATGAATAGGCCCCTCAGGCACATAATTTATATGACAACACAATTAATAAAGGGATCGAGACAAAAATGGTAAACCAAAACTATGAATTACGAAATAAATGTATCACTCTAGCAAAAACAAGAGCGTTGTCTTTATAGAAAACAATTCAGAAGACACTGTTCATTTAATCCCTTGGGGCTCATTGTGTCCAATTCATGGATCCACCGGTATGGTACAGCAAGAGCATAGAACGATCACCACCCCGATGGTGTTCAGGGATATGATCGATCATTTTATATTTCAGTGAATATAAACTATGTTTCGTGTCCCGAAAGTGTTTTGCTACAGATTAGTCTGAGGTTTTTCCTTCAATCGCCAGATGTATTGCACTCCTGTGCAACGCCATCCTCTCCTTGAATTGACGCATAGTTTTACCTATATAAAGAAATCCACAAGGGCAATGTATAAAGTATACCAACGTATTTACTGGTACAAGTAAGCACATGGTGTATGCGGATTTTTCTCCCTGTTTGAAGATGTGGGAACATGACACAAACGAATGGTAAGATTTCTACATCAGTCTACAATAAACCTAGAGACTGCAACTCGCTCCTAGCGGCAGCTAGTTACCATCCTAAAGCCTTAAAACGTGGACTGCGGTTCTCACAATTTGTGAGGGTACGCCATATCTGTGATGATACAGAATAGGAGAAGAACAGCTGGATTTAATGTTTAATCGATTCCTACAGAGAGGATATGCGGAATCATTACTCACAGCGGCGAGAACAAATGCAGTTGCAATCCCAAGGATTAATTTATTGAAAAAAACAAGTGATAAAACTAATGAGAACCCTATTTTACTGATTAACCAATATTCCACTGGAAGTGCGGAAATCACCAAGACAGCCAAAACATTTTGGCCGCTTATAAATAACAATCTGAGTTACCCCTACTGAAGAATGCAACACTTGTCCCTTGTTTTCAAAAAACATCAGAGACTGGGTTGTTAGAACCGATATTACGGGATGGGATTCTAAAGGATCTAAACCATTACATTTTCTATAAAAAAAACCAGGGAATTATCGGTGTTTTGGCTGCACAACGTGTGGCTTTTTGGAAGTTGGCGACACGTTCCCACATACTCAAACAGGGAGAAAAATCCGCATACACCATGTACTTACTTGTACCAGTAAATATGTTGGTATACTTTATACGTTGCCCCTGTGGATATCTTTATATAGGTAAAACTATGCGTCAATTCAAGTGGAGGATGGCGTTGCACTGGAGTCTAGCGATTGAAGGAAAAACCTCAGACCAACCCGTAGCCAAACACTTTGGGACGCAAAACATAGTTTATGTTCACTAAATTATAAAATGATCGATCATATCCCTGAACACCATTGGGGTGGTGATCGTTCTAAGCTCTTGCTGCAGAAGGAGGCATGGTGGATCCATGAATTGGACACACTGAGCCCCAAGGGATTAAATGAACAGTGGGCCTGATTCAGAGCTGACCATCGTGACCATCGGGCTTGCGACGGGACCCTGCAGTAGGGTCTCGCTGCCGCAAGCCCAGGAGTGATTATGGCTCTATCAGAGCCAAAATCACTCCCACTGACATCACTAGTGATGTCAGTGGGGCCGGCTTCAGACGGTAGGCGTTCCCATGGGAACGCCTCCGTCTGGCAGGCACGCCCACTAAAGGGGGCGTGCTGTCAATCAACATCGACAGCACGCCCCCTTTGGTGCGAGACCCGGAGCGATAGAGAGCCCGTCGCTCGCCGGGTCTCGCGCATGCGCATGACGGAGCTCCCTCCATCATGCGCAAGCACAATTGGGGAACATCGACCCGCTTGCGAGCGTACTGCCGCTCACGAGCGGGTCAGAATGACCCCCAGTGTCTTCTGAATTGTTTTCTATATAGTAGGGGTGAGCGGGTTCGGATTTCTGAAATCCGAACCCCCCCAAGCCCCCCCGATCCGAGGCCGATCCGAGTCATGCGCGACTTTTCCCGCCTTGACTCGGATCTGAAATCGAGGCAAAACGTCATCATCCCGCCTTCCGGGTCTCGCAGGTTTTGGATCCTATATAAGGTACCCGCGTCGGCACCATTTTCTCATTTGGCTGTGGACAGTGAAGAGGGAGGGTGGGAGTTAGGGCTGGCTGGGCTGTGTAGTGTAGTGCAGAGTAGTGTTGTGCTGTGCTGTGCTGTGCTGTGCTGCGCTGTGCTGCTGTCGTCCATAGGGGCTGTGTCCACTACTTCAAAGTCCATAGGGGCTGACTGTGTTGTGCTGTGCTGCTGTTGTTAATAGGGGCTGTGTCCACTACTTCAAAGTCCATAGGGGCTGGCTGGACAGTGTTGTGCAGTCAGTTGTCCATAGGGGCTGTGTCCACTCCAAAGTCCTGTGCAGTGTCCCAGTCCTAAAGGGGTGCTGTAGTGTTGTCCAGGGGGTGCTCTGTCCATCAGGGGTGCTCCCCCCAAGTGCTAAAAAAAAAATAAAAAATTCTGTGTTTGTGAATTGTGTGCGCCGTAGCCGCACGTGCATCAACAAAGTAATGCCAAGCGTGCGCCTGTGTCATAAGTAAAGGGCCGGCTGGCTTGACCGTTAAAGGGTGCTGTAACCCCCAAAGTACACTCCAAACCAAATAAAAAAATATTTTCTGTGTTTGTGAATTGTGTGCGCAGTAGCCGCACGTGCATCAACAAAGTAGTGCCAAGCGTGCGCCTGTGTCATAAGTAAAGGGCCGGCTGGCTTGACCGTTAAAGGGTGCTATAACCCCCAAAGTACACTCCTGTCCAAACCAAATAAAAAAATATTTTCTGTGTTTGTGAAATGTGTGCGCAGTAGCCGCACGTGTATCAACAAAGTAGTGCCAAGCGTGCGCCTGTGTCATAAGTAAAGGGCCGGCTGGCTTGACCGTTAAAGGGTGCTATAACCCCCAAAGTACACTCCAGTCCAAACCAAATAAAAAAATATTTTCTGTGTTTGTGAATTGTGTGCGCAGTTGCCGCACGTGTATCAACAAAGTAGTGCCAAGCGTGCGCCTGTGTCATAAGTAAAGGGCCGGCTGGCTTGACCGTTAAAGGTTGCTATAACCCCCAAAGTACACTCCAGTCCAAACCAAATAAAAAAATATTTTCTGTGTTTGTGAATTGTGTGCGCAGTAGCCGCACGTGTATCAACAAAGTAGTGCCAAGCGTGTGCCTGTGTCATAAGTAAAGGGCCGGCTGGCTTGACCGTTAAAGGGTGCTGTAACCCCCAAAGTACACTCCAAACCAAATAAAAAAATATTTTCTGTGTTTGTGAATTGTGTGCGCAGTAGCCGCACGTGTATCAACAAAGTAGTGCCAAGCGTGCGCCTGTGTCATAAGTAAAGGGCCGGCTGGCTTGACCGTTAAAGGGTGCTGTAACCCCCAAAGTACACTCCAAACCAAATAAAAAAATATTTTCTGTGTTTGTGATTTGTGTGCGCAGTAGCCGCACGTGCATCAACAAAGTAGTGCCAAGCGTGCGCCTGTGTCATAAGTAAACGGCCGGCTGGCTTGACCGTTAAAAGGGTGCTGTAACCCCCAAAGTACACTCCAAACCAAATAAAAAAATATTTTCTGTGTTTGTGAATTGTGTGCGCAGTTGCCGCACGTGTATCAACAAAGTAGTGCCAAGCGTGCGCCTGTGTCATAAGTAAAGGGCCGGCTGGCTTGACCGTTAAAGGTTGCTATAACCCCCAAAGTACACTCCAGTCCAAACCAAATAAAAAAATATTTTCTGTGTTTGTGAATTGTGTGCGCAGTAGCCGCACGTGTATCAACAAAGTAGTGCCAAGCGTGTGCCTGTGTCATAAGTAAAGGGCCGGCTGGCTTGACCGTTAAAGGGTGCTGTAACCCCCAAAGTACACTCCAAACCAAATAAAAAAATATTTTCTGTGTTTGTGAATTGTGTGCGCAGTAGCCGCACGTGTATCAACAAAGTAGTGCCAAGCGTGCGCCTGTGTCATAAGTAAAGGGCCGGCTGGCTTGACCGTTAAAGGGTGCTGTAACCCCCAAAGTACACTCCAAACCAAATAAAAAAATATTTTCTGTGTTTGTGAATTGTGTGCACAGTACTTGCACGTGCATCAACAAAGTAGTGCCAAGCGTGCGCCTGTGTCATAAGTAAAGGGCCAGCTGGCTTGACCGTTAAAGGGTGCTGTAACCCCCAAAGTACACTCCAAACCAAATAAAAAAATATTTTCTGTGTTTGTGATTTGTGTGCGCAGTAGCCGCACGTGCATCAACAAAGTAGTGCCAAGCGTGCGCCTGTGTCATAAGTAAACGGCCGGCTGGCTTGACCGTTAAAAGGGTGCTGTAACCCCCAAAGTACACTCCAAACCAAATAAAAAAATATTTTCTGTGTTTGTGAATTGTGTGCGCATTAGCCGCACGAGCATCAACAAAGTAGTGCCAAGCGTGCGCCTGTGTCATAAGTAAAGGGCCGGCTGGCTTGACCATTAAAGGGTGTTGTAACCCCCAAAGAACACTCCAAACCAAATTAAAAAAAAAATTCTGTGTTTGTGAATTGTGTGCGCAGTAGCCACACGTGCATCAACAAAGGAGCAGCGCCAAGCGTGCGCCAGTGTCCCATAAGTAAAGAGCCGGCTGGCTCATTTCTTAAAGGGTGGTGTAACCCACAAAGTGCACTACTCTCCAGCAAAAATAAAAAAATATTTTCTGTGTTTGTGTGCGCCTTAGCCGCACGTATATAACAAATCGATATAACATAAATGGAGGACCAAACTTTCTCCGATAAAAATAAAATAGAGAAAGATCAAGAACCACTTCCTCCTAGTGCTGAAGCTGCTGCCACTAGTCATGACATAGACGATAACATGCCATCAACGTCGTCTGCCAAGGCCGATGCCCAATGTCATAGTAGAGGGCACGTACAATCCCAAATGGCAAAGTTCAGGAAAATGACCTTGAAAAAAACATTTAAATCATCTGAAGAGAAACGTAAACTTGCCAATATGCCATTTACGACACGGAGTGGCAAGGAATGGCTAAGGTCTTTCCCTATGTTCATGACTAGTGGTTCAGCTTCACATGACGATGGAAGCCCTCCTCCCACTAAAAAAATCAAAAGAGTTAAGCTGGCAAAAGCAGCTATCACAAATCCCCAAGGAGAGTCCAAGTGTGGTGGTGGTTGCGATGCCTGACCTTCCCAGCACTGGACGGGAATAGGTGGCTCTTTCCACCATTTGCATGCCCCCTGCAAGTGCTGAAAGGAGCACCCACAGTCCACTTGCTGATATGCAAATTGAAGATGTCACTGTTGAAGTACAACAGAATGAGGATACTGGTGTAGCTGGCGCTGAGGAGGAAGTTGGCGACGAGGATTCTGATGGTGATGTGGTTTGTTTAAATCAGGCTCCGGGGGAGAAAGTTGTTGTCCGTGAGATGAAAAAGCCCATCACAGTCATGCCTGGGCAGAAGACCAAACATTCCACCTCTTTGGTCTGGCAATATTTCTATCCAAATCCGGACAACAACTGTCTTGCCATATGTACCATATGTAAATGTGAAATAAGTAGGGGTAGGGACGTTAACCACCTAGGAACATCCTCCCTTATACGGCACCTGCAGCGCGTTCATTAAAAGTTAATGTCAAGTTCAGAAACTTTGGCTAAGACCGTAAGCAGTCCAGGGACACCTAAATCCTGTTGTCCTGTTGTATCCAAGCACCTGCAAACCACACCGTCAACTCCTTCCTCGTCATTTTCCTCCTTAGTCAGGATCGGAAGTAGTCCTGCAGGCCATGTCACTGGCAAGACTGACTCTCCTATCCGGGATTCCTCCGGAGGATCCTGCATTGCTACGCCTCCTGCTGCCGCTGCTGCTGTTGCTGCTGCTGGGAGTCGTTCATCATCCCAGAGAGGAAGAAGGAACACCACTACTTTTACTATACAATTGACCCTCCAACAGTCCTTAGCGAGGAGGATGAAGTACGACAGCAGTCATCCTGAAGCAAAATGTATAACTGAGGCCTTGACTGCTATGTTGGTGTTAAACGTGCATCCAGTATCCGCCATTAGTGCAGTGGGATTTAGACAATTGATGGAGGTAGTGTGTCCCCGGTTCCAAATTCCGTCTAGATTCCATTTCACTAGACAGGCGATACCGAGACTGTACAGAAACGTCAGAAAAAGTGTCCTCAGTGTCCTGAAAAATGCCGTTGTACCCAATGTCCACTTAACCACGGACATGTGGACAAGTGGAACAGGGCAGACTAAGGACTATATGACTGTGACAGCCCACTGGGTAGATGTATCACCTTACGCAGCAACAGCAGCAGCGTCACCAGTAGCAGCATCTCAGAAACGCCAGCTCGTTCCAAGGCAGGCTACGCTGTGTATCACCGGTTTCAGTAAGAGGCACATCGCCGACAACCTCTTAGAGAAACTGAGGGAAATCATCGCCCAGTGGCTTACCTCACTTAGACTCTCCTGGGGATTTGTGATATCTGACAACGCCACCAATATTGTGCGGGCATTACATCTGGGCAAATTCCAGCACGTCCCATGTTTTGCTCACACAATAAACTTGGTGGTGCAGAATTTTCTGAAAAGCGACAGGGGCATGCAGGAGACGCTTTGGGTGGCCCAAAACATTTCTGGCCACTTTCGCCATTCAGCGACTGCGTGCCGAAGACTGGAGCGTCAGCAAACACTCTTGAACCTGCCCTGCCATCACCTGAAGCAAGAGGTTGTGACGCGGTGGAACTCAACCCTCTATATGCTTCAGAGGATGGAGGAGCAGCAAAAGGCCATACAAGCCTATACATCCACCTATGACATAGGCAAAGGAGGGGGTATGCACCTGACTCAAGCGCAGTGGAGAATGATTTCCGTGTTGTGCAAGGTTCTCCAGCCCTTCGAACTTGCCACACGTGAAGTCAGTTCAGACACTGCCAGCTTGAGTCAGGTCATTCCCCTCATCAGGCTTTTGCAGAAGTAGCTGGAGAAAGTGAAGGAGGAGCTAAGATGGAGCAATTCCGCTCGGCATGTGGGACTTGTGGATGAAGCCCTTCATTCGCTTTGCCAGGATTCCTGGGTGGTCAATCTGTTGAAATCAGACCACTACATTTTGGCCACCGTGCTCGATCCTAGGTTTAAAGCATATGTGGTGTCTCTCTTTCCAGCCGACACAAGCCTGCAGAGGTGCAAAGACCTGCTGGTGAACACACTGTCAGCTGAAGTGGAACGTGACACGTCAACAGCTCCTTCTCCATTTTCTCCCGCAATTGGGGCTGCCAGGAAAAAACTTAGCTATCCTAAGCAACCCGCTGGCGGTGATGCAGGGCAGGCAGGACCAAGTTTGGACATCTGGTCCGGACTGAAGGACCTGGCAACAATTTCTGACATGTCTACTGTCACTACATATGATACTGTCACCATTGACAGAATGCTGGAGGATTACATCGGTGACAGCATCCAAGTAGGCATGTCAGACAGTCCATACCTGTACTGGCAGGAAAAAGAGGCAATTTGGAGGCCCCTGTACAAACTGGCTCTAATTTACCTGAGTTGCCCCCCCTCCAGTGTGTACTCCGAAAGAGTGTTTAGTGCAGCCGGGAACCTTGTCAGCGAAAGGCGTAGGAGGTTGCTTCCACAAAATGTGGAGAAGATGATGTTCATCAAAATTAATTATCAACTCTTCCAGGGAGACCAGCCTCCACAACGTACAGAGGGACCTGTGGTGGTGGATTCCAGTGGGGACGAGTTAATACTCTGTGAGGATGAGGATGTACACAACACTGAAGAGGGTGAGGAATCGGTGGATGAGGAGGATGAGGACGACATCTTGCCTCCGTAGAGCCAGTTTGTGCAGGGACAGATTAATTGCCAGCTTGTTTTGTGGGGGCCCAAATGAACCAATCATTTCAGCCACAGTCGTGTGGCAGACCCTGGCGCTGAAATGATTGCTTTGTTAAAGTGTGCATGTCCTGTTTATACAACATAAGGGTGGGTGGGAGGGCCCAAGGACAATTCCATCTTGCACCTCTTTTTTTTCTTTGCATTATGTACAGTTTGGGGCCTAGTTTTTCAAACTGCTATCCTGTCTGCCACTGCAGTGTCACTCCTAGATGGGTCACGTGTTTGTGCCGCCCACTCGTGTCGCTTAGCATAGTCATCCAGCTACCTCGGTGCAACCTTTTGGACATAAAAGCACTATTGTGAGGTGTGAGGTGTTCAGAATAGACTGGAAATTAGTGGAAATTAAGGTTATTGATGTTAATAATAGCATAGGAGCAGAAAAACCAACACATTCTGTGATTTTAGCTGTTTTTATGCTTTTTAAAAAAAAAATACAGATCCAAAACACAAAACCCAGAACCCAAAACACGGAAGGGTGGTTTTGGCAAAACCAATCCAGATCCAAAACACGAAGAAAGATCCAGATCCAAAACCAAAACACAAACCACGAAAAGGGGCCGGTGCACACCCCTACTATAAATACAATGCTCTTGTTTTTGCTAGAGTGATACATTTATTTCGTTATTCATAGTTTTTTTTAGCCATTTTTGTCTCTATCCCTTTATTAATTGTGTTGTCATATAAATTATGTGACTTAGGCCCTCATTCAGAGCCGTACGCTCTGAGCAGAGCGCACGCTCTGAATGAGGGCCGGGCTCCATTTTCATGGAGCGTCCTCCTGGACGCTCGTATAGCTGTGGGTCACCACCCACAGGCTATACGAGCGTGCTTTGTGATGGCCGCGATGGTCGAGACCATCGCGACCATCGAAATTGCGAGCCGGAGCCTGCGGTTGAGGTTTTCAACCGCAAGCTCCGGAGTGATTTTGGCTCTATCAGAGCCAAAATCACTCCCACTGACATCACTAGTGATGTCAGTGGGCCGGCTTCTGACGGGAGGCGTTCCCGTGGGAACGCCCCCGTCAGGGAGGCACGCCCACCAAAGGGGGCGTGCTGTCAATCAACATTGACAGCACGCCCCCTTTGATCGGACACAACGAGCGAAGGACTTTCCTTCGCTCGTCGCGTCTGGCGCATGCGCACGACGGAGCTCCCTCCGTCGTGCGCATGCTCAGTGCATAACATCGACCCACTTGCGAGAGGACAGCCGCTCGCGAGTGGGTCTGAATCAGGCCCTTAATCTTGTAGGGACACTGGGCCTAATTCAGAGCCGCTCGCAAAAAGCGAGCGCTCGCTCTGAATCAGGACGTCCACATGGTTATTTTTGTTTGGCCTCCTGGCCGCTCGCTAAGCTGTGGATGACCACCCACAGCTTTAGCAAGCAGCCAGATGATGGTCGCGATAGTCGTGACCATTGGGCTTGCGACGAGACCCTTGTGGTAGGGTATCGTCCATCGCAAGCCCCAGTGGGAACGCCTCAGTGTGGGCAGCCACCCCCCCCGACACACCTACCAAACCCGGTGAGCTGTCAATCGACATCGACAGCCGTCCCTTTTGGATGCGAGCGCCCGAGCGAGAGATTTCTTGCTCCCTCTGGAGCTTGCGCACGCCGCGCGTACGCACTGCCCGGCCATCGACCCGCTTGCGAGCGCATAGCGCTTGCGAGCGGGTCTGAATCAGGCCCTCTGGCTCAGACTTAGGGCCAAATGTAATAGGGTGAGAGTTTAGAAAAGTGAGAGTTTCTGACACTTTTTAAACTTTACCAATGTAATAGAGTCCAAAAACAAAGTAACAGAGCGAACTTGCATGTTTTTTTAGACTTAAAAAACTCTCACGATTTAAAATCTCATTCGGATGTTTTCCCATTTTGAAGATAAAACTCAACCAATGTGAGAGTTTACTGCTAAACTCTCACATTTTCTAAACTCTCACCCTATTACATTTGGCCCTTAGTGTCATTGTCTGCCATTAGTGAGACTTTTAGGTGCTAACTATTTTAGCCTTATGTGATTATGCTCATGCAATGTTCTACCTCTTGATTCTTTGCTTTTGAGACTGCTGCAATGTTTGCTGCTACCGAGTGACTCCCTTCATTTAATGATTATGATAATCTTATAATGTATTCACCTTTATTTTGTTTTGGTTCAACTCTTATTAATCTGCTTGCTTTAATGCATATCCGTGATTATGCCTAGTTATATTGTATCCGCTAGCACTGTTACACTATTGTTACTTTGTTGATTAGCAACCAGTCTCCCACCGATGACGTCAGGTGGCTGCGACGGGGCTCCGGGACGGCGCTGACGAGCGTCAGTGTGAGAAGGGACTGTGCTTCACAATTGGGTGTCTGGTGAAGGGTATATAGGTAAGTGTCTGTAAAACTTGTTCTTTATGTCCTGATGAAAATTCTGTCTATAGAAACGTTGAGTGTCACTCGCGGAATCTCCGTGTCTTTATTATATTAACTGTCTGAGTGCAGGCTACAATCTTGTTACTCTGAACTATATATATATATATATATATATATACACAGAGAGATATATATATATATATATAAGATGAGCGGGTCTGGTTCTCAGAAAACCGGACCCACCCAAACATTGAATTTCCGAGTTGAATCCAAGACTAGCTTGGGGTTTCCCGCATGACTCGGATCTCAAAACGAGGCAAAATGTCATCCTCCTGCTGTCAGATTCTCGCAGGTTTTGGATTATATAAAGGTCACGGCAATCGGCATCATTTTCACTCCGGCTGTGGAGAGGGAAGCTAGCAGACGTGTAGTTACTGTCAGTCACTCTGTGTGTGTGTCCAGTCGGGGTCTTTGGCTAAAGGCTGCTGCTGTGTTGTCCATAAAGGGGCTTAGGCTTCAGTATATAAAGGGGGACTTTCTTCAGTGGGTGATGCAGCTGCTGTGTCACTTGTCCTGTCAATTAACTGTGGTTGTGTTGCAAGTCCATTCCAGGACTTGTATATGGCTCAAGACTCTCCTGCTCCTCTCCCCACTGGATTTGCTTCCAGGGGATCGGGGCATCTGAGACCTGGGCTGGGTTCCTCCCATGTCACCTGATGAGTCCTTCCTCTATTTTTACACACTGGATTCTAGCTGCCTTGCCAACTCAGCTGCGCTCGGCTCAGCTGCATGGTCAGCTATTTTCTCCCAGCTATTTAACAGTGGACTGTTTCCCGGCTTCTCAGCCACTCCAGCAGCCGTTCTCCCAAAGCCTGCATACCCGGCTTCTTAGCCACTCCAGCAGCCATTCTCCCACAGCCTGCACTCCCAGCTTCTTAGCCACCTCAGCAGCCGTTCTCCCACAATATCAGCCTCTGGCCCCAACATCGGCCTCTGGCCACAACATTGGCCTCAAGCCACAACATCGGGCTCTAGCCACAACATCGGGCTCAAGCCGCAACATGGGCCTGAAGCCGCTCCTTCAGCCTCAAGCCACAACATAGGCCTCAAGCCAATACCTCGGCCTCATCTGCTCTGCCCAGCCACTCAGCCAAATCTTTGACACCAACTTCATCATCACCGGTTGGCCAAACGCTACAGCTATCTGGTACAAACGCCTTCACTTGTGTCTTCCACCATTGACAGCAGGGCCAGATTAACAATGGGGCAGATGGAGCTCCAGCTCCAGGCCTCCACATAAAAACAGGCCCATTGTCATGATAACATGATGTTGACTGGCCATCTGCTCTCCACACAGTCAGCCATAAATAAGTAGTACATTTTTTTTTTTTTTACATTTTTATGGAGACATTGGGGCTGAGAGTATAGGTGTACATGCTCACATGGCACTGTCCACACCCACACAGCCCCGGTCCACCTCCTCTGCTCCTCATAATAGGCCTTTGGCCATTTTCAGCTCCAGGCCCATGTGGCCCTCAATCTGGCCCTGATTGACAGGACTTCTACTACCGGCTTTCAGCCAGTTGTCCGGGGCAATTAATAAACTTCTCTTTCCACCTTGTCTGTACCGCTCTTCCACAGGGATTATTGGGTGTCGGATCACCGACAACCATAACAGGCTGCTGCTCTGTTGTTATTCTGTCCTTCAGGCTAGGGCTGCAGTCCATAAAGGAGTGTTGTGTTGTCCAGGGGGAGGTGCTCTGTCAATTAGGGGTGCTCTTCCCCAGTGTAAAAAAAATAAAAGTGCTTTTCTTTCTTTCTTTTTTTGTGTGTGTTAGCAACTTAGCTATGCTATTATTATTTTGTGACACTGCCGGCCAGACCTCAGTTTATCATCCACGTATTTGTGACTCTGCACTGCAGGTGGTCTGTCCGCACTTGGCAGGGGTGCTTTGTTGTCCATAAAGAAGGGGGGCTGTCTGTGTTGTTCATCAAGGGGCTGTTGCCTTGTACAGAGCTGCTCTTCCCCAGTGTAAAAAAAATAACAGTGAAATAAAATTAATATTATCAATCCACAAAAAAAAAGATATCAAAACATTAAAATAGATAAATTAAAAACTAACCAATCCTTCACTCCTTTCCCTGTCTTCAGTCCATAAACATATTCCAACTCCGTTGGGCCTCTGACGTAGTTAAGGAAAACAGTCTTGTTTTTTAAACTTCCTAGGGGTCGTATAGTTTATTAAACTGCCATCCTGTCTACCACCGCAGTGCCACTCTATGCCATGTTAAAAGCTGAACTGCCACATGTTAGTGCCTCCCACTGCTGCCACTTAGCTTAGTCAGCCAGCTTGCTGGATGTAACCTTTTGGCCTAAATTAGATGAAATCAATATTGTGAGCTGTGAGGTGGTCAAAATTGACTGGAAATTACTGAAAATAAATGTTATTGAGGTTAATAATACTGTAGGAACAAAAACAGTCCCAAATTATGTGATTTTAGCAGTTTTTATGATTTAAAAAAAAAATACAGATCAAAAACCAAAACACATAAGGGGCAGTTTTGGCAAAACCAAATCCAGATCCAAAACACGAGGAGATACAGATCCAAAACCAAAACACAGGAGTCGGCGCACATCCCTAATATATATATCTACGGGTTGAGTCTCCCATATATCCAAATATTCCGAAATACGGATTTTTCTTTAGCATGACTGAGATAGTGACACCTTTGTTTTTTGATGGTTCAATGTACACAAACTTTGTTTAAGACACAAAATTATTAAAAATAAAGTATAAAATTACCTTCAGGCTTTGCGTATAGCTGTATATGAAACCTAAATGAATTTCATGTATGTACACAATTTTTGAGCCACAAAATTATTGAAAATATTGTATAAAATTACCTGCAGACTGTGGCCCTGATTCAGAGCTGGACGCTCTGACAGAGCGCTCGCTCTGAATCAGGGCCGGTCTTTTTTTTTTATTAGAACGGCCTCCTGGCCACTCGCATAGCTGTGGGTGACCACCCACAGCTATAGCGAGTGGCCAGGAAGATGGTTGCGATGATCAAGACCATCGCGACCATCGGGCTTGCGACGAGACCCTTGTGGTAGGGTCTCGTTGCTGCAAGCCCAAGAGAGATTTTGTCTCTAACAGTGATGTCAGTGGGGCCACCCCCAAATGGAGGCGTACACATGGGAACGCCTCCGTTTGGGCAGCCACTCCCCCAGCTCGCCTTCCAAAGGGGGCGTGCTGTCACTCAACATCGACAGCACGCCCCCTTTGTTGCGAGACCCAGAGCAACGGAGTGCCCGTCGCTATCCGGGTCTTGCACATGCACATGACGGAGCCGGCTCCCTCGTGCGCATGCGCACTGGCCCACCATCAACTATCCACCATCCACCTGGTGGAGGGCGCATCGAGCGATTTACCCTCTAACATAGAATTAAATAGTGACTTAAGCATAGGGAGTAGGGGTTCCATGAATTTTCAATAGTAAAGAGCAGAAAATCCATCTGGACCAGGGGCAGCTGACCTACGCAGTTGTTTTATGACTGCTATAATTTCCTCATCGGTGATAAGGGCATTGAGGGAAGCAACATGTGATTCATAGGGTTTAGGTAATTGGCAGGATTCTAAATACTGGTGTATTCTATCAAGTTTGTGAGGGGTATTTGTTGTCAACAGATGAATAATAATCTTGAAACAGATTAGCCATGGCTTGGGGATCATGAGTAAGATAACCGCTCAAATCTCTCAAAGAGATTATCATGTTGTGAGTGCGCTTGGCTCTTAATTGGTGAGCAAGCAATGTGTCTGCTTTATTAGATTTCTCATAAAATCTCTGGCATGTCCATAATAGGGCATTCGCCATTTTTTTAGAGAGAATCTGAGAAAACTGACTCTTGACTGATAGAATTTTAAGATAGGTGCGTTTTTTGGGAAAGCAGTGAAGCTGCATAAGGGAGGATAATGAAGATTCCAGTTCATTTATGCGCACAAGTTCCGCCTTCCTCTGAGGAGAGGCGAGCCTGATAAAGAAACCTCGCAGTGTGGACTTATGAGCTTCCCAAATTATTGAAGGAGAAATCTCTGGAGTGGGATTACTGAGGTAAAAATCTTTTAGGGCAGATGTAATTTCTTTAAAATTAGTTTGTTTAAGTAACAAAGACTCATTTAGGTGCCAATAGCAGGTCGGGGACATCGGGCTAGAAATAAAAAGCTCCATCTCGATAGCCAGGTGATCTGACCATGGAATAGGTTGTGTCTGGGCCCCCAAGAGCCTTTGGGTGGAAGCAATTCGTGGATGGATGTCATGTGGTGGGGAATAGTGTGTGTAACCTCTAGCTGAGGGGTATAGAGTTCTCCAGGCATCATAGAGATCATTGAGTGACATATGGGAATGACGACATCTGGAGAGTTTAGATTGGGTGGAACAAGTTGAGATGGGGTGAGATCTATCTAGGTTATGATCTGAAATAGTATTGAGATCCCCCCTATATTGGTGAGGCCCCGTGGAAGCTGTGAGATATGATTAAAGAAAGTAGTGAACAGGGAGCCCTGCTGCATGGCCCGGGCATATATTGAAGCTAATATAATAGGTGTATGGCTGTAGGTCCCTGATATGATCATGTACAGACCCTGATCATCAGACAACACTTTATAGTGACAGGGAGGTCCCGATGCAGCATGATTGCTGTGCCTCTATGCTTAACTGACATGTTTGAGTGGTAGACCTGTGAATATTGTTTGCTTGCTAGAGATGGGTTAGGGGTTTTAAGGTGCATCTCTTGCAAAAAAATGACATCAGGCTTGCGACGGTGGAAGTACTGGATGGCCATGGCCCTTTTAGTGGGGGAATTTAACCCATTGACATTTAGCATGAGAACTTTTAACTTCATGGTGGATAAGTGTCAATGACTGGTTGGAGATCAAGGGCGAAGGAAGGAACAAATTAGGGAGGAAAAGAAAGAGAATAAGAACTACAGAGGTAGTAGAAAAGAAAAGGCCGTGACCAACACAGAGGACAGGCCTAAAAAGGAAAGAGAAGGCATTACAAAGACCTTCCCTTTGGTGGGGGGCATGGCATAAAGAAAAAATTAGAAATATATGAACTAAAGATAAAAAGTACATTTATACTTATACTAGGGGAGTATAAAAGCTGTGACCACTTGGCCAGAGTATATAATAGAAATAACTGATGAGAAAGAATTACTGTTGACATCGTACCAGATAAACTATGACATCGTATCATTATCAGTAAATATACTGTATGAACATTATAAATTGAGAAAGGTGAATGGCCCTGGGTGTTTCCAAATTAGAAAACATTGACTTCGCCTAAAAAAAAAAACAATTAGAAAACATTGAAGTAAAACATAGGACCGATATCAATGTTAAACAAGAAACATCAGTTAGGCCTGGGACCACTCCGGGGATGGAGCTGAAGGGCTTTGCTGTGGTGAGGAAAGCTGTCTACGGATGGAATCAGGTAGATCATCAATAAGACCAAACTTTTTTAGAAGCTCGTAGCCTTATGTGGGGTTCTTAACAATATATGTACCCCGATTCCTTGTGATTTGGAGTTGAAAGGGAAGCCCCATTTATATCTAATTGAATGATTTCGCAAATTTTTTGTGACATTAACAAGGTCACGGCGTTTCTTGAGAGTAGATAGAGCTAGGTCTTGGAATATTTGAAGTTGGGACCCCGAATAGGAAATCATAGCAGTTCCTCGGACAGATTGCATGATCCGGTCTTTTGTTTTATAATAATGAAAGCGTAGAATGACATCCCTTGGAGGTTGGCTTGGTGAAGGTTTTGGACGCAGTGACCTATGTGCTCTATCCAAGTGGAGCATGTCTTTAGGCATATCAGGTATCAAGTGTAGAAAAAGTCCCTCCAAGAACCCAGGAAGGGTATCGGCCTATATGTTCTTTGGAATGTTGCGGACACAAATACTATTCCATCGATTTTGATTCTCAAGATCCTCTAATTGGTCCTTATACTGTATGTATCAAACTCCAAGTGAAGGTCAGCAAGTTCCTGTTCCACTATGCTTTGGTATTGACAGACGTCGTTCATCTTCTGTTCCAGGGCGTCTGTACGGGAACCAAGGTCTGCTAATTCAGTTTTAAATTCTGTGAGCATCGATCTAATTTCTGACTGAATAATCTTAGTGACAATAGCTATAATGTCTTTAGTAGACAGGGTGGTATCCATAGAGGTATCTTCCTCTAAGTCATAAACAGGGTCTGCGACCAGAGTTTGGCAGGTTAAAGCTACCGTAGGTTTGGGAGCTGAAGAATTTTTGTGATTTTTCTGCGACATGTTGGTGCAAAAAAATGATGGGAGTGGTCACTCGATAGCAATACAAAGATATCCAGTGACGAGGAAAAGGGATACTAGTGAATGTAAACCTTGTAGAATGATAGATTCTCTGGGGCAAGTGTAGGTAACAGCATAGTTTAGTAGAAAAAAAAACATCTGAAACATCATAACTAGAAACATCATAACTAGATAGAGAGTTAGGGCCTGATTCAGACCCACTCGCAAGCGGGCGAACGTACGTTAGGCGTACGTACAAAAATATTTAAATTCAAGGGCTCGCTCGTATTTTTGAACGCATCTAAAAATCCTCCCCAAACTCAGACGACCCCTCCTCTAACTAACGAGCGGGCGAAATAGCGAGCGTACATCCCCAAAATGGCTTGAAGGGAACGCACGCACAAGTATAAACCGGAAGTGGCCTTGTCAGATGTCGATTACCTGCTCCTTTATTCTGCCTACCTCCATCAATCGTATCAAGCCAATCAATGTATCAATTAGCTTAATTGGTTTTTTTTTTTCAACACAATGCAAGAAACTTTACTCTTGTCCGTGTTTGTGTTTTCCCGCAGAATACGTACGGCTTAAACATTCGCTTTTATTGCTCAAAAAACATGTTACCCACAATTAAACAATTGTTCTATTGCTTTGGATCCCCGCATATTTCCCGGGGTTCATTTCTTTATTTAAATTTGCTTACGCATGTCACTGCATCAAGCCTATCATAACTCTCCAGAGATTTCTGGCCCTGTCGAACACATGACTCATACACTAACCAATAGAATTGCTCCTGTTAATTTCCCAAATACATTAGCCAATCAGAAATTTTTTGGCCACTTTATCAAAAATGAATTTTAGGAAAAACACCATTGCCATCATGAGAGCCTCCGCATTCACCAAGCGCGAGCTGCTGGTGCTAACGGAGGTGATAGATAGGCGTATCACCAGCCAGCCTCCACCCATCACCAACCGGCAGAAGCGTTCCGCATATGCGGATGCACGGGCCCGCCTGCGCTCCTTCGGCTCACGCCGCAACATCGGCCAGCTGGAGCGCAGGTGGTCGGACCTGCAACGGTGAACGCCCCGCTTGCTGGCATGCTTTCGCATGCAGATTTCAGAAAGTAAGTTTTATGTATTTTGTTTTTCATGTTTGTCTTTGTGGCCCAAACTGCGTGTGCATGTTTTCATGTCTGTCCTATTTATTCATTCTCCTCATATTTGCCTGGCCATGTTTTCCCTCTATTTCATAATTATTCCTTCTCCTCATATTTGCATGGCCATGTTTTCCCTCTAATTCATAATTATTCCTTCTCCTCATATTTGCATGGCCATGTTTTCCCTCTATTTCATAATTATTCATTCTACTTATATTTGCATGTTTTTTGTTGGTGGGGGGTGATTTTAAATTGTTTTTTGGCCAGGATTTGTGCTGAAACTAACCACAATTTGTTTGACATCTTTTAGGGGGACAGCCAAGACTACGCCGTCACCGTCCGGCCAGACGGCGGTCACGCCCACTCTCCCCAACCCCCAGCCAACACTCCACCCCCAATAATTCCCCTATTCCCCACTCCTCCCCAGCCTTCCAAGACCCTCTCCCGGAAATGTCGGGCCTCCTTCCCCTCCGTCCCACTTCCCCCTCTCCTCCAACCACCCCTCTTCCAATTACCCCCTCCCCGGAGTCCATAATAACCCCGCCCCGATCTTTGGGGAATGGAGGGACCTCCGAGGAGGATGATGGTGGGACTTCCGGAGCTGCCGTTTTGTCAACCGGTATGTTTTTCTTTCGCCTTTTTTTTAAGCACAAACTGTTTGTATGTAATCATGTGTCGTTCCTTTATTCGGGGTTTTTGGGTCGACTTTTGTGGATTTAGCAGATTGCCTTTACCTGTTCCTGCTGATTTCAACATACACATATCACACCTGGGGGAATTTGTACATAGGCCTTGTATTTTTTGCAGACCCCATTTTTTTTCTTTTTGTGGTTTTTTTTTTTTTGGGAGTGATTTCGTTGTTTTTTTACATTTTTAATGTGGTTTCCCTATTGTTGTATTAATCCACACACTTTTCTCACCCACAGAGGAACAGAGGCGTCGTCAAGAAGTACAAGACTGTGTGGCCCAGATGCGCCAACATATAATTGGGGTGCTCGTGGCCCTTGACCGTCTGTCTGGCATCCTTCGCCAATAGTTTTATTTTTGGTTGTTTTATTTCAAAATAAATTGTATTTTTCAAACATACGTTCCGGCTAATTCGTTTTTTCAAACCCAAAGATTGTTTACCCTGACATAAGTAGACTGTTCCTGCAAGGATTTCCATTTTTTTAAAGTAAGATTGTGTTTTGTATTTGTATGTAAAACAGCCACAAGAAACACATAACAGTCACAATGTCATTTCCCTTTTTGGGTGTAGTGTCAATTAGATATTTCTACATTTTACAGGTTCCTAGTTGGTGTGCAAGCTGCTTAGGCCAATCTTACAAAGCCAAATGATTGTACAGGCTTCCTTTTGGTGTGGGTTTTGAACCTGAAAACAAATTTCATTTTAGCTCAACTGGCGACAGTACTGGATTACCCCTTAGTCAAATGTACCGTGTGTGAACCTGGTTACACTTGCTGGTAACATCCAAAAAAAGGAACAACATTTCACTCTACAAACATTTATTCACAACATAACTGATAAATCAAAGTGGTCACTCACAAAAAAAACACACAGTGATAATCTCAAATACAACACATACCAAACAAAAACAAGCCAAAAACAACAAATCAAGAACTGGTTGACGAAGGACCATGCCAACATGATTCCACAAACATGGCATTGCGATATGGGTTCCATAATATATTCCCAAAATGTCCAGATCCAGGTTTGGTAAGGGTAGCAGGAAGTAGTGAGTGTTGGAGTGCCAAAGATTATGTGAACAAACAGAAGATGGTGAAAAAAACAACAAAAAATTAGAGGTTCGCAAACAAACCCAAACACATTAGGTATAAACACTGTTGTTTTGTAAAAACTTACCGAAAAAATCTGGCCACCACATCATCGCGTATGGCCCCCCACATACTGACCTCCGACCAACCTCGGGGGGGCCATCCTCAGGTAAGGCATCCTCTGGCTGCATTGGGACACCACTCCTTATGGCGATGTTGTGAAATATCCCACACCGGACCACAATTTTCGACACCATATCCGGCAAATACATGAGCTCGCCACCAGAGCGGTGGAGGCATCGGAATCGGCCTTTTAAAAGGCCGATACAGCGCTCCACCACTTGCCTGGTGGCTGTAAGTGCGGAATTATACGCACTTTGTGGGCCTGGTGTGGGAGCCAAATAAGGAGTGAGCAGCCAGGACATGCAAGGATATCCACTGTCTCCTGTGAAAAAGAATAGACAACATCAGGAACACTGTGTATCAAGCTTAACATTGTTATGTACTAAAGGTCTCCACTTACCCAGAAGCCACGCATCACCAGCTTGTAGGTTGTTTAATTTGTGCCATATCCCTGATTGCCAGATGACGAAGGAGTCATGTGCACTTCCAGGTAATTTAGCATTCAGGGACAGGATCTGGAGGGAGGCATCACATACCACCATTACATTCAGGGAGTGATAGTGTTTCCTGTTTCGAAATATGGCCTCCAGCCGTGCTGGAGGCTGAAGTGGTATGTGAGTACTATCCACAACCCCTATGATGTTTGAATAAAATGATGGAGGTGCTTGAAAAGTGCCTCCATCACTGCCCTCAGGATCCGGGAAAAGGAGGATTGGGAGATGCCCGCCACTATTCCCACCGTTGTTTGAAACGATCCTGAGGCACAGAAATGTAACACCGCCATAAATTGTGTAAGTGGTGGTATTGCTGTTGGACTGTCAATTTGCCGCTCAAGATCACTTTCTATTAATGAGAGAGTGTCTATGATGATTTTGGGAGCTAGACGGTAGCATCTTAAAACCTCATCATCGGGCATTCCAAAAAGGGTGACACGTGTTCGAAATATCTGGGGCCTTGCATGCCTACGATGCCTATGCCTGGGACGAGATTGAGGTTGGTCGGCTTCCGGGAGCATGGCCAGAACAATCCGCCCCAGATCTACCTGAAATTCAAAGATTTCAATGTAAGGCTTTTGACCCACCCCAAAAGTAAATTAAAACAACTTAGCTTGATGATACCATCCATTGCTGCTTACATGCCGGGGTATTGTCATGATACGTCCAAACTGAAATTAAACACAAAAATTATTTGACACATTTCACTCTGTGCATTTTTGTTTCTAAATTTTGTGCTAGACCCAACTTAAAATATGCGAAACACACATTTGGCAAAACAGCAAAACGACATTTCACACAGTACATCAAAATGGGTTGAAATGTTTGCACAAAAAGCGAAAGGGAAGCCTCAAAAAAGTTAAAATGATTATTAAGCATTTAAAAATGCGCTAATTAGTTCGCAAATACAAGTCACAAGAGTAAGTAGTAAAAATGCGCTAATTAGTTCGCAAATACAAGTCACAAGAGTAAGTAATAAAAATGCGCTAATTAGTTCGCAAATACAAGTCACAAGAGTAAGTAGTAAAAATACGCTAATTAGTTCGCAAATACAAGTCACAAGAGTAAGTAGTAAAAATGCGCTAATTAGTTCGCAAATACAAGTCACAAGAGTAAGTAGTGAAAATGCGCTAATTAGTTCACAAATACAAGATAAAAAATGGACTTACCAAGAGCAAATATATAAGAGTCCAAATCAAAAGGTCTTTTGGTTCGAAAATAATCAAAAACTAAAATAGAAGAAATTATGGATCCAAAATTTAAAAAAAAGAAGAAACACAATGAAACAACAATTGATCAAAAGTTAGACTTCACAAAACTTACCAAATCAAGAAACGAGGTCCCAAAAATATAAACCAACAAAGAGAACGGAAAATCAAAACGCAAATCTAACCAACAAAAGAATCTCCAACCGCCAACTCCTTTATACGCAATCAATAAACTCCAGCCAAGGTAACCTCCAACGATCCAAAAACACCACCTCGACTCGAGACACACCAAGCCATAAATAGTGTTTCGTTTCCCGCACAAATTAAGGAGGGATCATAGGGACGCACAATCAATGATGCGGCCGCAAAATAAGGACGCATGTATAAATACGTCACGAAAACACATTAAAATTCTGGTGTATTTCTTGTTTGGACCTCAGACATGGCGACAGACCAGGGAAACAATGCCCAAGAGTCAGGCGGTAAGTCTTTCATGCATTTTGTATCAATGATTAATTTGAAACATAAGATTGGGCAAGTTGTGATTTTGTGAATTCTGAAAATTTACACAAATAGGTGAGGAGGATGACATGGAAGAGGCTGCTGGGCCGAGTATTCCGGCCAAAGCGGCCAAAAAAAAAAGGCAGCCACATTTCACAAGAAAGGAGATGGAGGTTTTGATACAGAAGTGTGTGGACATCCTACCACAGGCAGACAGGAATATGAGTCTAAGCCAGAAGTGGAGAATGTGGGAAGAGGTAGCCGTTGCTGTCAATAGGGTGGGTGATTATGTCCGTCTAGCCCGGGATGTCAAACGGCGGTAAGTAAACCCTTGCCCCCCCCTAAAAACAAACACCATTTTAAACCAAAGGATAATGGCTTCCATTTTTTCCCACAGATGGGGCGACTTCAAATATCGCCTAAAGCAAAAACTCGCGGACAGGGCTAGGCATGCAAGGGGGACAGGTGGGGGTCCCACCCCTGTGTCTTTGGAGTTGACGGATTTAGAAGAGCTGGCACAGGGGTGTGTGCAGCCTGTGGAGGTGTTTGGCGTGTCCAACATGGATACGGACATGCCAGACTTTGCGGCTCCTCATGTTGTCCCAGGTAAATCTTTTGATGTCATCAACTCAGAAATGTTAGTGTGCCAATATGTAGATTTTAATGTGAGGCTTTTCTCTTTTTTCCTAACAGAGACACAGGCGGATGAGTCTGCTCCGGAGGGGAGCCTTGGCTGCGGAATTTCTGCTAGCTCGGCAGGGGAGGAACCAGTACATCCGGCTGAGGACCCTGCAGAAGCCAGTCCAGGGCAATCCCCCTCGCAGGCAGTGTCCCTCCTCACAGAACTCAATTTCAAATCGGATTTCCATACGGAGATTCTGCAGAGGATGGACGCCAGTCTGCTACGGGTGGCTAAGGCCCTGGAGCAAAATGCTGCAGCCAACGTGACCATTGGTCAGGCCCTGGCGGAAAATACCAGGGCCAACATCCGCATCGCCATTGCCCTGGAGCAGCTCGTTCGCCAGCACATGGTGGAGCCGACCTCCCTTCCTGCCGGAACATCAGGATCCTCCACCTCTGGCACAACATCAGCCAATCCTCCAAATGTGCCTAGCCCTGTGCCTAGTCCAGAGACAACAACATCTGCCTCTGGACAGGCCAGCCCGATGACATCCCGGACCCGGTCAGGCGCCCTCCCTCCCCCATCCAAACGGGTGAAAAAACGGTGACAGCAATGGTGACTTTTCCCACAATCCTTCTGTGCTTGGCTCATATTCCTTTCTGGTCAAAACTTCCCTCTCCTTTCTTGTGAAATGTTTTTATTTTTTTGTTGTATGTTTATGTCAACAGTTATGTCGGGCCAATTTGTTTGATTTTGGAACATATCTTTGGCCAAAAAAGATGTCCCCAATATTTTATTTTTTATTTTTTTTGTTTGAGCAATAAATTGAAACAAAAAATCTGACATTGGATTGTGAAATTATTGTACAAATGGGTTACATTTAATCCTGGACCAAAAGGCAAAAACTGGCCCAAAAAAAAAATAAAAAAAAAAATGGGCTCTTTAAGGAACGTTTAAAAATTCATATAACGAGGCAAATTCAAGAGGCACAAATAAAATGGTGCGAAAATTAAAACATGATGACATTATTGTTACAATAGGCCCTAACCACCAAATTGAGGGCAAAATAAACCCCCACAAATGTACGCAAATTGATTGTGTCATCCTGACATTAGCAGCTCTGACTTCCACCTGCGTACGGTTTTGTGCTATCCCAAAAAACTGATTTCAAAACACATACCAAGCCGGTTCTCAATCCAACACTAATTGCTTTTCTGCCCTCCCGCGATTAATCGCAACAACATCATGGAGTCCCGGGACGGAGGAGAAGGCCATCGCCAATGTGGTCGAGTAATCCAGACCCTAAGCTGTGCGAGCATTTTGAAGTGAAAGAGGATCATCCAGTGACGTATGAGTCGGTCCGAACACATTTTACGCTCGCATCTGCTAATGTATGTACGCCCCAAAAACGCCTCGCCACGCCTGCGTTTTTCCATCTCCACACCCGTCAACACCCTAAAACGCCCTGTTCTGTCAATCACATTTGACATGTCACTTCCTGTACGCTATTTTAGGAACGAGTCAAAAAAAGCTCGCAATCTGCCGTACGCACATGCGCAGTGTAACACCGACGCATGCGCGGTTAGTCAACATCGGAACGCAACGAGCGTACTGCTGTTAACGAGCGGCTCTGAATGAGGGCCTTAGTCTGCTAATGATGTGCAATATTCATATATAGAGCAATATGCTAAAATGGCATTAGGTGGCGCTCCAACCCTACATTGCAAGGGAAAAAAATACAAGAAAGTAGAACACAACAAAAACCTAGGCACCCAATGTGAGCCTGTATTGATCAGAGCTCAAAAACGTGCCTATCTCCAATACAGAAAAGGACTAAACAGGGATATACTGCAAAGGGGCTATAACCGTATGAGCATGGTATCAAATCAAACAATTAAAATTATAAACAATATTATTATTATTACCAGTTATTTATATAGCGCAGACATATTCCACAGCGCTTTACAGAGAATATTTAGCCATTCACATCCATCCCTGCCCCAGTGGAGCTTACAATCTATATTCCCTATCACATGCACACTCGCATACAAACTAGGGGTAATTTTGTTGGGAGCCAATTAACCTACCAGTGTATTTTTGGAGTGTGGGAGGAAAGCGGAGCACCCGGAGGAAACCCACGCAAGCACAATATTTATTAAACATATAATAAATAACTCCCAGGAGTACTGTACATAGATAATCTCACATATAAATCATAAAAACCTAATAAAAGGTTAATAAAAATGAATCAAATGCACATAAAACTCAAAATTGACTGATCTGTATAACTGATGAATAAATATCAATCACAATTTAAAAGTGAGAGTACCAGTAATTATTAGGAACATAGTAGAAATTCCCAAATGATATGTAAGTCCCGCAATGCAGACATAGGCTGTAATCCTTTTGGTAAGGGAAATATATATGTTAGGATTTGCGGTTAGCAAATCATCTTGGTGGCAATTCCCAGTCTTAGTTGTGTGATAGGATCACTGGTAAAGTGGTCTGTGGCAGTTACATTTGTCCCAGATTCCTGTCTTATGTGTTTTAAACCCCCAGGAGAAAGTCTGCAGTGTAGCAGGCTTGAGTTTCGGCTTTTTGAAAAGCCGGTTTGGGACCTGGGGGTTGTGGGTGAGAGGAGAGGGAGGGCTCCACCCACGGCCACTCCAGGTTTTGGTTCTCACAGCCTGGTAACAGGCTTGTTAGGGTTTCCACCTGAGAGTGGCCAATATAAGCCTAGTGTGTTTAAGGCTGAGTGTCTCACCTGGGAGAGCAGGCAAGGAGTTTCTCAGAGACACTTGAAAACCTAACTGTGAGTGTTGTGCTGTGCCTTTGTTGCTGGTGAGGGCATTAGGCCCTGCCAGGTTCTGGTAGTGAGGGAACCACCTGTGAAGTTAGTGCCCCGACAGGGCTAGGATTTATGTTTATGTTTTCTTTATGTTTTTCTGACATTGTACAATAAAGACTGGCGCCGACCAGCTTGTACTCGCATCCAGACTGGTGTGCTGCTTCACTGCTGCTGTGTGTGTGTGTAAGGAAGGAGACCTCTACCCAGGAGAGGGACCCCTAATCTGACTGTGTCACAGTTGTTACTGGGATACTGCATCATGTCCTATCCTTGATCTGGCTGTTTGCAGGAAGCTGGAAATCCTGTCTTGACTGTGTCAATACCAGTGTATGTTTGCTGTGTTCAGTTTCTAGTGCTTGCCGGTCTACTGAGTACTTTGGTTATTGCATCTGGATCTTGTCACCATTCAGCCCTGCAGTATTACACCACAGTCCTGTCTGTCTGCATTTATCTTGTTACCAGCAGTGTTTCCACCTCACTGCCTCCATTATGTGTTACTGCAGCATCTGAATCCACATGTCTGCTGTTTAGGCCCCTGCCTAGACCATCTCAGCTGCTTGTATCAACCGGGTGACACAGACCGACTATATATTGTCTGTGAGTTCCCTCAGCCTGGCTGCAGAGTCAGGTTGCTCCTGTTCTCTGGTTCACTAAACTCCCACACGGCTTCCTAACTGCTCCAAGTAGCTTCCGTGCTACCACCTATCTCCAAATGGCTTCCTGGCCGCATCTAGCAGCTCCCGTACTGCCATCATTCACCATACGGCTTCTTAACTGCTCCAAGTAGCTTCCGTGCTACCACCAATCTCCAAACGGCTTCCTAGCTGTATCCAGCAGCTCCCATGCTGCCTTTGATCACCATACGGCTTCCAGGCCACTTTAAGTAGCTTCCATGCTACCACCTATCTCCAAATGGCTTCCTGGCCACATCTAGCAGCTCCAGTGCTGCCAACGTTCACCATATGGCTTCTTAGCTGCTCCAAGTAGCTTCCGTGCTACCACCAATCTCCAACGGCTTCCTAGCCATATCCAGCAGCTCCCATGCTGCCATCGTTCGCCATACGGCTTCCAGGCTGCTCCAAGTAGCTTCCGTGCTACCACCAATCTCCAAACGGCTTCCTAGCCATATCCAGCAGCTCCAGTGCTACCAACGTTCATCCTATGGCAATTGCCCCAACATCGGCACCATCGCTGCAACATAGGCACATCTGCCACACCATCAGCTCTCAAAACCATCATCAAACCATAGACTGTTTATCCACGGCAATTTCCCCAACATCGGCACCATCGCTGCCTCATTGGCACATTTGCCGTACCATCGGCTCTCAAAGCCATTATCAAACCATAGACTGCTTATCTACGGCAACTGCCCCAACATCAGCACCATCGCTGCAACATTGGCACAGTTGCCGCACCATCGGCACCAATGCCGCACCATCGGCATAATTGCCGCACTATCAGCATCACTGCCGCACCATTGCTGCACCATCGGCACAGCTGCCACACCATCGGCTCCCAAGCTATTGTCCAAAAAAACAAACTGTACTCTCACAACATCTGGACCATTGATATCCTTATCATCATCAACTGTGTCAGTCCTAACTGTACATTATTTACCTATTGAATTCCCCTGTATCTCCATGTGAGCCACTACTACCTCAAGCATAAGTCGAGGCGGCCGCCTAAGTACTGGTGAACGCATCCTAGTTCTAAGGGCACAATGGGCAGTTGTTATTGGCGGAAGATCTCGCTAGCTGGGTTCTTGTGGTGTCACATGGAGTAGACAGCAGAATTCGTAACAATATATTAATAGAGGGGAGATTTTATGAGCGAGACTCTTGATACTCACTCTGTTAATATACTCTGTCAGACTACAGTCTGAAAATAAAGACCGTAGAAACTGTGGAATAGTCCCCTGTGACAGACTCCAGTCTGAGGGTATGAGCCGCCGAGCCTGTGGCACTGTATGTGCCTGCAGCGGTCTGGCTCAGAGCGTGTATGCAGTGGTCTGGCTCAAAACGGGTAACCCAGGGAGGCAGCTCCAGGTAGTCTTATTCGTCTGGCTGCTGATGACAAGCCGCATATAAATCTCCAAAAGCAGAGTCTGCCTGAATAAAAGCACTTACTCCAGCAAGCTTGCCAAGGATAAACCGGGTATGCGGCAATTGGTGGGTGAACTCCTAGTGGAAAGGCACCTTTTTTACTGACGCGTTTCCCCATGCTGCATGGCTTTATCAAGAAACAGGTGGCTGGTTTAACAGTTTAAAGTGTGATTCTTTATAGTGAGTTTATTCAATTGATTCAGATGTTTTCGATCGGTAATCAGATTTTCAGAGTTCTAGCTCTTTAATATAGATACAAATGTGTTTACGTGATATATTGTAACTCTTTTGAACTAAGAGGTAACAATATAATGATAAAAGTTCCAATCTTATTTAACAGTAACAATTGAAAAACATACAAACACAAAATTATAAAGAACTAAAACAATCAATGAAAACAAATAAATAAATTTAACACAGAAACATATAAATAAATATCTGTCATCTTAATCTCATCATTGTTATTACCGTTTTTATTATTTATTTATTTATTATTTAATTATTATCCATTCCTC
This sequence comes from Taudactylus pleione, assembly GCA_031769625.1. Taxonomy (NCBI): domain Eukaryota; kingdom Metazoa; phylum Chordata; class Amphibia; order Anura; family Myobatrachidae; genus Taudactylus; species Taudactylus pleione. The sequence continues at coordinate 2,016,414 of JAUIMM010000124.1, forward strand.
AACAGAAAAATATATATAAGGGTTGATGAATCTGATATGCTTCAGGCAAGTTTAACTAAGTGCCTTTAACCCCATCGGTACACATCCTATATACATATGAGTGTGTGTGCATGGCTGGGACATGCATGCATGCAGGTGCACACATGTGTGCAAAAATACACACATGATCATACACAAACACGCATGCAACGTCACACACCACACAACTACATGGTAAGAATAGTAAGAAAGAGAGGAATTTCAACAATAAGCATTGTTCTAGATGATCGTAGAGATAGGGCCTGATTCAGACCCACTCGCGAGCGGCTGTCCGCTCGCAAGTGGGTCGATGTTAGGCACTGAGCATGCGCACGACGGAGGGAGCTCCGTCGTGCGCATGCGCCAGACGCGACGAGCGAAGGAAAGTCCTTCGCTCGTTGTGTCCGATCAAAGGGGGCGTGCTGTCAATGTTGATTGACAGCACGCCCCCTTTGGTGGGCGTGCCGGGGGCGTGCCTCCCTGACGGGGGCGTTCCCATGGGAACGCCTCCCGTCAGAAGCCGGCCCACTGACATCACTAGTGATGTCAGTGGGAGTGATTTTGGCTCTGTTAGAGCAAAAATCACTCCGGAGCTTGCGGTTGAAAACCTCAACCGCAGGCTCCGGCTCGCAATTTCGATGGTCGCGATGGTCACGACCATCGCGGCCATCAAAATGCACGCTCGTATAGCCTGTGGGTGGTGACCCACAGCTATACGAGCGTCCAGGAGGACGCTCCATGAAAATGGAGCCCGGCCCTCATTCAGAGCGTGCGCTCTGCTCAGAGCGTACGGCTCTGAATGAGGGCCATAGTCTCTAATGGTAGGCATTAACCAAAGCACATGCCAATGATATAACAATAGTCATATACGGATGTGCACATATATCGTAAGAAAAAAACACACATAAACAAATACATATAGGTGTGTGTGTAAATATACACACACACACATGTACACATCAAGAGAGAGACTTAATTAAGACCAACTATAAAGACTAAGGATATCTATATACGGTATGAGCCGAGTATTTAAAATTAGAAAATACAATGCATCTAGTTAGACAAAATTGAGTGTAATTATATAAAAAGGAGAGAATAATTAAAGAGATCAGACTCCTAAGAGGGATACAGGTGAAAAAAGGGGAGAAAGATAGATAAGCTATAAATACATATGTGTAGTGCATATTACATGGACATATCGAATATAGCAGGGAAGGAAGGGCATGTACACACAAATGTGTATATAAAAACTGTACAAAAAACGTATATAAGTAATACAATGACCCACAAAACCTACGTAATAAGAAAGAGATAAGTCCTAACCAGTTTATTAGAAACAGTATATCAGACTCCAAGGGATAGGGGCTTCAATTCGATAAACTCCAGATCGATATTTTCATTTAGACCTTGTGGCTTCACTGTTTGGAGTTTGCAAATCCAGGCAGCTTCTTGTCTACAGAGTTCTCTATATCTATCCCCACCCCTAGGTGTGGCAATAATATGTTCCACTGCCGTGACTTTAAGTCCTAACGGGTTTTTTTCATGACATTCAGAAAAATGTCTAGAGACGCTGTGATTCAGAACTCCTTTAATCACATTGCGTCTGTGTTCAAGAAATCTAACCTTCAGGGGGCGCGTGGTTCTCCCTATATTATAGAGATTGCAAGGGCACCTCAAAAGGTACATAGCTTGAATTACAGTTGATTAATGATGTAATTGTGTATTCCTTATTGGATTCTGATGAAAAAACTGATTTAGTTTTATTTTCTGCAAATGTGCATGTCAGACACCTATTGCTCTTGCAGCGATATAACCCACAGAGGACTTGTTTAGTAAGTGTTTGTTGAATTAGGGATTTGTATTCAATACGGTTACAAAAGAAGCTTGGTGCTAGGATATTTTTGAGATTTTTCACTTTCCTAAATGTAATGTTAGGTCTTTTGTCCATACTAGATGCTAACATGGGATCTGAAAGAAGTAAATGATAATTTTGCTTCAAGCTCGCTGTGATTTTTGATGCTACTATATTGTATTTGGAAATAAAAAAAGGTCCTGAGTTAAATTTGGTGTCTGCTATTGGTGTTTTAATCTCTAATAGAGATTTTCTATCTATAGTTGCTGTATCTTGATATGCCTTTGTTAGAATATCAGGAGGGTATTCACACTGTGCAAAGGCCTGAGAAAGTTCAGACACTTGGCTCTCGAAAGTATTCTCTGAAGTACAGTTCCTCCAGAGACGGTACATCTGGCTTTTAGGGACATTTTTGAGCCAGCTTTTTTATGATTACTTATGAAGGGTATGTAATTCAAGGTATCCACAGATTTTTTAGGTAGAGGTGAATATGACTACCTCTATTACCTCCAGAGTAATATCTAGAAAGTTCATCTGTGAGGGACTGTGAGTGGTGGTGAAGGATAAACCAAAATCATTGTGATTAACAAAAGATACAAACTGTGTGACGGAAGAAACATCCCCATTCCAAATAAAGAAGAGATCGTCAATATAGCGACCATAGAGGACCAGGTTCGCAGTGAATGGGCCATTCCAAATGAGTAATTCTTCCAAGTGGCCCATATAAATATTTGCAAATCTCGGTGCAAACCTGCTCCCCATCACAGTACCGACGACCTGTAGGTAGTGAACGTGATCAAAAAGAAAATAATTGTGAGATAAAATAAATGTGATAGAGGCCAAAAGAAAATTCACCCTGTCTATCTGCGGTTTCCCCATCTTTAAGACACAGATCTACAGTGGCAACTCCCTGTATGTGGGGAATGTTGGTGTAGAGTGCCTGAACATCACAGGTCACAAAAAGATAGCTATCCTTCCAACTTTGTCCTTGTAGAAAAGTTAGGAAGTGTCTGGTGTCTTTGATGTGGGACCGCAGAGAGACAGCGTGTGGCTGTAAGAAAGAGTCAACATAAAAAGAAAGATTCGAAGTCAAACCCCCGATAACTGAAATAATGGGATGCCCTGGTGGGTTGTGTAGTGACTTGTGTATTTTTGGCAAGTGATAATAGACGGGAGTGATAGGATATAGGGGATAGAGGATTTTCAAATTCCTCTTTCAACAAAACACCATCAGACATGGCTTTTAGTAGTAAAGATTTTACGGCCTTTTGGAATTGAGGGATGGGATCTTTAGATAGTGGACGGTTGAAGTTACAATCAGACAGCTGTCTTGTGGCCTCAATTAGATAATCAGATGTATCTTGTACCACCACTCTACCGCCCATATCTGCAGCTTTTATTGTTAAAGAATGGTCATGTGATAAAGATTTTAAAGCTTGTCTTTCTTGGAAAGATAGGTTATATAAACACGGATGTATTGATTTATTTCATAATTTACGAAAACACTCTAGTGTTATATTATAGAAAGTATCTATAGCACTTGTTTTATGATGAATGGGAAAAAACTGAGATTTCTTTTTAAATTTATTCTCCATAGTCATTCTGTTTACATCATAAATGGGTTTTTCAATTGAGATGTTGGTATCTGGATGATCAAGTATAATTGGATCACCTTCAATTTGATTCTTATGTAATGATTTTGCAGTGAAATATCTCTTCCTACACAAACCTCTTATGTAGCGGTTAAGTTCAACAAAAAGCTCAAAATAATTTGGCTGGGTGGTAGGAGAAAAATTAAGACCTTTAGATAATACAGTAAGTTGTTCTGTGGATAGTTGTTTTGAAGAAAGCTTAAAGACACCCTTAGGTTTTATCTGTGTTTGTAAACCTTTTGTCCCTTTGGATTTAAGTTTAGATTTACCTCTCCCTCGTCTTCCTCTAGGTCTGCCTCAGAAAATCGTGCTCTTTTTGGGGAGTGTGCTAGGGTTTCATATTTGTTTTGATGATGAAATTGGCTTAGAAGGTCTCGATTGTTCCTTCTTTTGTCCCCTGCTTCCCCCCTCATGAACCCCAAAAAAAGGAGAAAGAGGCAGTGGAACATATTATTGCCACACCTAGGGGTGGCGATAGATATAGAGGACTCTGTAGACAAGAATCTGCCTGGATTTGCAAACTCCAAATATTGAAGCCACAAGGTCTAAATGAAAATATCGATCTGGACTTTATCGAATTGAAGCCCCTATCCCTTGGAGTCTGATATACTGTTTCTAATAAACTGGTTAGGACTTATCTCTTTCTTATTACATAGGTTTTGTGGGTCATTGTATTACTTATATACATGTTTTTTGTACATTTTATATATACATGTTTGTGTGTATAAGCCCTTCCTTCCCTGCTATATTCGATATGTCCATATAATATGCACTACACATATGTATTTATAGGTTATCTATTTTTCTCCCTTTTTCACCTGTATCCCTCTTAGGAGTCTGATCTCTTTAATTATTCTCTCCTTTTTATATAATTACACTCAATTTTGTCTAACTAGATACGTTGTATTTTCTAATTTTAAATACTCGGCTCATACCTTATATAGATATCCTTAGTCTTTATAGTTGGTCTTAATTAAGTCTCTCTCTTGTTGTATACACACACCTATATGTATTTGTTTATGTGTGTTTTTTTCTTACGATATATGTGCACATCCTTATACGTCTATTATTATATCATTGGCTTGTGCTATGATGTTAATGCCTACCATTAGAGACTATCTAGAGAGGAATTAGAGAGGAAATTCAACAATTACTAATGTTCTAGATGATCGTGAGATCATCTAGAACAATGCTTATTGTTGAATTTCCTCTCTTTCTAACTATTCTTACCATGTAGTTATGTGGTGTGTGATGTTGCATGCATATTTGTGTATGATGATCATGTGTGTATTTTTGCACACATGTGTGCACCTGCACGCATGCATGTCCACGCCATGCACACACACTCATATGCATATATTAGGTGTACCTATGGGGTTAAAGGCACTTAGTTAAACTTGCCTGAAACATGTCAGATTCATCAACCCTTATATATATTTTTCTATTGAGGAATGGATAATAAATAATTAAATAATAAATAAATAAATTATAAAAAACGGTAATAACAATGATGAGATTAAGATGACAGATATTTATTTATTTGTTTTCATAGATTGTTTTAGTTCTTTATAATTTTGTGTTTGTATGTTTTTCAATTGTTACTGTTAAATAAGATTGGAACTTTAATCATTATATTGTTACCTCTTAGTTCAAAAAAGTTACAATATATCACATGAACACATTTGTATCTATATTAAAGAGCTAGAACTCTGAAAATCTGATTACCGATCAAATTGAAAACATCTCACACTTTGACTGTTAAACCAGCCACCTGCTTCTTGATAAAGCTGCGCAGCACGGGGAAATGCGTTGGTGCAAAAGGTGCCTTTCCACTAGGAGTTCACCCACCAATTGCCGCACACCCGGTTTATCCTTGGTAAGCTTGCTGGAGTAAGTGCTTTTATTCAGGCAGAGACTCTGCTTTTGGAGATTTATATGCGGCTTGTCATCAGCAGCCAGATGAGTAAGACTACCTGGAGCTGCCTCCCTGGGTTACCCGCTTTGAGCCAGACTGCTGCATACATGCTCTGAGCCAGACCGCTGCAGACACATACAGCGCCACAGGCTCGGCGTCTTATACCCTCTGCCTGGAGTCTGTCACAGGGGACTATTCCACATTTTCTACGGTCTTTATTTTCAGACTGTAGTCTGACAGAGGACATTAACGGAGTGAGTATCAAGAGTTCCTTGCTCACAAAATCTCTCCTCTATTAATATACCCTTACCAAAAAGATTACAGCCTATGTCTGCATTGTGGGACTTGCATATCATTTGAGAATTTCTACTATGTTCCTAATAATTACTGGAACTCTCACTTCTAAATTGTGATTGATATTTATTCATCAGTTATACAGATCAGTCAATTTTGTGTTTTATGTGCATTTGATTAATTTTTATTAACCTTTTATTAGGTTTTTATGATTTATATATGAGATTAACTATGTACTCCTGGGAGTTATTTATTATATGTTTAACAAATATTGTTTATAATTTTAATTGTTTGGTATGATACCATGCTCATACGGTTATAGCGCCTTTGCAGTGTATCCCTGTTTATTGCAAGGGAAAAAATTTGAAATCTTCAATAAAGTATTAATAATGTATGCTAGAATGTAATAAGGAGAATACCCAAGTAAGGGGTGGCAAAGTTGATTGCAAAATAGCACAATAATAATGTGATGGTGGGGCTAAAATTACATCAGAGTCTGGGATGCACATACAATAGCCCTGGGGGGGAGTACTTGAAAATGGCTACCTGAAGATATCAGGGATGCCTGTCAGATCTCCCCTGGTCCCAATCACTTTGGCCAACTGATAAGCTGTGATGCAGCACTGCAGCGCATTGTGGTAAGGTAGGAAGGCTGAGCTAAGGAGAGTGGAGTGGAGATAAGTAGTCTGAGGAAGAGAGCTCCTCTTACCCCAGGTGCCTGCACCTCCAGGTGGTGATCCTCAGTGGCACCGTCAGTCAGTACAGGCGCGGTCATGTCTCCTCTCCCTCCAACAAGTCAGCACAGGGGAGGTTAGTGGAAGGGCAGACAGGGGGATCAGCATCCCTGCAGAAGGGCAGTTAAGTGCCGACACCATCCTGAGGCAACACTGCCGGGTGATGCAGGTTAAATTGAGGCCCCGGCTTCAGGGTGGGTGACCAGGTCACAACCCGCGTGAGCATCAGAACACTCCCCGATTCTGCAACCATGGTCACCAGACACACAGGACTGGCAGTGGGGATTATAGTGTGCGGCTGTGTGCCATTTGTTTCCCCTTAATGTGGCTCCAAATGCCAGTATGCTGAATGCCACTCAGGAGCTATAGGAAAACCCTGCTATCCTTGATGGCTGCCAAGTCATGCCCCTCGATGTTACTAGTTTATACACTGGCATCCCCCACCATCTAGGGATTGCAGCGGTCAAAAGATTTATTTCCAATAATTCCAACTATGAGGGTCCAGACAAGGAGTTTTTCACACAATTATTGGAACTTACATTATCGCGCAATTATTTCTTGTTTGATGGTAACCACTATATACAATGGTCAGGTTGTGCAATGGGCTCGTGCATAGCCCCCAGCTACACAAACATTTTTATGTTCGAAATAGAAAGGCAATTCTTCTTTAGTGACCTTAACATCTCCCAACAGATCAAAGGCTACTGTCGGTACATTGATGTCATTTTCCTCTGCTGGACTGGCATGCAAGAAGACGTTATTGCTCTGATGGAAGACATAAATTTGGCACATTCTCCTATTAAATTTACGTTTACTAGCAGCACTGAATCAGTTAACTTTCTTGATGTAGAAGTGTCCATTTCTAATCTGTTAGAAAAAATGGCCTTCCATACTTGCAGTTTTTAAAAATTTGGCACATTTGTAGTGATACTAAGGAACCATACAACAGATAGATAAAATGTAGGTCACATTTTTAAAACGGGGTTATCATTACAAAACTTTACAAAAGGCTAAAGACAAGGTTTTGGCTACATCCAGAGCATCAGCACTGTGTCCTATGGGTAAGCAAGATCATAAGAAAAAGATAATATGAACACAAGAATATTCCTCTGCAAGTCATAATTTGATGAAATCAACCAAAACCATTTGGCCGATTGAGGCCAAGGACCGAATTTACCTGCTTTATTTAATTCCGGTATTTTGCCCTCATATCATTGAGGAAAAAACATTAAAGACATTGTCGTCCATAACAACATTTCTAAGCATGTGGAGACGAGTTCGGTTCATTTTTTGACCCGTAATCCGGGCAACTACCATTATACTGAGTGTATTATTATTTGGAAACAGGTAGTCAGTTCCATCATGCTAGGTCGGGCAAATGTTTTGATATCAAATTCCCATTGACTTGCTCTAGCTGCTATGTGGTCTATTTTATAAAGTGTCCATATGGCCTACTGTATGTGGGCAAAACCACTAGGCAAATGAAAGAGAGCATGGCTCTCCACAGATCCAGCAATCGTGCGGCCCTGGAGGACAAGGGAACAGAATTACCAGTGGCACACCATTTTCGTGAACATCAACACAACCTTTCCACTATTCATTATAAAATGATTTACTGGATCCCCCTAATCCCAGTGATGCATCCCCGCATTTTGCTCCAGAGAGAAGCGCAATGGATCCATACCTTACAAACAGCTCAACCCCTTGGTCTTAACGAGGGGTTATAATGATCATGTTTTCAGTAATTTTTCATGGTCACTCTGTTTTACATTTATTATAGTGTCACCTACATTTATTTGTTTGCATTTAGTCCTACGGAACTCAGTAGGCATACCTATTACAGCTGATATAGATAGTTTTTATTTTCAGTGTTGCTCAGTGTCCCTCTAGTCTCATCAGTTACATCTAGCACTGTGCATTCAGAATTTTTTATGCATCAGCCAGCTGTGTGATTTAGGGCTCTATTTACTACAATCCGCATTTGTAATGCAGATTGTATGTGATATTACCGACTGAGGGCCTGATTCAGAGCCGGACGCTATTTGCGCTCGCTCGTTCAGAAAAAGGGGCCGGCTATTTAAATTGAGTGCTCGCTCTTTGCGGTCTGTTGACGCCTCTATGTCTGAGCGAGCGAACGAAACATGCGCTCGCTATTTTGTAAAGACGCCCCCTGGCCGCTTGCATCATACGTCATGTCCACTATTTATTTGATTAATCGAGTACATCGAAAGGCATCTGAACTGCTCGCAGTGCTTGTGGATGGATTTTCCTACCGCAATCATGCAAACAGTTCAGGCTAAGAAACAACCAAGTGACGTGGTCGATGGCGCTGCTTTGTTAATTATGCACACCCTTAAAACGCCCGTTTTGACCTTTTGGCACACCTGCGTTCGGATCACCAGTCCCCATTTTCAAGCACCTTCACCTGTTACCACCCACAAACGCCTCATCCTGTCACTCAAATTAGCAGGAACTAGCTATTTTGCGAGCGCTCGATTTCTGACCGCAATGACTGGTTGGCGCATGCGCATTACGACCCATACGCATGCGCAGATTTGCCAACATCGCTCGGAGCGAACGAGCGGCCGCTTACGAGCGGCTCTGAATCAGGGATTTACTACAAATCCCTTGCAGGGACAGAGCTTGCGATAAAGCTCTGTCCCTGCGAATCCCCTCTGCACACTTATCACGGTATTTTCACAAAAAATACTGTGACAAGTGCCAACGCATGCGCAGACTGTTGCTAGGCCCTGCCCCTGCTGCTAAGCCTCGCCCCCCATGCTAGTGCCTCCCCCCATGACCCCCCTCCCCTTAATTACACTTACCTACAGTCATCGGTGCTCCGGTGATGTCCTCCGTGGCTCCGGTCAGCTGACACCCCATACTGCACTGGGACTCGATCAGGTGATGACCAGGCACCAGTGCAAGCTGGGAGACCAGCTGACCAGATGGAAGACATCACAGGAGCCCCAATATCCGTCCCTGGACTCAGGTAATTTATTTTTTTTACTGTTTTTTTTTTCTTTTTTTTAGCAGAGATCAGCGTGGGATCTGTTTAGACCACACAGCTGATCACTGGGGCCAGCTCCGGGCTCTGCTCTGCCCGTTAGAGCAGAGCAGGAGTCTGGTAACTGGGGGAGACCCTGGATAATGCCGCCTCCAGGTGGTGTTATCATCACAGGGCTTTCCCCGGTATTTTTTCACAATTTATATTTAGTAACTTTGGCCAGATCAATTATGGGAAATGCGATTTGCTTACTAAAAATAAGTGATAATTAGGGCTTGGAGTAGAATTTTACAGTTTCTACTCCAATTGCCCTGTAGTAACTTTAGGTGACACTAAAATAATGTGAAAAGGGTGTGAAAACACCCTTTTTCACTTTATTTTAGTAAAAATAATGTTAATAAATAGAGCCCTTAGTGTGCAGAGGCTCCCTCGATCTGTTTTTAGTAGTAGTGTATTGCAGTTTTATTTATGCAGAGGTACATGAGCCTACTCTGCTATACCTCCAATGAAGTGCATCCTACTTAGGCAGTATGTACTTCACTTGGATCTATTCATACTGGGTATATATTACTGCCACACACATGTCAGTTTTCCCATATATGCCTTGGGTCCTTGTACGGCTTATCTCCCACATTGCAACCTTCGTAGTGCACCCAACATGGCTGCCTCACCTGGTGCACTTGTGGATGGGATGAAAAATACATGGACCTGACGATTATGGTGGGACCTTACTCCTAGCGTTAGGATGCTGCAACCACTCATTTTGTTTCATCTCTTCTAGGCATAACTTATTCCACCCAGGGTAATCCTACGTAGTGCACCTCATCTGGTACCTTTTGTTGGTGAAATATATAACCAGTGGAAGTTATTTTGCAAAATGTCTGCACCAACTCTGCAATATGTTTATTGTGCTCTTTAGGTTCTGGTTGTTTTTAATTGTCTCCGTGTGGTTTTCTATTTTCTGCAATACCTAATCCTTGAACAATGTACCATTCTTTCTGATGTCTGTAAAGCGACTTTGAGTCCTGTGGGAGAAAAGTGCTATATAAATACTATTATTATTATTATTATTATTATTATTATTATTACTCTGCTTCTAATACATTGCATCACTTCTGTGTCCACAGGCTTTTCATGCGAAGCTGATACTGATGTCTTTTCTATGTCATTGTGTCTTTGTTGTCACAACTATGGTGATGGCTCACTGCATTTGGCCACACCTCCTGGAGACGTCCAGAACATGGGCGCAGGGTCGCCCGAGGACGTCATCGGATCTCCATTCGGGTGATGCGGTGGCTATTGGAGCACTGGGTGTGATGCACAGGTATTTATTACTTTTCTACATGTTTTTTGTAAGTCTTAATAAAAGGGTTGATACCCTGAAAAGTTGACTATACTGGCTGGTATTGATGTAATTTATTCACGCGTTATAAGTCTTGAGAGTGCCATCTATTAGCTGAAGTACCCAGCGTTGCCCGGGTTTAAATCTTCAAGGTACTTTATTATGTGATATCATCCAAATCCATCCAGTGGAAGGCCCAGAATAGGCTCCCTGGGTCAAAGTTCATCCCAGCGTACACCAATAGGAGGTCCGATAGTGACCTCAACCCCCTAGTATGTCTTCTGGGATACAATGTTACCACCCCATGAAGTCCCCGGTAGCTCCAGTGCTCCATCTGCATATTATCACATTTCTGGCTGCCGCCCGCTGCTGTCTGCTGCCAGGTACTTGCACAGGTCTGGGCCTCCTCTCTGTTACCTCAGGACTGCAACTTCCAACTGACACCTGCCTGACACTGCTGGAGTGACCTGCTCCTGACCTCCTGAGCAGCTGCAGAGACTTCTGGGAATTGTCCGTATAGTATTAGTTATAATACCTTGCATAGCTGGGTATTACACTTTGTGTATACCTGCTGGACGCTGTACTTTGATTGACTACTTTGCTTTGTTTTGCCTGGCTTAACAAAGTGTGTCTATACTACATTCTCTTGTGATGGATCCTTTTCCGCTGTTGAGTTATGGCATCATATGCTGTAGCTGTAGTGTTATCTAATAGGGAGAGGACCCAGAATAGGAGAAGCCTGAGATAATGCTGGACAAAGGAGTGCCTGCTGCAGAGGGAGTCTCTCTTGGATGTAACCCTGGTCAAGGGTTAAAATAAGTACTGTACTCAAAAATTATTGTAATATTTATAAATGTACAATTTGTGAAGTAAAGTGTACATATTATATATATATATACATATATATATATATATATTTCATTGTATTCATGTACATGGCCCTTCTATAATTTATGTATACAGGTATATCTGTTTCGTGTATTTAAATGGAAGTTTATATGGTACTTCTTTCTTTGATGGGGATGTGTCTCATTGTATGGGATACACACACACTAGAAGGAGCGGAGTGATATGCCTGGGGGAGTGATATAACTGGCCGCAAGACGCCATCTTGGAAATGAGATTGCAAGACGCCATTTTGCGAATGGCCGCCTAAGCGCCATTTTAGATAAACTCACACTTTAGTACATGTGGCGATATTACTATTAGCATCATGCGATTGCATCTTACACCATTTCTCATACACACATTAATATGCACAATAGTGCTGTTAACTAGTCGCATATTAGCGAATGCATAAGATTCTGTATGAAAACGCCAAATATTAGCTTCATGCACACGCATCTGCCCCAAGTTAACTAGCGTCTTTACATCAAACCCCACATACTCACACATTACATATTCAGATACAAGGTTCCATAAGCTTTAAGGTATAAGATTCAAGTATGCACATTTATTATAATTGTTAGGAAATAAAGATTATTTCGTAACTAAGGTTTTATACGTGATAAGTAAGCCATGTTTGGTATTGTACTGATGCGTACTCTCTCAACAGTAATCCGGTAATATCGATGGAGAGATCGCAACATGCATTCTCAACTTATGGACCGCAGAGACTTCAAGCAACAAAATGTACATTATATGAACAACTGTTAGGATTTGCATGAGGCGGGAAACCAGAGACCACCAGTTGTTAGAGGCTGGACTGTGTCTATTTGAACCAACCTGTTAAATGCCTTGTAACTTATGCCCTCTCCTTTAGGACCAATGGTATTAGCAACAAACTTCTCTATTGTGTTGTTTATTTCTGGGGGGTATAAATATGTGTGCTCGGACCCTGGGTTCCTAGTCTTCGTGCTGAATGCTGATTGACGTGGGGTTTCTTGCTGATGCCTACATCTGGATCAGAGAGCGCTGCGTATGTATAACTGTACTTGGGTCTGTATAATTTATTTGTGCTAAGATTATATGAGGATCATAGCGTGTAACTGCTGTACTTTTTACTTGAATAATACTTTGTGCTTTGGAACCACAGGTTCTAGGTCTGGAGTCTTTATTTACTGTATGAGTGCGTACGCAAAATAGCGTCATCCTTACAGGTTTATAGGAAGGATATTAGAAGGTATAGGCAGGAGTATTCATAAGGTTCAAAGGCAGTATCGTTAGTTGGGAGCTCGTAGTGAAGTCACTTACCCTCTCACACGGCACTTACGGTTATCGATTTCTCACCAAAGGGTGGAGTGGCCACATGCAGAGTTTACCTGCAACCGCTCGGTGCTGAGAGATCGCTACCCATTTTCGTGTGAGCCAGGGATGCTGACTAGAATCCAGGGACAAGAGAGGAAAAAGTTTGTTTTTCTTTTTATGATAGAACCTAACATTTAAAGGGGTGCTGCAGTATTGAACACGCGGCTGAGTCGCAGTTTTGCGCACAGTAAAGACGCACTTTTGTGTACGCAGCTAAAGGTTGTCATACGGTTGTGTTGTAGTCGCATTATTGTGTATGCGACTGGTCGCACAATAGCGTATACGTACTTCTGGTTGTGCTGCCACATGTTTAAACAAAGCCGTTGAGGTTTACATTCTTTTCAATTGTTGTCAATATCTGGGTTAACGTATATTTTTCTGCGCAGGAAAAAAGTGTGTAACAGTGAGGATTTGTTGGTAGGGGTAACTTGTTCCCTAAAGTTAGAGGTACCGTATGACCTTTAAGGGCTAAGTGCTAGCCACTCGGTAAGCAGCTTACCGTTCTATACACAGTAGCAGGTGTCCATGTTGTCTTTGTTGTAGAGAGGTGCGTGGAAGTGGCCGACTTCAACTTTCATAGGTGTGGAAGTTGCCTTCTTAAATCTTATCCGGGTGTGTGGAGTAGCCTTCTTCAAATCTTCACAGGTGTGTGGACGCTGCAGTTTAAATCGTCCACAGGTAAGTGAAAGTATCTTGACTGTCTATCACCAGTTTAAATCTTTATTGAAAAACGTAGGAGTTGTCTCAGAATGGGAGCCATGCAAACAATAGAGATGTTAGACAATGGTGTGCTGCTAATGGAAGCGCCATTTGGATCGGCCCGTCGTATTATGCATACTAAGTACGGTACTTATGCAATAAGGTATTGTGATGAATGGTTTAAAATGACAATGAAGAATGTTAGACCATTTCCCAGAATTGGTAGTTTTGATAAAGATGTATTAGATAATGTCCGGGATCACATAAGTTTGATGCGCTCCCGAGAGAAAAATGTCAGTTGTGGCAGCATGAAGGGGATGGGGGATGCGTGGCTTAAAAATGCGCAAGCGACGCAAACTAGCATTGTGAGCGCATTGCCAGATAATACATCCGCGACGCGGAATTGCAATGCGGGCGTGCCGGAAAATGGCGCGCACGTGCAGCAAGGTAGCATTGCGGAAGGTATTGCCAGCAGATCACGCGCACCACCTCCACCTTATGTGGATGGAGGTACAAGTACAGTTATCAAAAATACCCATAAAAATTTAAAAAGCAATTTGTACCCTCTCAGGCAACTATAAAGAAAATGTTCATGATGTTGATGATGAGCCTATTGTAATGTCTGCCATTTCCCATGCTGTACAAATGGTAGATGCTACGCCACGACAATCACGAGTAGTGCCGCCATCTCCATCAGTAACAGAAAGGGAAGTGCTAACACCCTCTGCACCCGTAGAGGAAGTTGTTAATACCATATGTAGCAGCAACAGATTAAACCCCCAGCCAGGTAACAAGGTCAAAGGTAGCAGCGCTACCGGTCTGCATCCCATTCGGACAATAACTGTTCAGAATGGAAATGCAGATGCGAACGGTGTAGTGTCCATGAGGGAAGTGGTAATGCATTGTCCTTGGACAAGAGCAGAACTAAATTCCATCATAAATGATTTCCCCAATCCCAAAAAGGAACTAGCCAAATGTCAGAGATTTTTGAGGAATTTGGGTAGTTCTCATGAGCCAACTAATTAAGATCGGCGTGTGGTGTTAAGGGCCTGTCTACCACGCAATACCGACGTGACAAAATTTATCACGGATTGTGTTTTGGATGGTGACGTTCCCTTAACGGACCAAGTAAACCAAGGTAACATTTCCCGCATTGTAACTCAATTGGGTATATATTTTCTGGTAGTAGTTAACTGGAACAAAATTTTCACCATAAAGCAGAAGGAGAGTGAATCTGTAGAAGAGTATTGCGACCGGGCTCTGCAGGCTATCACCCAGTACACTGGGATAGAAGATATTAAAGATAGCACTCACCACAGGGGAATGATAGTCACGGTACTCAGGTCTGAACACGGTCTTTAAGTTCAGACCTCACAACCTGGCTGGAGGGGAGTCACAAAAGATACACTCATAGAATCTGCCATAGAACATGATAAGAACATCTCAAAGAAGAGAGAGACCCAGAGCGAAAAACTAATGGCTGTCAGTATTCAAGCTCTGGAAGGAAGGCCGGTAACATCACAGCCAACAGACACACTTGCATCTACACACACACCTACACCTGAACAGTTATATGTCTTCACTAATCCCATGCAACAGCAAACACAGCTCTATTCTACTAACCCTACACAACCACAGGTCCCACACTACTCACAAACTTCATATCCCCCACAATACCCTTATCCTCCATATCCCTACCCATATCCACCACCTTTTCCCCCTGCTCAAACCTCACAACAATCTTCATCCGATCCACGAATATGTTTTAATTGTAACCAGCCAGGACAATTAAGTAGAACCTGCAGAGTAAAAAGGGTAGGACCCCCAAACCAGAGAGTACCAGGATATCCCCATAAGGAATATGCACAGAGACCAGCAAATATCCAGCAAAAACCAGCTCCAATTCTGGCCGTTAATGCTTTATTGGAGAATGGTAGCCAACGCTAGGGGTCAGGTCATACCTGTAGTCTACAGATAGTCAGGTTAACGGGAAGTACTAGGGAAGAACCAATCATGGATGGTTGATGTAGCTGGTACTGAATATCCATTTCTTGTAGACACAGGGGCGACCAGGTCAGTGATAAAATCTCCCATTAATTTACAGGTGACCAACGAGACAGTACCAACAATGGGTGTAACAGGTAAAGTGCAACATTATCCTTTAGCAAAGTCCACAGAGGTTACTATTGGGCCGTTGCATACCAGGCATTCTTTCCTTCTGGCTGCTGCGGCTCCTACTAACCTGCTGGGTAGAGATTTGTTATGTAAGATGGGATGTGTCATATATTGCACCCCTGATGGTGTATTTGTAGATATCCCAGAGAGAGTTGTGCACGAGGTGCAGGATATGTTGGACAGTCCCCAAAGGATAATGTATCACTCTACCAGTTTAAATGAAAATCCATCTCAGGTAGATCAAATGTTGTCCCAAATTCCAGATTCCCTTTGGACTAAGGATGGACAGGACACTGGATTAATGGCAAACGTAAGCCCAATAATGGTAAATTTAAAAGGCGGTAGGCAAGCTCCAAAAATTCCCCAGTACCCACTAAAACAGGAGGTAGAATTAGGGTTTTTTCCAATAATTGAGCGATTATTGCAACAGGGAATTTTAGTTTGTACAGCTAGTGTAGCCAACAGTCCCATCTTTCCAGTGAAGAAGAGTGGTGGGAGGGGTTACAGGCTGGTACAGGACCTTCGAGGTGTTAATAAGGTAGTAGAGAGCCAATTCCCCGTAGTGCCAAATCCAGCTGTCATTCTTATGCAGATCCCTCCAAACGCAACCCATTTCACTGTCATTGACCTCTGTTCTGCTTTCTTCTCTGTGCCTCTCCACCCTGACTGTCAATATCTATTCGCATTTACATACACAGGTGTGCAATATACATGAACACGGTTGCCCCAAGGTTTCATAGACAGCCCCAGTATCTTTTTCCAGGCATTGCACGACTGTTTACAATCTTTTCAACCTGCAAATGGATCTGTTCTAATTCAATATGTGGACGATTTATTGCTGTGTTCTGATTCATTTTTGTCATGTTTGAATGATACTAAACTTTTGTTGCTTCATCTCTTGCATACAGGACACAAGGTGGCTAAGGACAAACTACAGCCATGCCAATCCAGAGTAAAATATTTGGGAACTGCCTAACCCAGGGGTTAAGACATCTCACAAATGATAGAATCCAGGCCATACAGAACATGACACTGCCGCAGAATCAACACCAAATTCGTACCTTCTTGGGAATGTGTGAATACTATAGAATGTGGATCCCAGGTTTTTCTATTTTGGCCTTGCCTTTACAGGAATTAGTCTTTTCCTCAAAGCCCAATTGTGTCATACACACAGAGCAATCAGAGCAGTCTTTCCTTAATCTTAAGGATAGTCTGACCAAAGCACCTGCATTGGGAATACCTGATTATGAGAAACCTTTTGATTTGTATTGTACGGAAGCCGATGGTTGTGCTGCAGGTGTCCTTACACAAAAACATGGTGATGCCAGTAGGCCCGTAGCATACTACAGTGCCCAATTGGACACTGTGGCAAGATCACTCCCCACCTGTTTGAGAAGTGTAGCAGCTACCGCTTTATTGGTGAGTAAAAGTGAGGACGTAGTATTGGGTCATGATATGATTGTATACACTCCCCATGCTGTATCTGCTCTGCTGAACTCTGCTCAAACCAGACATGTCTCTTTGGCTAGGTTTACCAAATGGGAACTAGCTCTAATCGCACCTGTAAACATCACTGTTAAACATTGCAGCACGCTGAACCCAGCAACGTATTTACCATATGTACAACATGATGTACAAAGGGTGGAAGGAGGCGAGTTGCTGGCGGAGGGTGAGTTCAGCGGACATAATGATACGCACGATTGTATGGAATATCTGAATCAGACCTTTACTGCTAGACCTGACATACACGACACACCTTTAGAGAATGTAGATGTGACTTTTTACACGGATGGGAGTTGTCATAGACAAACAGACACAGGTGAATTATGTACAGGTTATGCTGTTGTAAATGACACAGACATCATAGAAGCCAAACCTCTTGGTCCTCCTCACTCAGCCCAGGTGGCAGAGTTAGTAGCACTAACTAGAGCGTGTGAACTGGCAGCAGGCAAATCTGCTAACATTTACACTGACTTGAGGTACGCGTTCGGGGTGGTGCATGATTTCAGGGCTCTATGGCGTCTGAGAAATTTTATGACAGCAGCAGGCACACCAGTTGCACATTCCCGACACATAAAACATTTTTTAGAAGCAATCCAACTGCCCAAAGCGATGGCAGTAATCAAGTGTAAAGCCCATACTTGTGAGGATGACCCGGTGTCACTGGGCAACAACAGAGCCGATGAAGTTGCAAAATGGGCAGCAGGGTTAAAAATGTTTTCTCCCACTGAAAAAATTATGTCTTTCCAAACAATTGATATGCTGAAATTAATTGAGATGCAAAATTTGTGTTCAATTCAGGAAAAGTCCATTTGGAAGGGATTTGGGCAAGAGTCCTCCAGGCTCTGGAAGGATGGACAAGGTTGGTGCCATTTCCGCTGAATAGCACGGAAATTTTAGAATTACAGAAAGGGAAAACATTGGATGGAAAATTCCTCTCATCCAAACCACCTCATTTCAAACTCTATCAATTCCAAGTAGATAGATCACTTTTGTGTTTAAACATAACCAACCCCAATAAACCCGGGAGTTGGGAAGTGACAGGGAATAATCAGATGATGACCTTCTCACAAAGAGCTGATAATGAGTCCATAAACCATGATCTGTTATGCTCAATTAAATCTAGTGGGAGACATTTTAGGTACCGGTATGCATTGAGTTCCACCAAAGAAATTATTGGTAAGGTGCCAGATGGTTATTGTGCTAAAATAATAAAGCCAGAAACTTGCATGTACCAGATGGAAGACCCAGAAATAAGATTGTTTGCAAGGGAAATGTGCTTAATGATAATGATGCATACCATTCCTTATGTTCTCCCTGATAATGTATATTTTATATGTGGAAGAAAAGCGTATAAGTGGCTCTCCCTGAGTTCTGAAGCTTTGTGTTACCTGGGAAGAGTAGTCCCAGAAGTTATGACCCTCACACATGTTGAAATGCTTGGCATACATAAAAACACACCGTCACCATATCTTCGCACACAATATGAACACAGAGGCAAATGAAATATCATACCTGGTGACGTGCACAAAGCCACTCAGTTAATTAGTGAGACAACTGGCTTTCAAGTTTTAGTCGCATTGGATCCCACCAGGATCGCTCGGGGTACATTAAACTTTAGATATATTGAGGAACTTGCTAAATTGATAGATAATATCACCGAGATGTATGATGACACTTTCAGGTATACAGGGAGAGAATTGCAAGCGTACAAGAAAGAACTGGTGCAACACAGGCTAGTGTTAAATTATTTAACTGCTGTTACTGGAGGGTATTGTGTAACGTTGGCCACCCAATTTGGAGTAAAATGTTGCACCTATGTCACCAATGATACCAGCGACCTCAAGGAGGTGATAGACCGAAAGATGGATGAAATTCTGCAGCTAAAATGGGAATTTCGTAAGAACCATAATGTTCCAGTGGCTAAGTAGAGGAGAAGATAGAAGGATGGGTTTCATGGCTGAACCCAGTGAAATGGTTCTCAGGTCTAGGGGAATGGGTCCAGGAAGTGATCACCAGCATAGGTAAATTCTTAATCCTTATACTGATTGTCATCTTAATAATTGGTATATGTGTCTAGTGTGTTCCTATTGTGTTGAACTGTGGAAAATTTAAAAATAGAGTAAAATGAAAGAACGAAATTATGATGGTGGTCAGTATGAATACCGAGGTAAATACAGAACTGCATTACAACCCTGAACTAGGAAATACCATAATTTAATGTATTATATTTAGACCTGCATAGAATGTATTATTAAAATGTTATTTTAAAACACCTCAGATAATGTAAAGTCTCAAATTTCCCCTTCAAGACTGCCTTTATAGGACTGGTGTATCCCCACACCTTTCACATGATCTTCCAAGATCCGCGGTGTGCGTATAATAGTAGTTTTATGTCCCCACTCAGAGACACATTATTGATGGATTAATAATCACCTTGTGCCATCCCATAATAACACTAAATAGTATATAAATGTAAGCCTAAATTATATTTTAAAAATCAGATTGTGATAGCATGTTGTTCGCTATCAAAGGGTGGACTGTCGAAGCTGGATAATTGGCTGAGACAAGATCAGTTTAAAATTGGATCGCAGCGACGCCATCTTGCGACTGGCCGCAAGGCACCATCTTGGAAATGAGATCGCAAGACGCCATTTTGGGAATGGCCGCCTAAGCGCCATTTTAGATAAACTCACACTTTAGTACATGTGGCAATATTACTATTAGCATCATGCGATTGCATCTTACACCATTTCTCATACACAGAAAAAAGAAAATTGCCCCCCCAGCACAATGCAGTTAAATCAAAAATACTTGAATCCTACATGATAATAGAAATTCAGAGGTATTGGTTTACATACATTTGCAAATATATGAATAAGCGCTGGGCCGATGTCAAGGCTCCTCTATACCAGCGTCCCTAACATTAAGGGGTTCACGTCCGAGAAGCAAGGCACCCCAAAAAAATTCCAGCCAAGGACCATCCCCAGGGCATTACACGAAAAGGGGAAAAAAGGTGATAGTGAAGTGTAAAAGGATAAATGTGTAAAATAAATCAGTAAGTGTTAATGAAATGTAAAAGAATTACTGTGCTTTTTACTTGAATAATACTTTGTGCTTTGGAACCACAGGTTCTAGGTCTAGAGTCTTTATTTACTGTATGAGTGCGTATGCAAAATAGCGTCATCCTTACAGGTTTATAGGAAGGATATTAGAAGGTATAGGCAGGGGTATTCATAAGGTTCAAAGGCGTTAGTTGGGGGCTCGTAGTGAAGTCACTTACCCACTCACACAGTACTTACGGTTATCGATTTCTCACCAAAGGGTGGAGTGGCCACATGCAGAGTTTACCTGCAACCGCTCAGTGCTGAGAGATCGCTACCCGTTTTCGTGTGAGCCAGGGATGCTGACTAGAATCCAGGGACAAGAGAGGAAAAACTTTGTTTTCCTTTGTTGATAGAACCTAACATTTAAAGGGGTGCCGCAGTATTGAACACGTGGCTGAGTCGCAGTTTTGCGCACAGTAAAGATGCACTTTTGTGTACGCAGCTAAAGGTTGTCTTACGGTTGTGTGGTAGTCGCATTATTGTGTATGCGACTGGTCGCACAATAGCATATACGTACTTCTGGTTGTGCTGCCACGTGTTTAAACAAAGCCGTTGAGGTTTACATTCTTTTCAATTGTTGTCAATATCTGGGTTAACGTATATGCCAGATATATCTAGGTCTGGAGTCTTTATTTACTGTATGACTGCGTACGCAAAATAGCGTCATCCTTACAGGTTTAGGAAGGATATTAGAAGGTATAGGTAGGGGTATTCATAAGGTTCAAAGGCAGTATCGTTAGTCTGCTGATCCCTCCCTTCAGTGCCCACCCCCTTGTGTCCCAAGTGGTAGCTTAGCAATGGAGGCTGCCGGGCGCAGCGGGGTTGAGCCAGAGAGGGAGCTTGTGGGCTTGCCGGCCGGGTCCGGCTCTCATTGGCGATGGGGCGGAGGAGTCGCCTGTGGCTGCCTGGGAGCAAGGAACTGGAGAGTGTGGTGTTCAGTGAGCGGGCGGCTCCTGATCAGCTGTCAGGAGCCGGGTAGCTGTAAGTGTCTGCAGCAGTAGTGGCCAGCAGTGGTGGTGGGAGTCAAACATTATCTGTGTCTGCTGTAGGAATAAGGTGGAGCTGCTGTCAGACAGGCCAGCGCACACAGTCACCCCTAATAATTCAGGTAGGTTATTAGTAGTACACAGTCAGGGAACAGATCAGCGCATACACAAAAGAGGTCCCTAGCGATCCAAGGAGGTGGTGAGCATAAGAGCTGCAGTTAGTAGTACAGCTGCACTGTTCCACAGACATCTGTCAGCGAGGAGAGTATTACAGCAGACACTAACAGTTAGATTCAGTGAAGGTAGAGGAGATGGATCAGTGCAGGCTCAGTGTGACCTGGAGGTGGTGGGTACTAAAGGCTGCTTAGAGGAGTAAGCCCCCTGCGACATACAGTTTTGAGCAGAGCTACCTTGGAGAAGCCAACTGGGGGTGAGGAGACAGGCGGGTAGCTGAAGGGGCTCAGAACAGCAATGGTCAGCAGAATCTTATATTCAGCAACAGCATCTGCCAGCAGATGTGAGTGACTTATTACGCTGTACATCCACGCAGTGTCATCCTATAATAGCTCAGACGGTATTCCTATACCTATGTCACAGAAGCAAACAGGAAGAAGTGACTTATAAAAGGAATCAGAACCTGGAAAACCTATGGCTGCTTAGTTTTTCATCACCCAGCTCTTTTACTAAAAAAAGCGAAGCGGAGAGAGTTTGGGAGAGTGAGGTGTTAGACCCTCACTGTGAAGCAAGATATATTTTATTTACTGAAACTAAAGTAACTTGTTAACATAAACACTTTCAGTAACCATAGTTGGTAAGAAAGTACTGTATCCAGTAACAGTTACAGAGAACTTCGTACATCCTCTAAATTGAATGATGTTCCCAAAATACTGTGGGCTCTATTTATTAATATTATTTTTACTAAAATAATGTGAAAAAGGGTGTTTTCACACCCTTTTCACATAATTTTAGTATCACCTACAGTTACTACAGGGAAATTGGAGTAGAATTCGCAAAATTCTACTCCAAGCACTAATTATCACTTATTTTTAGTAAACAGATTGCATTTCCCATAGTTGTAATGTGAAATGTGATCTGACCAAAGTTACTAAAAATAAAATGTGAAAAAATACCGGGGAAAGCCCTGTGATAATAACGCCACCTGGAGGTGGCATTATCCAGGCCTCCCTAGGACTTCTGCTCCACTATAACGGGCAGAGCAGAGCCCTGAGCTGGCCCCAGTGATCAGCTGTGTGGTCTAAACAGTCCAGGGACCGGAGTTCGGGGCTCCGGTGATGTCCTCCCTCCGGTCAGCTGGTCTCCCATGCTAAACTGGGGCCCAGTCATCACCTGACGGTACCAGTGCAACATGGGATGTCACCTGACTGGAGCGACAGAGGACATCACCGGAGGCTGTAATTAAGGTTGGGGTGTCGAGGGGGGGTGATCGCGGGGGGCAGGGCTTAGTGACGGGGGTAGGGCTTGGCGACAGGGGGGTAGCAGCGGCGGCTGGTCGGCGCATGCGTGGGGCACTTGTCACTGTATTTTTTGCAAAAATACCGTGATAAAGCTCCGGAGGGAATTCGCAGGTACAGAGCTTTATCGCAAGCTCTGTCCCTGCAAGGGATTTGTAGTAAATCCCTGTGATATTGCCTGAATTCGCAATGCAAATTCAGTCGGTAATAGCACACTACAATCTGTATTACAAATGCGGATTGTAGTAAATAGAGCCCTGTGAGAGCATAAGGAACATTCTACAAAATGCAAATGCATCACTTTAGTCTGTTTGGGGGTAAATCTACTAAGAATCAAGTTTTGTTGAGTTTTTTGTTTTTAAATCTCGATTTGCATCGCCGAAACTCGGGCTTGTTTTCTTTTTTTGGTTCTGCAAATTTACTAAGAAGCGAGTTTAGGTGAAAGTCAGTTTTCCGATGGTGAAGCAAATCGAGATTTCTCTCCCGAGTTACAAGTGTAGATGAGATAACTGACCCGAGATTGCAGTGTTTTCTCTCACTGGAAATCTCACCCAAGCTAGCAGCCTGCACATATCAGTGAGATACGTGCTGGCTGCTTATGTTGTAACTGTAAAAAAAAATATTTTTTTTAAATAAAAATGACGTGAGGTCCCCCCAAAAAACACTAACCAGCCCTGGACTTGGCAGCCTGTCCTGGTACCTAAAATTATGGGGTACAAAATGAATAGGGTACCCCCATAAATTAGGTACCAGCACCAGGCAGGTGGGACAGGGCTGGTTTTAAATATAGGGGCAAAAATTTTGGGGGTACCCCTATATTTCAAACCAGCCCTAGCTAGCAGGGGGCTGATGACACAGCCAGGGGAGCCCTTTCACTGGGCCCCCCAGCCGCAGCATCAGTCCTGACCACTAGTCAGCCCAGGCCAGGGATCCCTGGGGAGTTGAGTACACCTCCAATTGGAATCGGTATGAGATACCGCCATCCCTCTGGCCGGCAGTGCGAATCCCATCCGCGGCAGGCCGACAGAAGCAGAGATCCCGGTAGCGAAAGCCCAACAGCACAGGAAATCCCGGTCGTTCATAATTAAGTAAAAACTAACCTAACCCCCTAACACTAACCCTCCTTAGGGGTGCCTAACCCTAACTTCCCCCCCAAGTGCCTAAACCTAATCCCCCCTGTAAGTGCCTAACCCTAACCCCCCCTTCCCTGCTGCCTAAACCTAAGTCCCCCAGGGGGGTGCCTAACCCTAACCCTCCCTCCCCCTAGCCTAACCTTAACCCTCCCGGGGGGGTGCCTAACCCTAAGTCCCCCACAGGTGCCCTAAACCTAACCCTCCCCCACCACGGCTGTCTGCTCGCGGCACCCGGCATCCCTTCGATTGGGATGCCGCCCGCCTGTCTCCCAGCGTTGGGAAAATGACAGGCGTCTAGATATAGATGCCTGTCATTTACTGTAACCCTCACCGAGATAAAGCAGTCGGGAAGATTAAAACAGCCAGTTTCCCGATTGCATCCCCTCCAATCAAGGGGTACCCCTCTCCAGGGCACCCCTGGCCTATGCTGATAGCCCAGGGTTATCCCTGCCACCCCTGGGCGGTGGGTGGCGGGGTGATAGTGTCGGTGTTGTGTAAAATTAGATAAATCAATATTGTCTTTCCAGTCAAACTACAAGTGCCAGCAAGCCTCCCCCACATGCAGGTACTTAGAGAACCACAAGTACCAGCATGCGGGGCATTAAGGACCTGCTTGGACCAGTAGTTCATCTGTAAAGAAATGAGTAAAAAAACACTACACACACCGTGAATTAAAAGTTTTGTTACACACATACATACACACACAGACTTACCTGCTGCCAGATGTTTGCATCCACTTGTCAACATAAAGTATCCGAGGGACAAACCTGAAAGAAAAAGCCATCACTCACCCTTATGTCCCGCGACGTTCTTCGCAGACATCCAATTCTGTGGGCGGAGACACTGTAACAGCATGTATCACCATACTGTAACAGTGTTGCTAATGATTTCAGTCTCTCGGCCGACAGCCAATCAGCGGCGGCTTCCATTAGCGACCGCTCATTGGCTGGGACCCACATGGACTTAGCCAATGAGCGGCTCCTCCACGTGGGGTTTAGGGGTGCAGGCTTAAAATTGGGGTTTAGGGGTGCAGGCTTAAAAAAAATAGCCTGCACCTCTGGGAAGTGCTCTTCTTCACACCTTCTTCCCTGTGGGGAAAAACGACCGCCACAGCTATTTAAAAACCATGCTTACCTTCCATAGGCCAAAATGGGGGTACCCATAATGAACCCCCATGTCAGGACATGATTAGGGGGAGTCCCTGGATGCTTTCCCGAAAATTCCCGAATTTTTCCTGATGTTTGCCTTTCTGCTGGGTCCTGTTTTCGCAGCTATCAAATTGAATACGGGGATAAAGTGGGCGCACGCCCGATACTTTATCTTGGTAAAACCTCCGATGTGGAGCAAAAAGTCCAGCACAGACTTTTCGCTCCCATATTGAATACCTCTCTTAGTGGGAGGTAAAGGGTGGGTACAGTAGAGTATATATATACCTGGTGACCCTACAGAAGGTAAAAGGGGGGTTACATGGAGATTCGAGAGAACAATCCGGATGATTGCAGCAATTTCATTCGCATGGATGACGCCACCTTCCTGGAGTTGCTGCGTCTGGTGACTTCCTTCATCCGGAGGCAGAATACCAAGTTGCTGAGGGACATTTCTGCTGAGGAAAGGATGATTTCTACCCTGAGGTACCTGGCTACAGGAAGATCCCTTGCTGATCTGAAGTTTGGCTCCCTCATCACCCCTCAAGCTTTGGGCCTCATAATCCCGGAGACATGCAAAGCCATCATTACTGTCCAGAGGCAGCAGTACTCTAAGGTAAGAAAAAGCACCACTCTTTTATTGCTAAAACTTTTTTTATTATAAAAGTACAAACTGTGCATCTGTGTAAAAGAAGACGGCTGCATTTTTTTCTTGTTTTCAAAAGGTATAAATGCAAAGAAACATATTTAACATTTAACAAATGTACACATTTAATGGTAAAATGTATGTGCATACATGTTAATATAACCAAACTTTTAAACTATTAGCAAAAAATGATCAACAAATTTTAGCATCCCCAAAAACTTTGGTGGCTATGATATATGATGTTGCTGCAATCTGCCCTTACCTAGTCAAATGAGCAGCAGCAGCAGCAGCATATATCATAGAGCACCAAAGTTATTGGGAATGATAAAACTTGTTGATAATTGGGATATGTGTGTAAGTGTGTGTATTCGTGTATATATATATATATGTATGTATACCATAAGAAGAAGGCAGCACTCCTGGACAAATAAAGCATGAATTAGCTGGTGATTTAATTCAACGTTTCGGGGTTAAAGCCCCATCATCATGACACAAAGAGAAACAATTATTATTATTATTATTATTATCCTATATATGGCGCCACAAGGGTTCCGCAGCACCTCACAAGGTACATAGACAAATGAGCAAACACGAAAACAGCAACTTACAGTACAAAACAATATAGGATAAGAACATAGTTTATAAACATTGCTGCAATAGCAATCATAACACCCAGAAAAAGCAGTGGGGCATCAGCCACCAAGTATTTGGTGCCCTTGTGGGGAGTTTGGAGTAGATGATCATATGAGTGAGGGAAGGAGAAGCACATAAGGGAAGAGGACCCTGCTTGTGAGAGCTTACATTCTTAACGGGAGGGGCATACAGACAGGGCTTTGGAGTAGTGGATCTCCTTAGCTCATTTGAAGATTTGTAGAGAGGTGAGAGTCTGAAAGGGAGAGCGAGAGAGTTCCAGAGATAGGGAGCAGCACAGGCAAGATCTTGGAGGTGGGAGTGGGTGGAAGCAATCAGTAGGCAGCATCCATTTGTAGGAAAGGTAGGGGGTTTAGTGTAATGCAGATGAAAGTGTAGTGAGATGATAGGGAGAGGAGGGTGGGTGTAGAGCTTAGTGGTGGGGGAGAAAAGAATGAAAGTGGAGTAACAGGAGAGGAGGGGGAGGGAAGCAGAGGGGAGGAATACAGACAGAAAAGGAGACAAGGGGAGGAAGAAGTGGAGGAGACTAGGGGGGAAGGATAGAGATGGGAACTGGGAACAGAATAAAGGATTAGGTAGGCACTGAGTAAAGGGAGAATTTAAAGAAAACATGGTCATGGGCCCTGATTCAGAGCTGGACGCTCTGACCAGAGCGCTCGCTCTGAATCAGGGCCACCTCCATTAATATGGAGCGTCCTCCTGGACGCTCGTATAGCTGTGGGTCACCACCCACAGCATATACGAGCGTGCAGGATGACCATCGCGACCATCGAAACTGCGAGCAAAAGCCTGCGGTTGGGTTTTTCAACCGCAAGGCCAGGAGTGATTTTGGCTCTATCAGAGCCAAAATCACTCCCACTGACATCACTAGTGATGTCAGTGGGGCCGGCTTCAGACGGTAGGCGTTCCTTTGTGAACGCCTCCGTCTGGCAGGCACGCCCCCGGCACGCCCACCAAAGGGGGCGTGCTGTCACTCACCATCGACAGCACGCCCCCTTTGATGAGACACTCCGAGCGAAGGAAAGTCCTTCGCTCGTCGGGTCTCGCGCATGCGCACGACGGAGCTCCCTCCGTCGTGCGCATGCGCAGTGGGGACAGCCGCTCGCGAGTGGGTCTGAATGAGGGCCTTGGTGTGGATGATGTAAGAACAGGGAGGAAAGCTGGAAATAGGAATAGTGTCTGTATGAGAACAGCAGTATTAAAGATTTTGTAAAAATGCTGGTGAAAGAACACTGTTGGTGAATATGTATGGTCGATTCCAATTTTTTTGTTTTTATTGAGGGGAATATATGTGATCTAATGGGTTTATAAAGTTAGTAATAAAAAAAGAGAGACTGTATTAGTAGTTCGAAGTTGTGAGGCTAGGCAAAAAGCAATGGTAAGTCAGATCGTATATACAAGGTTAAAGAGGTTACTTGGCATTGGTATAAATATAAAGTAAGGTTTTAGTGAAAAAAAGTGAGGGAGCACAAACAGTAGCAAGTAACGAGGTAATTTCTTTGCAATGATCAAACAAGGGAGTTCAGTGTTGTTTGTCCTGGTTATGCAGGCAGCAGGAGTTTGTTGTGAAGAGGTAGTGAATTCACACTTGATGCTCCATAGGTGTCCATATGCAGTAGTATAGATTGTAGTTTAAAAACAGACAAATCTCAGGTGCACAACTCCAAATTATTAATAATATATAAATGCAATAAAATTTTGCAATCAATAGAGGTTTTTAGCATAATCTTGGCCAAGGTTATGGGCCTACCCACCATATCCAGGTAACCTCTGTAGGGTAGGGCCCTAACATACTACGATTCAAATCCAGAGCACAGAACACCCCCAAACTAGCCCAGCTAAGCCACCCCAGGGCACCGCCATAGTAAGAAAAGTGCAGTGTGAAAGAGATAGTTAGGAGCAGCTACTGCTGCATATAAAGAATGAAAATAAAAATAAAAAGTGAGGTACATATATAATAAACAAACAGTGAAGGGTTAAAATGTGTTATAAAAGAAAAATGTGTTATAATGCAGTGCCCTGAAACAGATCAACAATGGCAATCCAGGGGGACCCACGCCCCAAATATGAACCAAAGTTGCACTACATTATATAAAACTTGTAGGACTTACCTAGAATTGTGCCTAATACTAGTGTGCATATTCATTACAAGACTCCATGCTTTTAAACCAATAAGGTAGGGGTGCTAATCCAGACTGAGGGCGTCTCCTTTCCCTCAGGTGAGCAATAAAGTACATTAAATGGAGTATATGAGAAAGATTTCTGGACTGCACACCCTGAAAAAAAGAAATAAATAAAGTATATATATATCTATATATATATATCTATATATATATATATATATATATATATATATATATATATATATATATACATATATGGGTGGTTGCACGGCACTCGCAATCAGGTGTACGTTTATTGCTGGGGTGCTTTCCAGGGTAGCTTTTTTAGCTTCCCATGTATATAGTTATGTTGTCATCTCACAATGGAACGGAAACACTCTCCAGACTTGTTTTTAGTAGTTGCAATATTAATCAGTTTTATTAGGCATACCAAATTAATTTGCCAACGTTTCGGTTCTTGCTGAACCTTTATCACGGCATCAGTATTCTTAACATCAAAATTGTTAACTGCTTCCAGTTGGTCTAGGCTTAAGGCATGCCGTCCTGTGGTAGCATCCATATATATATAATGTTTGTTTATTATATATGTACCTCATTTTTTATTTTTTATTTTCATTCTTTACATGCAGCAGTAGCTGCTCCTAACTATCTCTTTCACACTGCACTTTTCTTACTATGGCGGTTCCCTGGGGCAGCTTAGCTGGGCTAGTTTGGGGGTGTCCTGTGCTCTGGATTTGAAGCGTAGTATGTTAGGGACCTACCCTACAGAGGTTACCTGGATATGGTGGGTAGGCCCATAACCTTGGCCAAGATTATGCTAAAAACCTCTAGTGATTGCAAAATTTTATTGCATTTATATATTATTAATAATTTGGAGTTGTGCACCTGAGATTTGTCTGTTTTTGTTCCTGCAATTAGTCTCATCAGGTAGCACCTCCCAATATATATATATTCAGGGTGTGCAGTCCAGAAATCTTTCCCATATACTCCATTTAATGTGCTTTATTGCACACCTGAGGGAAAGGAGATGCCTTCAGTCTGGATTAGCACCCTTCCTTATTGGTTTAAAAGCATGGAGTCTTGTAAGGAATATGCACACTAGTATTAGGCATAATTCTAGGTAAGTCCTACAAGTTTTTTATATACTGTAGTGCAACTTTGGTTCATTTTTGGGGCGTGGGTCCCCCTGGATTGCCATTGTTGATCTGTTTCAGGGCACTGCATTATAACACATTTTTCTTTTATAACACATTTTAACCCTTCACTGTTTGTTTATTATATATGTTCCTCACTTTTTATTTTTATTTTCATTCTTTATATGCAGCAGTAGCTGCTCCTAACTATCTCTTTCACACTGCACTTTTCTAACTATGGCGGTGCCCTGGGGCGGCTTAGCTGGGCTAGTTTGGGGGTGTCCTGTGCTCTGGATTTGAATCGTAGTATGTTAGGGACCTACCCTACAGAGGTTACCTGGATATGGTGGGTAGGCCCATAACCTTGGCCAAGATTATGCTAAAAACCTCTACTGATTGCAAAATTTTATTGCATTTATAAATTATTAATAATTTGGAGTTGTGCACCTGAGATTTGTCTGTTTTTGTGCCTGCAATTAGTCTCATCAGGTAGCACCTCCCATTATATATATATGTACAGGTTGAGTATCCCATATCCAAATATTCCGAAATACGGAATATTCCGAAATACAGAATATTTTTAGCATGACTGAGATAGTGAAAACGTTGATTTTTGATGGTTCAATGCACACAAACTTTGTTTAAGGCACAAAATTATTAAAAATAAAGTATAAATTGACCTATAGGCTGTGTGTATAAGATGTATATGACACATAAATAAATTTCATGTACTGTACACAAACTTTGTTTGAGCCACAAAATTATGGAAAATATTGTATAAAATTACCTTCAGGCTGTGTGTATAAGGTTTATATGATTTATAAATGGATTCTGTGTTTAGATCTGGACC
Organism: Taudactylus pleione; assembly: GCA_031769625.1. Lineage (NCBI taxonomy): Eukaryota > Metazoa > Chordata > Amphibia > Anura > Myobatrachidae > Taudactylus > Taudactylus pleione. The sequence goes on from JAUIMM010000124.1 coordinate 2,047,095, forward strand.
CTATTCCTAAGACATTTCAATATGGTATGCAATTATTCCAAAATACGGAATATTCCGATATCCAAAATACCTCTGGTCCCAAGCATTTTGGATATGGGAGACTCAACCTGTATATATATTTATATATATATATATATATATATATATATATATATATACTGTATATATATTCAGGGTGTGCAGTCCAGAAATCTTTCCCATATACTTGATTGTAGTTTAGTTTTGGATGATGAAATGTTCTTCTTCGGTTTAACACCGGTGTAACGCTGACATTTTCCCTAAATATTCTATTTTACTCTTGTAAAATCTGTACTTGTGAATCTGCTAACTACAGCCTAGGCCTGCAGCCTACTGAATAATATTTAAGTAGAGATGTAGCCAAGTGTGCACCCTAATTAATGGCTACCCCCCACTGACCAGCCAATACAGACCTAGCAATAAAATGGCTTAAACAAACATGTAGCACTTACCAAACATTTAGGACTTAAGATCAATCATGCCTACACACAATCTAAAGATTGGAGATTTATGGCAATTTATATACAATAAAATATTATAAGGCACCAGCAGAGTCCAGATAACAATTGCTGATTACCTCAATATAAAATTCAAACAGAGCAGCACATCAAGAGTAATGTTCTGCAGCAGAGTTCAGATGACACACAGTGTATTTATTTATATACTTACAAACGTGCGCTCATCCCGCAGCGTACAGCCTGTTCCTCCTGCATCCAGCACTCCACTTCCGGTTTCAGTCATGACATCATACCAGAAGTGACGTCCACCGGGTCCCAGGGCTGATACCGCTGCTAGGAGGAAAACAAAGTGTAAAAACCTCATTGACAAAAGTCTTCAATCCATAGCAAAAACAAACTATATGTGAGTGACAAATGACAATATAAAAAAACATTAAAAAACATACCAATATCTATACATATGAAACATTTTTACATATTATTAACACTGTATTAACTGAGTGTTAAAAAAAAACAAGTTTAGAAGAAATACAAAACCTTATCATGGTTATCCAAAACCAAGACTATAGTGACATCTAGTGGCAAAAAAGAAATATGACTTGCTGAAACCCATGCCAAGTCTTAGTACTAATTATAATTTTCACACCATTGCAAAAGAATGATAGTGTTAAAAAAAGAAAATAAATATTAATGATGAGAATAATAATAAGAAAAAGACAACAAGATAAATTGTGTCTTGGTGAGGCCAAAAAATCAACAAAATATTTTAGGAACCAAGGCAAAAACCTATGGTTAAAGCAGTGTAAAAAATATGCAAAAAGATAAAAAATTAAGTGACAAAAAATATTCCAATAGTGAAAATAAAAAATCAACTACCTTGACATCTATAATAGTGATAGTATATAAAGAACAAAAATGGGGGCTGGGAAAGTGACTAAATGGGATATAGACATAACAACACTATAAAATACAACATACCGTAAAATGTCTACATACAGTAAATAGTATAAATGATATACATAATATGTGCATAGAAATCATAGCTAATAAAGTTAATCTGAAGTAAGAATAGACAACTGATATATGGATTGACATATAGAAGTTATAACCCATGGACCAGTCAAAAATACAAAACCTTAGAGAAAGTAATTTAAATACTAATGGACTAAATGAGGCTCTCAATTTAAAGTATAAATCCAGTGGCTCTCAATCTGAAGCAATCTTTTAGATCTATCGCCACCTCTGATAATCTTTGGTACATGATCTATCATGTGGTAGCGTAGCATTGCCATGCTATGATTAGCCTCATCAAAGTAGCGGGCTACCATCTGCTCACTGTTGCCTTGTAAAAGGGCAGCTCTAACAGCCGCCTGTCTTGCCCACGAAGTGCATGCCACATGGGCAAGACAGGAGGTAAACCACAAATTTAGAAAATTTAAAGAAAATTTATTAAGGAAGGGATTTCCAGTGTACGGATGAAAGAATTTGTCTCCAGGTATGAGAAAGCTGCATGTTACACAGCCTAAACATTTATGACAACAAGGTTTTTTCATAAAAAAATTAAATTTAGGGGGCCTTATGCCCTATCCTTACTAGTAGATCTTTTAAATTAGGGCCTCATGTGTAACCGGGGATCTACCTGCTATTTTTTAGCACGTTTGTTTACCTCCTTGCTTTTTTGATTATAGCGATTAACCCATAGAAGAATATCCTCTTGGGATTTCTCAATAACTTTCTCCTGTAATAGAACAGTCCTGTCAATTTGACAAGCCTTAGTTCTAGCTTCACCAACAATTTTAGCAAGGTAACCTCTTTCTTGAAACTTCTATTATCTAGTTGTGTTTTTCTCTCCACAGGATCATTGTTGATATGGCATACCCTGATGAACTGAGAAAAAGGCAGACTGGCTATTGTGGATCTGAGATGGAAACTGTCATATTTTAACAGTGTGTTCCTATCTGTGGCCTTAGTAAACAGTTTAGTTTTCATTTTTTAGCCACAATACTTAAATTGACGTCCAAAAAATGTATATTCTCTTGGCTGAAAGCCATAGTGAATGTAACTGGATGACAAATTATGAGTCTCAATGATCTCTAACAACTTATCAATAGGACCAGCCTATAACATAAGGAGATCATTTACATAACGCCAATACCTAAAAATAAATTGACTAATGGACGGGGTACTAAAAAAACAGGTCCATTTCCACTTGGTGCATTAACGCTTTTGTGTACACTGGGGCTGCGCACGAGCCCATTGCACAGTCTGTTACCTGGATGAACAATTTATAATCATATTCAAAATAATTGTGTTTAAGTGTAAAGCTTAAACACTTAACTGACAAAAAATTTTTCCAAAAACCGCTCCGAAATTGTCGGGTTTTTTTTATGATTGAATTAGGTCAAGAACATCTTTTTAAAACTATTTCAACGCAATTTTTTTTTTTAAACACCATATACCATAAAAATTTAAATTTTTATGGAATACTGTAGTTCTGGTCATTGACAGCTGCACCATCGATGGCCGATAGATTCAACCATCAATAGAAACAATCGATTGTTTGACATCGGTTGGGGCTCCACACACACTATGTATATATATATATATATATATGCGCGCATACACGTGTATATATATATATATATATATATATATATACATACATATATATACATACTGTATATACACAGTATATGTATATATCCATGTGTATAGATCACACGTGTGTGTATGTGTATATATATATATATATATATACACACACACATTTTATATATATATATATATATATATATATATACACACACACACATATATATAGTGTGTGTATGTATATATATATATATATATATATATTTATATATATATATATATATATATATATAAATAATATATATAATATATATACACATACATCTAGGGCTTTGCTGTTTATACATATGGGGTGGGGCTTGCAAAACTGGAGGAGGGAGAGAAGGGGTTGGCTCTTTGGCCAGCGGCTGCTCCCTATACTATTTGCAGCCGCTGGGGAGCCGCTAACAGGGCGGTGGGGTGGAGAGAGAAGGACAGCGCTGATAGCGCTGTCCTTCTCTGCCCGGCGGCTGCTCTGCTCTGCCATCAGCCGCCGGGCTGCTGCTAGCTCCGGAGGAGGGAGAGACGGACAGCGCTATCAGTGCTGCCTTCTCTGCCCTGCCAGCAGCCGCTGGGCTGCTGCTCTCCGGACGTGGGAGAGAAGGACAGTGCTATCAGCGCTGCCTTCTCTGCCCTGTCGGCGGCTGCTCTCCAGAAGTGGAAGGGAGAGAAGGACAGCGCTATCAGCGCTGCTTTCTCTGCCCCAGTCAGCAGCCGCTGGGCTGCTGTTGGGGTTGGGTGCGCCTTCTTTGGGCTGTCCGATCACTGCTAGCAGCTAGTAGGGACAGTGTGCAGAGGGACCAGGAGGTCCCTCTGTGATTGGCGGCTGCTAGAAAATTATTTTCCAGCAGCCACCCACAGAGCTTTCTTGACTGGTCGTATCAGATACGACCATGTCAGGGAAAGCCCAGTCTGGTATGGTTGTATCTCATACGACCATGCCAGGCAAGTGGTTAACAGAGATATTTTAAAAAATCAACATACGGTCCTTTGTACAAAACATTATCAACTATCAAGGATCTTACAGCACTCAAGCCAGTTTGATGTGGGATGCAGGGCTACAAGCTCACCACATCAATGCTGGCAAGGGTAAGTCCCTCCGGTACCACATCAAAAGTGGCCAGATCACGTAATAAAGATGAAGTATCTTTTAAATTAGTTGAAGTTCCCATAATGCAAGGCTGCAAAAATGTATCAATATACATTGCATCCGGAAAGTATTCACAACACTTCACTTTTTCCACATTTTGTTATGTTACAGCCTATGAATTCCTACCTATCTATACACTCTAAATGTTGCTATTTAGCCTTATAAGTTGCACAAGAAATACTTGCTTTCCAGACTTTGATTGTGTTTCCAAAGCACAAAAAGATATTATTCACCAAAAAGCAGATAGTTACACGCCTTGATCTAAAATACAATTAGCGCAAAAGATTATACATAAACAAGGTACAGTCAATACATTACTTAGGCGCTCTGGATCCAGATTTCCGGCATCAAAGGTGAAGCCTCCGTCAACAGAAAGAATATGATGAGTAACTAACAGGTCCAGGGTGCTTGCATATAAACCCTTGCAGAGATTAGGCAATACAATAGAAACGGGTATAATCCTATTGATTCATCTTGGTTCTTCTGTCACAGGTCAGTTGTTACAATGGTAGTTCAGCCCTCCAATGGCACTTTGTGTGTGTTTTAACTAATCAATAGAAACTACATACAAAGTACATTCTGACCCATAATTCTCTATAATCCATAACTTGCAGATGCATGCTGCGATCTCCTTGCCGATGAAACCAGAGATCTGCAAATAAAATGTGGTTTAGAATAGCACCAAACACGATGTGGCTACTACATACTAAACCTTAGATATCAAATACATGCATTTTATAACATTATACAATATCGAATAAACCTTCTAATATTAGCCTTTATACTAAGGAGCCTTTTAGGAAATTTGTGTATGTGTAAGTGTAAGAGAATATAGCATAAAGTTGCTAATATGCATGGTGCGTTTATGTGTAGAGTGCTTATGATAAACAGTGCAACTGTGCGTAATGTGCAGTGTTTATGCATATAAGTCTATGTGTGTGTGTTATGCATGTAAGTCTATTTGTGTGTTATGCAATTCAGTGTATTTATGATGGATTTAATATAAATATTATCCCTTTCTAACATATTTTAAAACTACAATGCAAGGTGTTACAAGCAGCTAGGTTCACTTTCAAGCAGGGTGGAGACCTCCAGCTGACTTCCGTTGCCACTTCGTTTGGTAGCTAATTCAAAGGATTTCCTCTGCCTATTTAGAATACACTTGTCAGTACTTCTTAAGCAAACCTCCGACCATTGTTTCTAACTTCTCATTCAGACAAATTCGATTGTGCATATCAGTGTCTGGGTTATATTTCAATTGCCACATCCATACTTGTCTGTATGAGGGTCTTCTCAATTTATATGTAAAACACTCACAGTATCCTGGTGTATATATTTTTGAATGACTTTTCTCAGACATGTATACAGAAGCTGTTTCTCATTACTAACTAAACCCTGCATGAATATTGTGTTTGTCAGTGTGAGAGTGTTGTATATTATTCGCTATTTAGTGTTGTGCGTCTAAACTGAGCAATCATGGGAGAAGGGCCCTAGTCACGGAGGTGACCAAAAACCCGATGGTCACTCTGTCAGAGCTACAGCATTCCTCTGTGGAGAGAGGAGAACCTTCCAGAAGGACAACCATCTCTGCAGCAATAAACAAATCAGGCCTATATGGTAGAGTGGCCAGACGGAAGCCACTCCTTAGTAAAAAGCACATGGCAGCCCACCTGGAGTTTGCCAAAATGCACCTAAAGGACTCTCAGACCGTGAGAGACAAAAATTGAATGTTCTGTTTGGAGGAAACCAGGCTCCGCTCATCACCAGGCCAATATCATCCCTACAGTGAAGCATGGTGGTGGCAGCATCATGCTGTGGGGATGTTTTTCAGCAGCAGGAACTTGGAGACTAGTCAGGATAGAGGGAAATATGAATGCAGCAATGTACAGAGACATCCTGGATGAAATCCTGCTCCGGAGCGCTCTTGACCTCAGACTGGGGAGACGGTTCATCTTTCAGCAGGACAATGACCCTAAGCACACAGCCAAGATATCAAAGGAGTGGCTTCAGGACAACTCTGTGAATGTCTTTGAGTGGCCCAGCCAGAGCCCAGACTTGAATCCAATTGAACATCTCTGGAGAGATCTGAAAATGGCTGTGCACTGACGCATCCAATCCAACCTGATGGAGCTTGAGAAGTGCTGCAAAGAGGAATGTGCGAAACTGCCCAAAGATAGGTGTGCCAAGCTTGTGGCATTATATTCAAAAAGACTTGAGGCTGTAATTGCTGCCAAAGGTGCATCAACAAAGTATTGAGCAAAGGTTGTGAATACTTATGTACATGTGATTTCTTAGGGGTTTTTTTAAAATAAAATTAGCAAAAAATCGCAAAAAAACTTTTTACATGTTGTCATTATGGGGTATTGTGTGTAGAATTTTGAGGACAAAAAATTAATTTATTCCATTTTGGAATAAGGCTGTAACATGTGGAAAAAGTGAAGTGTTGTGAATACTTTCCGGATGCACTGTATATAGCCAAAGGCTCACACAGAGAACCCCTGGGTGAGATTGATAGGTCTCTTTGCATCCTTATGGATCTTAGGAATAATATAAAAATGGATGCATTTAAAGTTTGAGGGTCAAATGTGGATGTGGGACCCAATTTCCGAACCTGTAGTGTAATGTCCATCTTATTAGTATTCAATGGATCTGTCTGCTTACCAAAAAATTATTTTAATCTGAGCTTTCTCTGAAGTTTATAACTATCAATCTTCCATTGGAGGGGGCTGTGCTTGTTAGTTGGTCAAAAGCTCAACCCTTTACTGAGTACCCTTATTTCATCTTGTGATTACAGGTTCTTGGATAAGTTAAACACTAGGTCCTGTGACCTCTCTGAGGTTTGTTGCCTCCTTTGCCTCTCTGACTGGCCCCATATCTAGTGGGTATGTTTTTGATCCGGCCTGCATATTGTGGGTGTCTACCCCTAAAGGAACCACTCAGCTTGTTGAAGAATTGAACTGTGGATTTTCATTGTCACTGGCCGAGGTGCTTCAATAACCTGTCTGTCTCTAGGTCCAGTGACTCGCCCCCGTCCTCACTGTCATGACCGGCTGTATGGAATCCCCTGCTGAGGGGTGCAAGCTGAGGTTCAGTGCTAAAAGAGGTAGTCTGAAAATGTGGGTCCTGTACACAAGATCTTCCCATCCATGAGTACCAGTCATTGGTGAGACCAGTACAAAGGTGCGGAGTCTAACCAGCTGGGAGGTGTTCGCCAGTGACCCCTCCAAGCGGGATATGGGCTTAGCTGCACCCAGCTGGCAGGTCGCGGTCCTTTGCACTGGTGACTGATACCGTGGGAAATAGAGAAGCTCGCTATAGTGGCCCTAGAGGATATTTCTACCAGAAATATGCTATACCCTTGTATAGCTCCCAAAGTATACTCCAGAGGATCTATGAGGCACAATGGTGCTGAGGAGAGGCAGTTGTAAAGTATACTAAAGGGAGGTTCTGGATTCACTGTGGTATGATGAGTAGGCAGGTATTCATCACACAGACAATTTGTCGAAGGATGCACTTGAGTATAATGAGGTGGCAATTGCTCCATACACAAACGAGATATGCAGGACGCACTGTATGCAACGAAGTGGCAATGGATTCGCACACACAGGCGAATTGTAAAGGACGCACTGTTGCGTAACAAAGTGGCAATGGATTTGCACACAGGCGAGCTGTTCAGGATGCACTGTGGCACAATGAGGTAGCAATGGCTACGTACACAGGTGAGATGTGCTGGACACACTTTTGCACAGCAAGGTGGCAATGGCTTCAACCACAGGTGGGATGGTCATGACTCTCTGTGGCATAACGAGGTAGCAATGGCTCTGTACACAGGTGAGATGTGCTGGATGCAGTTTTGCACAGCGAAGTGGCAATAGATTCGCACACAGGTGAGATGCTCAGAATGCACTGTAGTCGGCACTGGTAAGCACAGGAATAACATGAGGATAGGACCTGGAACAAGAGCATCAGTAGACACAGGAAACGACAATATTGCTCAGGCAACTTCCTGTGGTCTGCAGTCTGGCTTTATCCCCTGCAGTAGCAGATCATTGGTGGACAGCGTCAGCTGACCATCATCATGCTACCATTGGGTATGTTGTCACCAGGTGATGCAAACTGTCATGGCCGCATCCATGACGCCAACCGCAGAAACCAGACGTGGAGCAGTCCAAGGCAGTTCACATGGCACTAGGTAGAATACTCAGCACGTACTCTCCGCTGCACCTGACGTCTGACCCTACAGGAGATCAGGGGAAACCGGCGCAAAGGTGAGTAATGGCTGATCCTACGCGGCGACCTGAAACTCGCCTTGTTCCGCACACCCCTGGGTATCGAGCAGCCGTATGTATGCTAGTTATATACTCGGTGTTGAGTATAATCCTGTTGGAGATTCATTAAGATTTATTTTTTATAACGAATCAGATCTTTACGATTTATATCAATTTGGCCTTTTAACTTATCCATCAAATTAACCGTGGGATCAGTAGTTAGTGTTCAATTGCTCAGATTCAAAATATGTACATTTTTTCTTTAATACTGTTTAATTCTTTGGTGGACTCTTAAATGACTAAAAGCATAAGGTCCATTGAACATGAGTTTAAAATGGAGATCCATTTAGTACAGAACAGGGCGCTATATCTCCCAATGGTTGGTATATTATGTACTCTAAAACCTCTTGGAATCTGTTTGTTACGATAATAATCTGAAAGCGTCATCCTGTGATATAAAATATCTATTTCCCGTCTTTTTAGTTTAAGCAATTCACGGAAAACATCCTCGTTAGAAATTTCAGCAGCTGGTCCAAATGCCGTATCAGTATATAAAATGCTGGATGCCTCCACATCAGAAAAATTGAATATGTCCTGTGTATCTTACTGCAGCATGAAAAGTGCAGAGTCTGTGGTATCATGGCTAGTAGCAGACATATTGAATAATGAGACCACGATTTCCACAAATTGTGCAAACTTATGCGAAATGTAGAAATAAGCAAAATAGTAAAAATCCAAAAAACAGCAACTTGAAGGCACCATATAAGGTAAAGTGCTTTGTGCAAAAATCAGATAGATAAATATAAATATTCCATAAAAGAGCGTCCTGTCCTGTTTAGAAAATGCTCTTAAGGTTCCTTGAATGCAGATAGAAAGCTTTCACATAGCAAACTCCATCAGCTATAAATAGTTCCAAATTTGAGACAGTCTTATAAACCTGAGCTCATTGAGTAGCTTGCCAGGGTGCTCACCTCCACAAATACCATAAGAAGAAGGCGGCACTCCCGGACAAATAAAGCATGAAATAGCTGGCAATGCTACGCTACCGCATGATAGATCATGTACCCATGACTATCACAGGTGGTGATAGATCTAAAATATTGCTTCAGATTGAGAGCCACTGGATTTATACTTCAAACACTGTTAGCTCTAATGGACTAAATGAGGCTCTCAATTTAAATTGCTTTCTCTAAGGTTTTGTATTTTTTGACTGGTCCATGGGTTATAACTTCTATATGCCATACCATATATCAGTTCTCTATTCTTATTTCAGATTAACTTTATTAGCTATGATTTCTGTGCACATATTATGTATATAATTTTTACTATTTATGTAGACATTTTACTGTATGTTTTATTTTTTAGTGTTGTTAAGTCTATATCCCTTTCAGTCATTTTCCCAGCCCCAATTTTTGGGCTTGATATACAATCACTATTATAGATGTCAAGGTAGTTGATTTTTTATTTACACTATTGGAATATTTTTGTGTCACTTTTTTTTTTTTTTGCATATTTTTTACACTGCTTTAACCATAGGTTTTTGCCTTGGTTCCTAAAATGTTTTGTCAATTTTTTGGCGTGCGCACATTTCTAGCACGATCGGCACAGATGTAAGAGGAAACATCTGTATATCACAAAAACTAAAAATGATAAAACTGAGGGTCCTCCTCTGCTTCCTCACACTGCATTAAAGCAGTATATACGCTGCTTGAAGATGTGGATGGATAGGTAGGTGGGTGGGGGAGGAGGGATTGATAGGGTGGGACCCTCATTCTACCAGTTGGCCCAACGGGATGTTGTTGTGGCTCACAAATAAATGTGCGTGGTGTTAACAGGCCATTTTTGCCCCGTATCACAAGATCATATGTAAGCCTCTCAAATTGGAGCTGTTGCTCCAGAGCCATATGGCACATGGCACTCCCCAAGTGTGAACCTAACAAATCAAATTGATCTGGGGAGTTTTGGAGCACTTTTTTGGCTTTTCCTATAAATTGTGCTGTTTTACTGCTTCCTTGTGGCCTTAATTTTGGAGGAATTCTGCGCTGGGTACTTGTGTACTTTACAGACTCATTGCAGAGAGAACCCAGTGTCATTCCCAGTGTCCAGCGTCATTTCCTACCATCCAAGTGGGCATAGAGGGGGAATTGTGATGAGCGTAGCGAGCCACCGAGCCCAAAGCGTGGAGAGCAGACAACTGTCTTCTTTAGGTGCGGACAACTTTTGGTACTTGTGTATGTAAAGTACACAAGTACCATTTAAAACATTCCTTGTGTTCTCTCTGAAATGAGTCCGTAAAGTACACAAGTACCCTGCTCTGCTTTTTGGTGGGTGGTGGTATGGCTTGGGAGGAACTTTCCCCCTCACTTTCGGCAATGCCGCTAATTTCCTGGGTCACATTGATGTCCAGGTCAGGGGTCGAAGTCTGGAAAATAATACAATTATGCATAAATGTCATGTATTTAAATTTTTTAAATTTGTATCTCTAGTTCCCTACAACCGTGAAGAAATGGAAAAGCATTGCTGAGGAATTTGAATGACGGTGGAACTTCCCTAACTGTGGGGGAGTGATAGATGGCATTCATGTGTGCATAACCCCACCTGCCAACACCGGATCCTACTTGTATAATTTCAAGCAGTGTTGGACTGGGGCGTTAGGGGCCCACCGGGGAAATGCAGTGGTAGGAGCCAATGCTAAAGGGGTGTAACCAGTGACCAGAGGGGGTGTGGTCAGCCCACCACAGGGACTTGGCTAACCGTTAGAGAATGGATGGTGTGAGTTCCTTTATAAATATACAGTATATATATATATATATATATATATATAAGTAAATTCTGATTTGTACTGGATTGATAACAACAATGCATTGTAGTGAATACACCATAATCCTGGGAATTCAGTATAATGTAACATATGAACAGTCTAGAACCTGACCCCCTAGAGGAGGGGGATGGGGCCCTTAGGCGGTGGGGCCCACCGGGGATTCCCCATGTACCCATGTGGGCCAGTCCAACACTGATTACAAGGGATTCTTTAGCATTGTTCTCATGGCCGTGGTCAGTGCAAAACTACAAATTTCTATTTCTGGACGTTGGCAAGAATGGTCGTGCTTCGGATGGTGGGTCCTTCAAACAGATGGCTTTCTACGAGAAGCTCATCTCCAAAATCCTCAATTTACCACTGCTTGAGGAAATGAAGCACAGGCTTAATTTTGTGTACGTGGCTGACGAGGCTTCCTCAATAGGAGAGCACATTATGAAGCCATATGCGCAATGGAGACTGAACAAGGAGAAGCGTATCTACAATTACAGGCTTTTCAGAGCATGCCGTATTGTGGAGAACATGTTTGGCATCTTCACCACAGCCATCCACCTGGGCATAGGCGGATTCAGGGGGGGGAGATAGCACCAATGCATGTGCCCTGCTGTCATTTTCGGGCAAATTTTTGTTATTGTAATTGCTGCCGGGCAGCTGCTGTTTCAGCTGCTGATACTGGCAGCTGGATAAATAGCAGGAGCAGGCAGCAGCATGCTTGGAGGCTGAGCCCGAGAAGCTTCACCTCCTTGAGCTCTGCTCTGGAAGCTTCCTGGGCATGGCTGTTGGTGACAAGTTTGTGGGAGGCTGAAACTGAGAGCAGTACAGACTACAGGTAAGGAAGTTTGTTTTTTAACTAATGTACTGTTATAAGCTAGTGTGCTGCTGGTGTTGGTAAGGGGGGAGGTTTGTAAATGCTGCTGGTATTAGGTAATGTAGGGGGGGTGTAACTGATGCTGGTATTATGTGTCGAATCGGATAACTAGCTATATAGCTAATAATTGAGTCCTTTCTTGGTCACCCTCAGGGTCTTGTTTGCTAAAGGCTACATATGATCATGTGTGAAAAGAGACACTGGACATGAATGTGTATATGTAACCACAAGCATCTCCTCCTCTCTGCTTTATTTAACAGACAGACTCACAGTTATAGGTTCCGAGTAACACATCTGTTGTTAATTATCTGCAGTGAAACTGATGAGCTGGCAGTCTCAAGACTTCCTAAGATTTGAATAACATTCCCATATATGTACATATACTTTTCTGTGTATGTAACAGTCTCTGTACAATGAATTAACCCTCTCCTGTCCTATACATTTACTTTCAATGAATACATGGCAAGATGGCTTCTTACAAAATGGTTTCTATACTTCCACATATTTCCTCCTTTTTATTCAAATCTTACATACTATTGTCTTTCTAGCTTACCTAGCCATGGCCCACCCCCTACGTATCTGGTCCCTACTTCACACAACAGGTTATCCCTCCTAACGAGGTAGCTGCATGCAGCAGTGCCCATTCAAGACCACATAGGCAATGAGTCCCTCAGTTCCTATAGTTCTGTATCTTCTTTTCATCTGTATTCTTGTATAAGCCTTCAATTATTGCCATACATTGTTCACATAAGTCTCTGCCAAGCAATGGTTCTCTTGTCTTTCAAATTGCACAAAAGTTCTGGGTATGTAGCAGGATCATAGGGATTTTTGATATTTCTTTAGACACTTTAACCCTAGAACAGCAATGAAGTGTAAGTATTTTCATTATTAGCCATATATCTATCCTGACAATCATGTAAATGATTACTAGTAATGTCAATCCTTTAGCTATTAACATGAAAATACCTGAAAACTATTTTTCTATTCCCTTGAACCAATTTGACAGATTCAACCGTGTAAACCATCCATTACTATCAATATCATACTCTGGATCATTATGCATCTTCCTAAACTGGTCATTCAATTTCTGAACTTTCTTCAAGTGTACATATAAATAAATAAGATAAATTATCAGTTATATAATCAGGGGTGCCGAGAGGGGGGGGGAGCGGGTACAGATTACCCGGGCCCGGGCTTCCTGAGGGGCCCGGGCTTCCTGAGGGGCCCGGGCTTCCTGAGGGGCCCAGCGCCGCCCCCCCCTCACAGCAGCCCAGCATACAGCGTGTGCTGAGCTGCATTTGGAGACTGCTTGTGGCTGCTCACAGCAGTTTCCTATGCCTGTGCAGGGGAGCTCAGAGCGCCCCCCCTCACCAGCTCGCAGTGCAGCTTCGCGGCGCTGCAAATCTTTTTTTTTTCTCGGCAAGGGGGCGTGGCCACGCCTCCCCTATTAGGCCACACCCCCTATTACCGGGGCATGCCACGGCTCTTGGCGGGCCTGTATATAATTACAGCAAACAGGTCTCACTATTTTACACATACTTCCCTGTGTAGCTGTGAGATGCTCAAGGATCAGCCTAAACTGTCCCAAAACCTTCACCTGGAATTTCAATTCATTAGTAATTATTTCAAGCACATCAAATATTTTATCTGTAACAGTATTAAATAATCTGGCTAAAGCTTCTATAATGTGACCATTCTTTACACTAGGTCTGGATATTGATAAAACCAGAAACAAAACTATAACAAGCATAGTATACAGTACATCCTCACAAGCCTTTGTCTGGTTTAGGGCCTATATAAATATATATATATTCATAACTTCAAATTACTACAACTCCCCTTATATAAAGATCTTGCAGTGTAAGGTGAATCCAAATTTTCTTTTCTGCCGCCTTTACTGCCATCGGAGTAGTTAGGAGAACTTGATAAGGACCTTGTATCTGGGTCCTAGCACTTTTCCTTAGATGCTTCTTTATCACGACCCAATCACCTGGTTGCAGTCTGTAGGTGCTGCAAACTGAATTGGGATCTAGAACATAAGAGAACACCTGGTGGCAGACTTTGGTTAGTTTCTTTTATATATGCATCACATATTGAATCAAGTCACCATGCTCATATTGTAACTCTTGTAGGTAGTCACATCTTGTTTAAACAGCTTTACTAAATAGTATTCCATAAGTTATCATCCTACGTTTCACACTGGAACTGTTTTTGACTAACAATCATATTAAAAATAAACATTCTAACAAACTTTTCATAGTTCAATTTGACTGTATAATTCAGTCTTTACACTCTATCATTGCTTTGGGTCCTATTTGTTCTCAGATTCTCCAAGATACATTCTAAAAATGTTTTCAATAAAATGTGTGCCTTTGTCACTCTCTATGACCTCAAGTACTTCACATGTACAAATTACTTCTGTCATTTATTTCCCTTTTTCCTATCGTTCATATTGTGTTTGATACCTTGCAAAACCATAGTCAATTTGACAACAGGTCTGAGCACAGAACATACCCAACACTTAACTAACTATATAAAATCAATCTTTAGTTTCTGGAAGGAATAACATCTGTGAGGTACTCCTCTCTTTCTTCTTCTAGTACCTTGATCACTTTTCCTGGGCTGTGCAATGATTAGGGGTAGGCTTATGCAGCCTAACTGAAGCCTGGGGCTATCCAGTGCTTCTTGGCTATTTTTACCATAGCATCGCTAAACTGATGAGTGCTTCCATGAAGTTTTTGGGCTCAGACTGAGAACAGTGCACGTGGCAGACAGAGGTGGTGCTCAACCATCCATCCATCACCCGAAGTCGTGCACCTAGTCTTTCCCAGTTGTTACTTCTTTCTCTGAGGAACCTGTAACTGCAACTTTTAACAAAATCAGGTTCAATGTTTCTGGCATTTCTGGTCGCCAATATCAAAATATCAGGTATTTTACTGCAGCCTGTTTGGCCAACTTGGTTTGCTGGAGCATTGCTTCTTCTGGGGTATTTTCTCTGATATGTGCTTTTGACCTTACTTAAAACTAAATTTGTCAGCATTTGAAAAGCAGCAAACAAGAAAATCTAATACAATCTATGTATAAGTTACAATAAAATGACCTATCAAAAAAGATTTCATTAATTCAAAATAATCATTATCATCAAAGAAGGATGAAAAATAAAAAAGTAATCATAATTTTCATCTTCCTGTGTCTCACTAGTCTCCTGTGGTTGCTAGCTGAATTACATACAGTATTAGGGATGTGCAGACTCGGACCCTCCCAATTTGCATATGCTGTGCTACTAGAGTTTCTATTCATCTCTCATATCAGCATCATCCCCCCACAGTACACTTCCTCCCACTTTTGAATACATGAGAAACGAAGTGACATCTGGATTCAATCTTAACTAACTGCTGTAATGTGGCAGAGCTAACACTAGAACTAAATAACTTTTTAAATTCCTGCTGTATCAATGATCCCTGCTGTTTATCACCTTAAGTACATCAATATGCAATAAGACCTAAAAATCCTTTCAATTGTTTAAATATCTTTAGTACAGGCACTTTTTGTATTACTTGTTTCCTTTGCCCCTCTTGGGGTCCACGCACACCCTTTTGGTTAGGTTGGGACTTTGGACCAAAAATTGTTTCTGCTTATCTTACAGTACTTATTCATAGCATTCTTTATTATTGATCTGAGTATTTTAATAATGTCAGTCAGAGGCATACAAAAAATTTCCGGCATGTTTTAAGTAGTGTCAGTGTAATTCTAGTTGCATGCCTGTGTGTCTTTTCTATAGCGGCCATGTTACCACATTCCCTTACACTCCAGAACTTGGAACATCTGGAGTGGATTATTGGATTTTTCTTTTCTTTAAAACTAACTTGAACTGCTCAACTGCATTGGCGATATGCATTCCTGGGCTGCTTCTAATTAGTTCAGTCCAGTCATATCTAAATAATTGCCCCTATTCTATCAATACTCTTAGATTTGTAAGATCATGTTCTACTGGCTCGTCTAAAACAATTAACATCTTAATTTGTAAGCATGCATCATTCAACAGTTTAAAGAAATCATGAACTTTTGTTAGGGATATTACACATCATTATTATTAAACCCTTCTGCAGCAAACAAATATAATTACTGTTTTGTTTTTTTTAGAATTACAGCTCGTTTCTGCATTCTCTTGTTCTCACAAGTTACAAAACAATATCAGTTTTCCTAGAAAATATCAAATAAAGCATTTTGTTATTAATGCATTCATCATCAATCTTGCAATGCCAATTTTTATTTATGGGTGTCCCCATGAAAAAATGGCAACTCACTCGCATTAACACATTAACCCTTTCAATTCCTACACAACTTCTCCACACACAGTCATTCACACATGTCACATCTGATCAACACAATTGATCCACATAACTCTACTTTCTCATAAGCTCACTCAGCTCTCTTTTATCACATACACATGGGCCCATTTCATTCACAAGCAAACATTCAATTTCAGCACGGCAGCCATTTTCTGTGAACTCCTGCATTCCATTGTCATCAGCAAAAACAACTCTATCACAGCACGCCTTCACAATACAAAATAAATATAAATTTTGAGAAGAAAAGAAAAACAAAACAAACAAAACACTACTTATATAAAATGCAACATCCCTTTGCAGTGATAATTAAGTAAGTGGACATCTGGGGGTCATTTCTATATTCTTATTCAAGTTTATTACATTTCTCAATCAGACCTTTCAGTGTGTCATCTAGGTTATATTTATTACATAACTCAAATCTCATTTTGTGATGTTTAAACAAGTCAGTCTCTGGGAAGTCAGCCTGCTTTTAAACACTTTCATCAAATATCCTACTTTATGATTCCCATAAAGCTTCTTTATCACCTGAGTGTCATAACTCTCAGGCACCGGCTTACTATCACCATTTTCCAATGCTATAACAGTCCCTTGTATAGCTGAGTCAAAATCCCTTATGACTCAAGTATCAGGCCAAATGGCCTTCTGGTTATTATTCCCGTGCACAGGAATAATATCAAATGTTTATCTATAGGCTGACAGCCATGCACTGACTTTTCCCTGCTTCAGTTATTAATACTAGTGATTGGATGTAACTCTCCTATTTCTGAATACACACTCTGACAGGGTCTCCCTTTCTATTCTTTCAGACAGTAATAAATGAAAACACATTTCTGTAAATGTAGCCAATCCTTCTCTGATGTACTTTTCTAAATCAAATGGAATTTCATGGCATTATTCTATTTCATAAACAAATCACTGTGTGGGGCCCTCTTCTAAAATTAAATCAGTGGCTATTATCAAAGTTACTTTAAAAACACAATTAGGACAGGTTTGTTACATAACAAACAGACAAATAAGACTTTAAACATTTACCTATCATTCACTGAACATATAACAACAGATTTAACATTTTTAAATAACAACACCTTTAGGGTGACCAAAAATAAAATACCCAAGGATTGATTCCAGCAGGACAGAACATCAACTGCAATAGGGATACAGCTACCAGGAGAGCAAAACATTTGTTTTTACTCACCCGGGAAATTGTCCTGGCATCTCCATCCCCAGAACATGATCTCACGTCCGTCCAGTGGTCAGTACTGCTAGGCATCTCGGTGGGAACTTCCATGTTGTCGAATCGGATAACTAGCTATATAGCTAATAATTGAGTCCTTTCTTGATCACCCTCAGGGTCTTGTTTGCTAAAGGCTACATATGATCATGTGTGAAAAGAGACACTGGACACGAATGTGTATATGTAACCACAAGCATCTCCTCCTCTCTGCTTTATTTAACAGACAGACTCACAGTTATAGGTTCTGAGTAACACATCTGTTGTTAATTATCTGCAATGAAACTGATGAGCTGGCAGTCTCAAGACTTCCTAAGATTTAAATAACATTCCAATATATGTACATATACTTTTCTGTGTATGTAATAGGCTCTGTACAATGAATTAACCCTCTCCTGTCCTATACATTTACTTTCAATAAATATGTGGCAAGATGGCTTCTTACAAAATGGCTTCTATACTTCCACATAGGTAATGGGGGTGTAACTGCTGCTAGTATTAGGTAATGGAGGATGTAACTGCTGCTGGTATTAGATAATGAGGGGTGTAACTGCTGCTGTATTAGGTAATGGAGAGGGCTGTAACTGCTGCTGGTGTTAGGTAAGGGAGGGGTAGTGTGTTACTGCTGCTGGTATTGCAGTGTTGGTCAAATGGTGGAGGGTAACTCTAGGTGCTGCTGGGGTTGGGGTGTTTTTCAAGGGGGTAATACCACTTTCAGACATATGACCCAGAAATGTCCCTGCTCAGACCCAGGTTTTCACCTCAGACCCCCTTTCATACTTCACCTGAAACCCAGGAAATTCCTGGGTCTACTCCATTCAGACATAAACCTGTCTGTCCTGGCATTCTAATAGCCAAGGCATGACAGGCTGCTCTCATGTCACGCTGATACACACACGTCATACACAAACACACACATCACACTCATACACACTAGTGCAATCACACAACCCTTCTCCAGCCACCAGTGTCTCTCTAGCTTGTGTGCACCGGCTGCTTCTCCACACTGCAGCATGGACTTTTCAATTCATCTGGCACTTGGTCTTCGCCCCTTGTTATAAGGGCTGTGAAACCACTTGTTCTCTCCCCAGATCCAGCGCTGTCAGTTTTCTTTCCATTTTTTTCCCCACCCCTCCAGGCAGCCCAAATTGGCCAATCAGAGGCCTCCAGGTGCGACCAAGGAGTAAAATCCCGGGGCGCACCATTCAGACTTATCCCGTGTTGTGTACTCAGGACATAAGTCCCGGGAAAAACCCTGGTCAATAGCAGGGGTGCCGACCCAAGAACATAAGCGCGACCCAGGTAGTTTGGCCGAGCAAAAACTCTGGAATCTCGCTATGTCTGAAAGGGGAATAAGTGTGTCTCTGGGTGCTGCTGATGTTGGGCAAAGAGGTGGGAGTGTAAATCTGGGTGCTGCTGGGGTGTTAGAAGGGCTGGTAATGGTGTCTCTAGGTCCTGCTGAGTTTGGGGTGTTAAGCAGGGGTAGTGTTTCAATGGTTGCTGATGGGGTGTTGGTTGGGGGGTTAGTGTAACTCTAGGCAGCCCATTTATCATTAAATATTTGCGGCTTAACACAAATATTAAGTTACCCTCAGATGTATGAAGGAGGGATCACAGCAGAAACCATCGATACCTGCTGTGATCCCTCCATTTCCACTGGCAGCCGCTTCCCCTATACATTTCTATGGGGGATGCGATGCTGCCAAATTTACTAACTTCCGGAGTTTGGACCCCCGCAGCTAATGCCATCGCAAAACTTACTGTGAGAGTGTTCCACAGGTACCCTCCCCCAGCAATGATGGCCACGCATGTGTAGTCAGTGGGTCTGCGCATGCACAGTAGGCCCGACGGCACTTTGGGCAAGTCACAGGGACGGGCTCCTTTCGGAGTCCCTGCATTTTCTGGATAATACATCCCAGCGCTATGATCGCATTTTGCAATACAATAATGGGCGGTAATGTCATGCCCAATCGCATTGCAAATGCGATAATTCATAAATGGCCCCTAAGTGCTGCTTAAATTGAGGTGAGAATAACTATAGGTGCAACTGAGGTTTGGGTGCTAGAGGGGGAGTTTGTCTCTGGGTGCTGCTGAGGCTAGAATGTTGGTGATGGGGGGGAAAGTGTCTTTCTTTGCAGCGCGGGTTGGCTTGTAGGTAGGGGGGCACCAACCACTATTTTGCCTCCAGATGCCTGGTATGAACTTATGCAACTATCTTGTCAATACTAGTATAAAGAGGAGCCGCCAGACATAGTGCACAGATGAAGCAGCCTGGTACAGTTAGCCCCGGCAAGCGAAAGCTGAGGACTTAAATGGAGAGGTAAGGTGAAGTAAAAAGACTAAAAGGCCTATGTATCAAGCTGTTTTTTACATACAATTATATGTATTGTTCCTTTGTACTAATGGCATAATACAGGAGATTTCACAGAAATCTCAAACAGAGTGCTCTTTAGCACTGCAGATCACAGCCTCCAT
Source organism: Taudactylus pleione (assembly GCA_031769625.1). Taxonomy (NCBI): domain Eukaryota; kingdom Metazoa; phylum Chordata; class Amphibia; order Anura; family Myobatrachidae; genus Taudactylus; species Taudactylus pleione. The sequence continues at coordinate 2,067,364 of JAUIMM010000124.1, forward strand.
TTTTATCAATGGGGACTACGATCTGACCCACTATGCACTAAACATTCATATATACACACACAAACACATATATACATGTACATACATTATATATATATATATACACACACACGCACACACACATATATATATATATATATATATATACACACAAAACCATGGTTTGGCACTCCAGAAAATCAATATAAACAATCGCCGGTGCCCTCACAGAAAATCCAATATAGACAACGAGGGTGCGGCACTCGTGGCATAAAGCAAGACACAAAGGCAGGCTGAAGGTAATCAATGTTTCAGTTATTCAAAACTGTCGTCAGGAAAAATACAGAAACAGAACTACACATACCTTTATACAGCTACACCACGTGAAGACAAGACTCCGGAGAATGGGACTGCACACCCACCCGGCGTCCAGCAACGATGACCTCACCACGCTAGACGCGTGCACTGACATCCATAGGTTGTGCACCATCACCATGACTACAAGGAAATGATAACATCAGTACTAATAAATGCAATCCAGCACACAACAAAAACATTTTTCAGTATATAGTAATGAATGGCAAATTACTAAGATAGAGCCACCAATTAAAGTACATTAAATAAAACATGTATAAGAGATATTGTCATTTAACCCTTTGGGGTAAAGTACATCAAGCCGGGCAATCCAGCGAGCCTCGTACTGTAACAGTTTTTTGGCTCGGTCTCCTCCTCGGGGTTGGGGGGGGGACCGAGTCAATCATTCTATATCGCAAACTTGAAAGGGGATGATTGAATTAAAAAAAGTGGCAAGCTACTGGCTGTTCGCTTGTCCCTGTCGCGAGAGCACCCCGGATAGCCGACCTGTGGGCTGTCATCCGCTCTTTAAACTTCCTCTTAGTTTTTCCAATGTAACTTAATCCACATGGGCAAATTATTTGCTTAACCACATAGCATGAATTACAGGTAAATTGGGATCTAATAGTAAATACTTTGCCACTATGTGGATGATGAAAGGTGTCTCCCGGGATAAGGAATTGGCACGTAACGCACGAGCATTTAATACAGCCCAATTTTTTTGGGAAAAAATATGGACCTTATTGGAATTGTCGTAATCTAGAAATATCTGTTTTTACTAAAATATCTCTTACGGCCTCTTGAATAGCAAGGCATCAATTGAGTTTTCGAAAGATGCAGATTAGCATCTGTTTCAATGAGGGGCCAGTGACGTTTAGAAATTATATTAATAACTGGTGAGGCAACATTATATCTGTTGACCCAAGGGAACTTGGGTTCAGCAGCCCTAGTGATATTCTTTTTAGAAAGGAGATCATTCCTTTCCATTGCAAGTACTTTCTGTTTCGTGTCATTAAGCAGTTTACGGCTATAGCCTCTGCTCAAAAAACGATCAATCAATTCATCCATTTGCTGTATTGCCATTTTCACATCACTGTTGATTCTTCTAACCCTAACCATCTGGGAAAAAGGGAGACCTCTAATTAAACTTTTGGGATTGCAGCTTTGTGCTTGTAATAGCAGGTGAATTTCCTTGATGTGAATATTTCCATTAAGAATGGGGGGATCAGGGGCGGATTGGGCCGCCGGGACGCTGGGCCATTTCCCGCTGGGCCGGCCACATTGTTACCTTTAGAGGCTGCCACCCTTAATTCACCCCTACTTCACTACAGCTGACTGGGCTGCAGTGATAGGAGCTCAGCTCTGATCGGGTAGCCAGGGCCGGCGCAACCCGCACATCAGTTCCTGCACTGCAGCGAGGCGCTCTCCCTGCAGTGGCTGCTGAGACAATTGTTGTTGCTGCTGCTATGCGGGTGAACTAGTGCTGCCCGCGCCCTGCTGTCTGCCTAGTAATCTGTAAGTAGAGAGGACAACTTAAAGCTCCGCCTCCTCCCTTGGCTCTATACAACTGGCCTGTGACTGGATAAATATAGAATGTGACATGATGACGTCACGATGCGCGCGGTGTGCGTGTGCTCAGTGTGTGCGTCTGCTTGCCTCCTGGTGAAGAAGACCTTGTTAGTGCCGAGCAGCCGAGGAGGAGCAGCGCGCTAGCATTGAATGGAAGCAGGAGGATACCATGCGGTGCACCACCCTGACTGAGACCCAATGTGAAAGCTGCATGTCCTGGATCCTGAAGAAGAGGAGGCATTATGAAAAGCTATCAGGTAAGTGTGTGTGTGTATATATATTTATATATATATATAAATACATATATATATATATATATATATATATATATATATATATATATATTACACACATATTTTTATATATACACATATATATAATAAATATATATATATATATATATATATATATATATATATATAATGCATATAGGGCTCTATTTATTAACATTATTTTTACTAAAATAAAGTGAAAAAGGGTGTTTTCACACCCTTTTCACATTATTTTAGTTTCACCTGTATTTATTACAGGGCAATTGGAGTAGAATTAGTAAAATTCTACTCCAACCCCCAGTATCACTTATTTTTAGTAAAGCAGATCGCATTTCCCATAATTGTAATGGGAAATGTGATCTGTGTGCAAGTTACTAAAAATAAATTGTAAAAAAATACCGGGGGAAGCCCTGTGATAATAACGCCACCTGGAGGTGGCGTTATCCAGGGTCTCCCCCGGTTACCGGGCTCCCACTCTGCTCTAACGGGGAGAGCAGAGGCGGGAGCCGGTACCAGCAATCAGCTATGTGGTCTAAGTAGACCGCAAGCTGATTGCTGTAAAAAAAAGAAAAAAAAAATTAAAAAAAAATTTTTTCACTTACCTGAATCCAGGGACCGGTGATCGGGCCTCCGGTGATGGCTCCTCTCCGGTCAGCTGGTCTCCCACAGTGCACTGGGGCCCGGTTATCAGGTGATCGGGCCCCAGTGCAGTATGGGAGATCACCTGATCGGGGAGCCCGGAGAAGACCACCGGAGGCCAGGAGGATGCAGGTAAGTGTAATGAAGGGAGGGGGGGTCGCGGGGGTCCGCGATCGCGGGGGCGGGGCTTAGCGCCGGGGGCGGGGCTTAGCGTCGGTGGGGGGGTAGTAGCGGTGGTCGGTCGGCGCATGCGCTGGCTCTTAGTCGCAGTATTTTTTCCGAAAATACCGCGACTAGAGTGCGGATGGGATCCGCAGGGACAGAGCTTTATCGCAAGCTCTGTCCCTGCAAGGGATTTATAGTAAATCCCTGTGATATTACCTGAATTCGCAATGCGAATACACTCGGTAATATCACACTACAATCCGCATTCAATATGCGGATTGTAGTAAATAGAGCCCATAGTGGTGTATGTACTCAAGTTCCACAGTGGTGTATGCACTCAAGTTTGCTTTGCCTGGTGCCTTCAGCGGTATGCAGTCGGCATCCCGGCGTGCAGGATGCCGATGTTCTGAATACCAGTGCGGAAATACCAGCACCAGTATCCCGAACGGCGGCATCCCGAAGGTAAGTATCGGGGTGTCAGGGGGAGGGTTAGGGTTAGGCACCGGGGAGGGAGGATTAGGATGCGAGGAGGGGGAGGTTAGGTTTAGGCACTAGTGGGTTAAGATAAGGGTTAGGTACCGGGGAGGGTTAGGGTAGGGATTAGGAAAATACTTACTATTAGTTCCTATGGGTGTCGGGATTCTTGCTGTCGGGATGCCGCTGTCTGTATTCTGACCAGTGGTATCCCGACAGCCAGAATATCATACCCATTCCCTTTCAGCGATCCTCAAATAAGGTGCACATATAGGGGTCTATGTATTAATAATCACGGTACTGCCACATTTATTAACGGTCTAACTCGCCAGGAATATTTTCATTTTTAATAAAAACTATCCCGGCTATGTGCTACCAGGAACTCACAGGGACAGCGGTTGCGGCAACCGCTGCCCTGCGAGTTATATCCCCAGCATTAGAAGTCTTTCACACTCTTTCAGCAGCTTCTGGAGTCGACCGGGGGCTTTGAGGGAGAGAGGCTTTCACGCCATCTGAAGATAGTGTAAACTACTGGTGCTAAACTCCGAATAGCTTAGCTTTTTGGAGTTTAGTACATAGGGGTCAGATCGTAGTCCCTATTGATAATAATGGGGACTGCGATCTGAAGTGCTAATTAGCACTTTGCCAGAGATTTCTGTGAAATCTCCTGCATTGTGCTTTAGTTCATAGGATCGATACATAAAATTATGCAGAAACTGCAGTTTCTGCATAATTGTATGTAAAAATCGGCTTGATACATATGCCCCATAATCCACAGAAGCGGCACTCAGGATCCAGATAAAAAAACAATCAACACCAGGTAAATGTTTCCGATGTTTCAATGCTTTACTGCATTTTACTCAGGGATATGAACAAGCAATAAACACTACTCACCTTATATCTCCAAACACCTCGTGCAAACAGCCCAGCTTCTGGTTTCCTGCAGCTGGGAACAAAATTAAGTTTTCAGCTGCAGGAAACCGGAAGCTGGGTGCTTGGATGAGATGTTTGGGGATATAAGGTGAGCAGTGTTTATTGTTTGTTCATATCCCTGAGTAAAATCAGTAAAGCATTGAAACGTCGGAAACATTTACCTGGTATTGATTCTTTTTATTTGGATCCTGAGTGGCGTTTCTATTGATTATATACATATATACAAATAAGAATTTTCTGGCACTCACTGCATATATCTAAATGTATATAACCATGTCCACTTACAATATATTTTAATGGTGCTTTTCGCATTATCTATGGTGTAGGGTTAGTATCCTTGTCGTCAGCGTCTGGTTGCCAGGGCAATGGAGGGGTGTGCATGCTTGAACCAGAAGAGCCTAGAACGGAAACTCCTGTGTTAGCCGCCCACAGAGCCTGCGGGTGACCAGCGTCGGTGACAATTAATGTTTATTTAAGGTAAGACACTGTATTGTGATTCCTTGAAGATAGGTTGAAAGAAAGCCGAAACGTGAGTTATTTTTCACTGTTATGAGACCAGATATATATATAATGGTGTAAACATGGATGGCACTCTTGGTCCGTCATGCAAAAAATAAAGAATCATCAAGTCTCAAGGAGTCAGTCAATGTTTCACGATGCAAACCTTTTATCAAGACCTTGATCAAAGGGTTTGTGCCCTGAAACTTCGACTGACTCCCTGAGACTTGGAGATTCTTTATTTTTGCATGACAGACCCAGAGTGCCATCCATGTTTGTATTGTATATGCCTGTATAGGAGAGGCACACCGGGCAAGTTGTTCTATTTCACTAGAGTGCCGGACAACAAAAAGTATTATTTGCCCTACTGGAGGATATCATTATATGTACAGGAAGTGCTGGTCTCCAGCAATTCCATATATATTTTTTATTTTTTTATCACATGGTCACATTTGGTTACCTCAGAATCCTTGGCCTAAAGCTGGCCACACACTAGACCAACTTACATCCAACCAGCCAACTTGTTGATTGGTTGGAATGAAAATCTGGTAACGTATGGGAGTAAATGATGATCAGCAGTTTGCTCCTAAATGCCAGAAAACAGATGAAAATAGTCGTTCAGACAAGTTTGTTAAATGTTTGATCTAAACTATTTGTTCAAACAACAGTTTTGGTCCATTTTCCAGCTTTTGGGAGCAAATTGCTGATTGCATTCCTTACCAGATTTTCATTCCAACCAATCAACTAGTTGGCTGGTTGGATGTAAGTTGGTCTAGTGTATGGCCAGCTTTACCCTCCCTGTAACTTCCTCTCAGTGTCCCTGCCCTCCCCCTCCCTGTAACTTCCCCTCAGTGTCCCAACCCACACCCTCCCTGTAACTTCCCCTCAGTGTCCCTGTAACTTCTCCGTGTCCCAGTCTTTACCCTTTCTGTAACTGTCCCTGAGTACCCCTGCCCTCACCCTCCCTGTAACTTCCACTGTTTTCCAACTCTCCACCTCAATATTCCTGCCACCACTATGCCAGTCACTTACGCCATGACACTCATTCACATTGATCTTGAATTTCCCTACACTCATCATTTACAGTATTCCTGTCAATCAAACTATCACTCACGCTAAGTATCACATACTTGGCACTCATGCTAAAACTGAGCATACACGGTCAGATAAAATGGCTGTCAGGCAGTCAGACATTTTACTGGACAGTCTTTAAACCAGCAGATATCATGGGCATACATTGTCACAGTGTATTGGCCATGATATCTGGTTTCCTCCCCTAGGGAGAATACACTAGCCCATTCATTCCCTGTGAAGGAACAGGGGAAATGTCCATCAGTGATTTACTCTACTATGGAATTTGTGTATAAGGGGCACTACTGTGTAGCGTAAAGTGAATAAGGGACTCTACTATGTGGTGTAATGTGAATAAAATTGTGCTGCTGTGTGGCGTAATGTGAATAAGATTGTGCTGCTGTGTGGCGTAATGTGAATAAAATTGTGCTGCTGTGTGGCATAATGTGAATAAGATTGTGCTGCTGTGTGGCGTAATGTGAATAAAATTGTGCTGCTGTGTGGCGTAATGTGAATAAAATTGTGCTGCTGTGTGGCGTAATGTGAATAACATTGTGCTGCTGTGTGGCGTAACGTGAATAAGATTGTGCTGCTGTGTGGCGTACTTTAAATTGGGGGTCTGAATGCTTTGTTAAGCTCCTTACTTGTGAGACCACAGCTCTTCGGGGCGTGCTGTACCTTTATAGAATATGAGTGGGAGGGCGCAAATTTATAGTTTGCAGGGGGACGCCGAACACCCTAGCACTGGCCCTGCCGTCAGTTACCAGATGTCTCCGCCTACAGCTCGTCAGTGGCCCGCCCCCTCTCCGACTCCTGCCCTGCACACACAGGACCCAGCGCTGACCTGATTCCTGCCAATCTGCTTGCGTCAGTTAGCCTGTATATATAGTATGGACCAGTCCCTTTAGTGGTCGGCCACCCAGCCAGCCGTTTATATACATATACATATAACAAGGAAATGGCAGTTACTTTTCTGGCAAAGCTCTTGATTCTGAAGGTACAGCATCCTGCCCCATCACCAGACTCCGCCCCTTGACAGTCCCCGCCCCCAATGGACTCCACCCCCATTAGGGCTGCTTCCAGAAATTTCCCGGGCTGGTTTTTTGACTCAATCCGCCCCTGGGGGGGATTGTAACAACTATGTACTCTAAGCCTACAGATAGGAACACTCTATTACAAGCACAAAGCTGCCATCCCAAAAGTTTAATTAGAGGTCTCCCTTTTTTCTCAGATGGTTAGGGTTAGAAGAATCAACAGTGATGTGAAAATGGCAATACAGCAAATGCTGCCTTATCCTGGTTATTTATACATATATATATATATATATATATAATATATATACATATATATATAATATAGGGGTGAGCGGGTTCGGATTTCTGAAATCCGAACCCCCCCGAGCCCCCCCGATCCAAGGCAGATCCGAGTCAGGCTCGACTTTTCCCGCCTGACTCGGATCTGAAATCGAGGCAAAACTTCATCATCCCGCCTTCCGAGTCTCGCGGGTTTTGGATCCTATATAAGGTACCTGCGTCGGCGCCATTTTCTCACTCGGCTGTGGACAGTGAAGAGGGAGGGTGGGAGTTAGGGCTGTGTAGTGTAGTGTAGTGTAGTGCAGAGTAGTGTTGTGCTGTGCTGTGCTGCACTGTGCTGCTGTTGTCCACTACTTCAAAGTCCATAGGGGCTGGCTGTGTTGTGCTGTGCTGCTGTTGTTAATAGGGGCTGTGTCCACTACTTCAAAGTCCATAGGGGCTGGCTGGACTGTGTTGTGCAGTCAGTTCTCCATAGGGGCTGTGTCCACTCCAAAGTCCTGTGCAGTGTCCCAGTCCTAAAGGGGTGCTGTAGTGTTGTCCAGGGGGTGCTCTGTCCATCAGGGGTGCTCCCCCCAAGTGCTAAAAAAATTATATTTTTTGTGTGTTTGTGAATTGTGTGCGCAGTAGCCGCACGTGCATCAACAAAGTAGTGCCAAGCGTGCGCCTGTGTCATAAGTAAAGGGCCGTCTGGCTTGACCGTTAAAGGGTGCTGTAACCCCCAAAGTACACTCCAGTCCAAACCGAAAAAAAAATTATTTTCTGTGTTTGTGAATTGTGTGCGCAGTAGCCGCACGTGCATCAACAAAGTAGTGCCAAGCGTGCGCCTGTGTCATAAGTAAAGGGCCGGCTGGCTTGACCGTTAAAGGGTGCTGTAACCCCCAAAGTACACTCCAGTCCAAACAAAAAAAAAATTATTTTCTGTGTTTGTGAATTGTGTGCGCAGTAGCCGCACGTGCATCAACAAAGTAGTGCCAAGCGTGCGCCTGTGTCATAAGTAAAGGGCCAGCTGGCTTGACCGTAAAAGGGTGCTGTAACCCCCAAAGTACACTCCAAACCAAAAAAATATATATATCTTCTGTGTTTGTGACTTGTGTGCACAGTGGCTGCACGTGCATCAACAAAGGAGCAGCGCCAAGCGTGCGCCTGTGTCCCATAAGTAAAGAGCCGGCTGGCTCATTTCTTAAAGGGTGGTGTAACCCACAAAGTGCACTACTCTCCAGCAAAAATAAAAAAATATTTTCTGTGTTTGTGTGCGCTTTAGCCGCACGTATATATCAATATAACATAAATGGAGGACCAAACTTTCTCCGATAAAAATAAAATAGGGAAAGATCAAGAACCACTTCCTCCTAGTGCTATTGCTGCTGCTGGGAGTTGTTCATCATCCCAGAGAGGAAGTAGGAACATCACTACTTTTACTAAACAATTGACCCTCCAACAGTCCCTAGCGATGAGGATGAAGTACGACAGCAGTCATCCTGAAGCAAAACGTATAACTGAGGCCTTGACTGCTATGTTGGTGTTAGACGTGCGTCCGGTATCCGCCATTAGTGCAGTGGGATTTAGACAATTGATGGAGGTAGTGTGTCCCCAGTTCCAAATCCAGTCTAGATTCCACCTGCATCCTCAAAGCAGCAGTGACAAGCGTGCGTCTGTCTGTTAAAGGGTGGTGACACCCTCAAAGTGTGCTACACAAACAATAAAAATATTGTTCTTTTTTTTCCGGTCTTTGTGAAATGTGTGGGCTGTAGCCGCACCTGCATCCTTAAAGCAGCAGCGACAAGCGTGCGTCTGTCTGTTAAAGGGTGGTGACACCCTCAAAGTGTGCTACACAAGCAATAAAAATATTGTTCTTTTTTTTCGGTCTTTGTGAAATGTGTGGGCTGTAGCCGCACCTGCATCCTTAAAGCAGCAGCGACAAGCATGCGTCTGTCTGTTAAAGGGTGGTGACACCCTCAAAGTGTGCTACACAAACAATAAAAATATTGTTCTTTTTTTTTCTGTCTTTCTGAATTGTGTGGGCTGTAGCCGCACTTGCATCCTCAAAGCAGCAGCGACAAGCATGCGTCTGTCTGTTAAAGGGTGGTGTAGCTCTCAAAGTGCTCCAAAAAATAAAAAACTATTTTTTTAATGTGTTTGTGACTTGTGTGCGATGTAGCCGCACTTGCATCCTCAAAGCAGCAGCGACACGCGTACGTCTGTCTGTTAAAGGGTGGTGACACCCTCAAAGTGTGCTACACAAACAATTAAAATATTGTTCTTTTTTTTTCAGTCTTTGTGAAATGTGTGGGCTGTAGCCGCACCTGCATCCTTAAAGCAGCAGCGACAAGCGTGCGTCTGTCTGTTAAAGGGTGGTGACACCCTCAAAGTGTGCTACACAAACAATAAAAATATTCTTCTTTTTTCTGTCTTTGTGAATTGTGTGGGCTGTAGCTGCACTTGCATCCTCAAAGCAGCAGCGACAAGCGTGCATCTGTCTGTTAAAGGGTGGTGTAACCCTCAAAGTGCGCTCCACAAACAATAAAAATATTCTTTTTTTTTTTTCTGTCTTTGTGAATTGTGTGGGCTGTAGCCGCACTTGCATCCTCAAAGCAGCAGCGACAAGTGTGCGTCTGTCTGTTAAAGGATTACATCGGTGACAGCATCCACAAGTAGGCATGTCAGACAGTCCGTACCTGTACTGGCAGGAAAAAGAAGCAATTTGGAGGTCCCTGAACAAACTGGCTCTATTTTCCCTGAGTTGCCCCCCCTCCAGTGTGTACTCCGAAAGAGTGTTTAGTGCAGCCGGGAACCTTGTCAGCGAAAGGCGTAGGAGGTTGCTTCCACAAAATGTGGAGAAGATGATGTTCATAAAATGAATTATCCACTCTTCCAGGGAGACCAGCCTCCAGAACGTACAGAGGGACCTGTGGTTCCAGCGGGGATGAATTAATACTCTGTGAGGATGAGGATGTACACACTGAAGAGGGTGAGGAATCGGTGGATGAGGAGGATGAGGATGACATCTTGCCTCCATAGAGCCAGTTTGTGCAGGGACAGATTAATTGCCAGCTTGTTTTGTGGGGGCCCAAACGAACCAATCATTTCAGCCACAGTTGTGTGGCAGACCCTGGCGCTGAAATGATTGGTTTGTTAAAGTGTGCATGTCCTGTTTATACAACATAAGGGTGGGTGGGAGGGCCCAAGGACAATTCCATCTTGCACCTCTTTTTTTTCTTTGCATTATGTACAGTTTGGGGCCTAGTTTTTCAAACTGCCATCCTGTCTGCCACTGCAGTTTCACGCCTAGATGGGTCACGTGTTTGTGCCGCCCACTCGTGTCGCTTAGCATAGTCACCCAGCTACCTCGGTGCAACCTTTTGGACATAAAAACACTATTGTGAGGTGTGAGGTGTTCAGAATAGACTGGAAATGAGTGGAAATTAAGGTTATTGAGGTTAATAATAGCATAGGAGCAGAAAAACCTACAAATTCTGTGATTTTAGCTGTTTTTATGCTTTTTTCAAAAAAATACAGATCCAAAACACAAAACCCAGAACCCAAAACACGGAAGGGTGGTTTTGGCAAAACCAATCCAGATCCAAAACACGAAGAAAGATCCAGATCCAAAACCAAAACACAAAACACGAAAAGTGGCCGGTGCACACCCCTAATATATTATAAAGGGCATTGGCGTGCCCCTATATTAAGGCTGCATCTAAAAAACTGCAGTTCTCCCATAGAGAATTCCGGAGGGGGAGGGCATGAACATTAAAAAAAAAAAAAGGAGGATTTGGGAGTAATCTGAAGTTCCAACTGTCACTTTTTTCTGACATTCTCAATTAGGACCACTTTTCTGCTATTCTCTGTGGTTTTTTATTGGGAAGGCATAACTCAGGGTAGGGTGCGCATTTAGACTTGGGGTTTGTTTTATTAGATAACTATTGTTCCAGGGTACGTGCTTTTGGGGGTTCAGGTAAATTAGAAAGTTACAGTTTTTAAACTATTACCTCAAGAATGCACCATTGAATAGATAGGAAATTTCAACTTGTTGCGCAGCCTCAGTAGGAGCCTCCAGCAGGTGTACTCACTGTGGCTTCACTTGGGTGTACAAATAAGGCCGTCGTTTGTGGGCTTTAGCAGGGGTGGGCTCGGGGGATGGAAGCTGGCGTTCGCTGCAGCGGGACCCATGGGAAAGGCACGGGGGGGTAGCGGGCCTTTGCGGGAGGGGTGCGGGCAGCGGTGGTGTAGGCGTTAGGACCTGGGGGAGGTAGCAGCACACAGATGCAGGCTCGGATCTGGAAGATCCTTGATACCTGCTTCTGTGTTTAAAATTTTTATATATATATATAATATATATATATATATATATATATATAGTGTGGCCCCACCCCCAAAAAGCAACCTGCACCGGGTTCTGGAGACCCAGTACTGGTTGAGCTAAATACAGGGGACAAATGACGTAGGGGTCCCCTGTATTAAGCACAACCAGCACCAGGCTTTTCAGAACCAGTCCTGGTTGCCAAAATATGGGGGACAAATGACGTAGGGGTCCCCCGCAATCAGCGCAACCAGCACTGGGCTGGTCTTGGTTCTGGATATACAGGGGGAAAAAAATGCATAGGTATTTACCAGAACCAGCACCGGAACCTTTCTAGTGAAGGTGGGGAGATACAGCAGCCAGAGGAGCCCTCTCACCAGGCCCCCTAGCCAAAGCATCACCCCTGACAGCTAGTCAGCCCAGGCCGAGGATCCTGGGCACCCCAGGCCCAGGCTGACAGCCCGGGTCTATCCCCGGCACCCCTGTAAAGTGTAGCGCAAAGAAAGAATTAAAATATTGTCTTTTGCTGTGGAACTACAGTTCCCAGCAAGCCTCCCCCACATGCTGGTACTTGGAGAGCCACAAGTATCAGCATGCCGGGCATTATGGGCCTGCTGGTACCTGTAGTTCCACAGCAAAAGCAATATTAGAAAACCACTCAACACACACCATAGAAAAGTAAAATTTTATTAAAACATACATACATACATACATACACACACATACATACACATGTACTCACGCTATCTCACATACTCACCTAGAATCCCTGAAGCCAATCTGTCCTCTTCTCCAGTAGATAATCCTATGTACTTGTAATAACAAAATCCATTCTCACCTCCTCCTATGCGTGATCTGTCCTCTTTGTTCCTAAGTAGCTAATCCAGGATCTTGTTGTACATTAGTAGTGTTCTCTAATGACACTACTACCCAAATGACAGGTCTGCCCAGGATTTCTGTACAGAAATCCTGATGCGGAGCGCTCGTTGGCTGAGAGAGGCGAGCCTTCCAACTCTTAGCCAATGAGCGGTTCTCACCATTGACTTTAATGGTGAGAACCGCGCGTACCCATTTTTTAATTCAAAGATGGCCACCACGAGCCAATCACGGCTCACAACATCATCACCTCGCCCCTCAGCTGGCTTATATACAGCAAGCGTGAGGCGCCGTCCAGTCAGTCGTTGGCCGCATAGCTGGAGAGAAGACCAGCTGAAGCAAGAAGACGCCGCGGAAGCCTTGGATGGGCAGCGGCCATGCAAAAGAGCTTAAAGGCCACCGGCCTCCAGGTGAAGAAGCCATGGAAGTCCTGGGGGATGCGGCAGCCATGTAAAAGAGCTTAAAGGCTGCTGCCCCCCAGGTGAAGGTGCGGAAAAATAAAATACTTAAAAAATGGTGTTTGTTTTATTTTAATATTTTTTTTGTAGGGGTTCTATAATTACCAGCGGGCCCTTAATGCCCTGCCTGCCTGTACTTGTGGTTCTCCTAGTACCAATTTGCGGGGATGCCTGCTGGGACCTGTAGTACTACTGCAAAAGACAATATTTATAGTTTCATATGCACCACACTACACAATCAACCCAGCACCCACTGGCCAGGACCGGCTCAGAGCCCACTGGTGGTTGTGCTGAATATGGGGGAACCCTACATTATTTGTCCCCCATATTTTAGCAAACAGGACTGGTTCAAAAAAGCCTGGTGCTGGTCATGCTTAATACGGGGGACGCCTACATCATTTGTCCCCTGTATTTAGCACAACCAGTACTGGCACTCCAAAGCCTGATGCTGGTTGTCCATTGGGGGTCGGGCCACACCATTTTCTTTCTTTTTTTCTTTTTTAAACACAAAAGCACAGACTGGTCTCACTGATCTCGTCCATGCTTCTCTGTTTATTTATACACAGATGTAGGTATCATGGATCTTTCAGATCCAAGCCTGCATCTATTTGCTGCTACCTCCCCTGGGTCCTGCCACCTGCCCCACTGCCAACGCCCCCGGGTCCCAGCCGCAGCTAATGCCTGCTACCTCCTGGGTTCTGACTGTAGCTAATGGCTGCTTCCTTCCCCCGAGCCCACTGCCCGCACGGACCTGCCATGTTGGTGCACCCAAATGAAGAAACAGTGAGTACACCTGATGGACGCTCCTACTAAGGCTGCACATCAAGTTGAAACTTCCTATCTATATAATGGCGGATTGATGAGGTTATAGTTTAAAAAACTTAACTTTCTCAATTACCTAAACCCCAAAAAGCACCTATTGTTGAACAATAGCTACCTAAGAAAACAAACCCCAAGTCTAAATTTGCCCCCTACCCTGAGTTATGCCTTCCCAAAAATCCCCCATAGAGAACAGCAGAAAAGTGGTCCTAATTGAGAATGTCAGAAAAAAACTTATAGTTGGATTATTCCCAAGTCCTCTATTTTAAGTTTTTGCACTAAAATTTGGCATGCAGCACCGAGCGACAGTTCTACCAGCCCATGCCAAATTTCAGCTCTGTACCTCCAATAGCTTTTGAGGTATAGCCCCTTAAACACCATGCCCCCCCCCTCGGGACTTCTCTATGGGAAAATTCCATTTTTTTTTTTAAGGGGACCCCTACGTCGTTTGTCCCCTGTATTTTGGAAACCAGGACTGGCTCTGATTAGCCTGGTGCTGGTTGTGCTTTATACAGGTAACCCCTACATCATTTGTCCCCTGTGTTTAGCCCAACCAGTACTGGGGCTCCAAAGCCCGATGCTGGTTGTGCTGTCGGGGCACGTAATTTTTTTTTATATTACACTTTCATTTTTTAAAACAATGCGGCTGTCACTGATACATCCATGCATCTGTGTCTTATTGATTTGATTTTCTCTGGTGCATGCCCAGCACCAGTGAGTCCCTCTGTCGCCCGCTTAGGCTTCTGTGCACAGCTCTGTTGCTGCCACTGCTCTGCACCCTGCTGCTTCCACTGCCTCACACACCTGCAGCCTGCCCTCATAGTCGTCTCTCCCTCTGCACCCTTAAATCACCTCTTGTGTGCTGTCTGCTCCTCCACCCATGTTAGTGCACCTATTGGTTGTCCTTCTGCCCTGCAGGTGACATGGTTTGCCCCTCCAAATCCTAACAGTTAATACATTTTAAAAAAAGCAATGAAATTCCATAGACACAAATCCTTCACATGTCCCATTAAGGCTTCTTACACATGATCTGAAATTTCACAAAACCTACTGAATTTGTGCCACTCAAACTAAAAAAAAGCAATTAAATTACAATCATTAAGGCTGATGCCTTAATAGATGTGTTCCTTGCGCAATACAGATATGGTATGCCATCACACCCTGTGGTTAACTGCAGATCCAACACTCTCACAGAGTGAGATTGCTATCACTCACAAAATGGTGGAGCTGCTAATTCACAGAATTGTGTGCTCATTGGAATACACACATGCAGTCTATGATACTGAGGTCTGAGCAGTTATGTGGCACACATATCCCACTGAGTGCCCACAATCTTCCCATTCGTTCACCAACATCCTTTTCACTCCATACATCCATTTCATTTAGAATACATGAAATTGGCATCAGTGGGGGTGGGGCACTACTGGGGACTACAATTGGGGGGGTTACTACTGGGGGCACTGCATCAGGAGGGGGAACCTCTACTGGGGACTACTACTGGGGGGGAGGAAACTACTACTGGGTGCACTATATAAGGGGCTTACTACTAGGGGCACAAAGGAAACTACTACTGGGGACACTATGTAAGGGGCTTACTACTAGGGGACCACTACTGGGGGCACTAAATAGGGAGGACCACTACAGGGGGCACTGAATAAGGGGCACTGGATAGGGGGGATCACTGCTGGGGGCCTGCATAAGGAGGACCACTACTGAGGGCACTGCATGGGGAGGACTACTGCTGGGGGCAATAAATAAAGGGCACTGCATAGGGGGTACCACTACTGGGGCACTGCATAAGGGGAACTAGTGAGGGGCTGCACAAGGGGAAACCACTACTGGGGGCATTGCATAGTTGGGGTACTGTATAAGTGGAACTAATGGGGGTCTGCATAAGAGGGACCACAACTGGGGACAATGCATACTGGGGGAACTGTATAAGGGGAATTGCTGGGATTAAGGTGCATATGGAAAGGAATGTTCAGAGTGATGATAAAGGGGTGTGTGTCATGTTGACATGCCCCATTTTTAAGTGACCACGCAAATTTTTCGGCACGTGCACACAGGGGGAGGGCTCCATTTTTAAATTTGCCATGGGCTCTAAATACCCTAGTTATGCCACTGCTTGGCCATACCCCTGCAACCCATGCTCCACCTAATCATGGTGCCCCCCCCTGTCATTTTTTTTCTGGATCCGTGCCTCTACCTGTGTGTGGACAAAATAGACTGGGTCATCTTGGCATACTGCATAATTTTCTTAGACAAAGTACAACAAGCACAGCTATGCCAGATGACCCAGACCAGCCAGTGGACATGGATCGGTGGTCTTCTGTGGCAGCATCCAGAGTTTTACAATTGGGCACTGCACGCGCAAGACTTGTCAGTGAGGAATACTATTTTAATGGAGTATGGAAAGTGCCATGGCAGGAAGACTGCATAAAATAAACTACAGATGTCAAATTTTAACTTTATTATGGATTATAGAACATTTTACATAGTGTGTCACCACTTACCAAATCAACACTGGACGTTTCCCCAAAATCTTCTGCCTCTTCTCCAAGATGAGGATCCAAAGAGTTCCAAGATGGGCACTGAGGATCCTGATCCAATGATGACTTTTGCTCAGCTAATTCCTGGAGGGCACTATTCTTTTTGGCCAAGGAATTTGACTCCGGTTAATCACTAGTCCAGTACGCAACAAAACAGGCATACATTCACAATATACCAAATCAGAAATAATACACAGATAAAAACCCCATAAATAAAACAATTGATATAGTAATGGCCGAGATATATCCAATTAGGAATTTAATTGTAAAACTGCCTGAGGAAAAAAAGCTTTTAAGGAGTCTAGTGGTCTTCACAGAAAGTAATCTATATAGCCTTTCAGATAGCAGCAATTGAAATAGATCATGACCAGGATGTGCTTCATCCACCACAATATTCCTAGACCAATTCCTGACCCTAGACAAGTATAACTCCAGTACGGTAGGGAGTTCCACTCCGATTATTTTTCCACTGTCCTAACTACTCCTCTCTGTAGTCTAGCCCTATCTGGCTCACTGGCTGCACCAAACCACACTATGGGCCTGATTCAGCAAGGAATGCAGATGCTAATATGCACGTAATCAGTCAATGTTTGTGCTCTGCGCATG
Organism: Taudactylus pleione; assembly: GCA_031769625.1. NCBI lineage: Eukaryota > Metazoa > Chordata > Amphibia > Anura > Myobatrachidae > Taudactylus > Taudactylus pleione. The sequence goes on from JAUIMM010000124.1 coordinate 2,084,239, forward strand.
CATCGCAGTGTGCGAACTAGCAATTGCGATGGGAACTGTGATTGCTGAGGCTACGCAGACCCAGAGCACAGTGATTGACAGGCAGGGTAGTTTGTGGGTGGTAAAGGGGGGTGGCCGGGCGAACACAGGCGTGCCAGTGCATCTCAGTGCTGTTGCAGGTGCATGCATAAATTATCCAATGTGTGGCCATAAGCAGCCATAGCATGGTGCGTGGCTGGTAGCAATTTTTGAGTAAGGTCAGGGCTTGTGCAAGTGTGCTTATGGGTCCGATGTTACCAATGGTTTTGCTATGTTCCCCTAGTATTCGGATGCGAGTAAGGTGAAGTGGGCGTCCTTATGTTAGGATGCAATCACAATGTGAATGCAAACATTTAAATAGCACCGCTGATATTAGCAACTGCGGTGTGTGCGTATAAGCAGAATAAAGATCCATAGTGATTCAGGCCCTTTGATCTAAGCACCCGATTCAGGTTGGTTAGCAAGGCTGCGTTTGCACACAGCCAGCCGATGTTTGCATTCTGCGCATGCGTATAAGATGCTAAGAGCGTGCATGAACCAGCCTCTGCGATCAGGAATCGATCGCAGTGAGCATGCAGAGTCTTCACACAGTGATTGACAGGAAGTGACCGTTTGGGGGTGGCGATGGGAGGTATTCAGAGAAACGCAGGCATGCCTGGGCATTTAAACACTGTTACAGGGGCGTGTATAATTAAGCCCCTGTGATTGCATACGCTGGCAGAGGAATAGATGGCTACAGGAAGTTTAGCAGTTTAAGTGGTAGGGTCAGGTCAACCACAACTGTGTGGATGGTTCCAATGTTACCAATGTTTTCCCTGACTTATGGATGCAGGTCATGGAAAGTGAGCGGCTTTATACAGTGGTGAGCGTCTTGGTATAGAGCTTCAGTTGCTGTGCAATTGCATTCATTAGCATATTTTTGCAGCAAGCTGGTGCGTGCGAACGCAGTTTTGCAAACCAACCTGAATCAGGTCCTAAGTACACAAGACAGACAACTATTGCAGAATCCCAAAAAAATATATATTTAACAGTGCGCTTCAATATTGGATGCAGCTAGGACAATAAATAGAGGTCACAAAACTCTATATATAAGTCCTAGCGCTTCCTTCTAGGCCAGTATAAAATGTAGTTCCCTCCTGCAGGTTCTTTTGAATGAAAGTCCCTTTATAAGTGGTTCTTCTTTCTTTTTCCACGTTAATTGCCACCAGGCATATATTTCAGATGTATATAAAAGAAAAAAAGATTGCCAAATGTAGTGAAGTACAATCTTTTTATTTGAAAAACAATTTAAAATATATTATCCTCCAGCACTTAGGGATTTAGGTAACATACCAGATGGAGAGGTGTATCTGTACACCAGCAAACACATGCGAATCAGGACGCAGTCCCGGAAAAAGCCCCTGTCTTCATGATCACTGATGCACCCAAACAGCTCCTCACGTCTGTGTTTGTACCTTCCCCTTGAACACCCGGTGTACAGATACAGATACACCTCTCCATCTGGTGCGTTACCTAAACCCCTAAGTGCTGGAGGATAATATATTTTAAATTTAAATATATGCCTGGTGGCAATTAACGTGGAAAAAGAAAGAAGAACCACTTATAAAGGGACCTTCATTCAAAAGAACCTGCAGAAGGGAACTATTGCAGAATAAAAGAGTGTCAATAGATCCTTTGGGACGTTAAACTTCCTAAGCTGTCGTAGGATATATAACCTCTGATGTGCCTTTTTTTTAACAATAGCATCTATATTTTCCACCCCCTTCAGATTCTGGGAGATTATAGAGCCTAGGGGGTAAATTTACTAAGAATCGAGTTTGGGTGAGTTTGCAATCTCACGTGAGTTTAGGCATGTTTTTCATCTCGCAAATTTACTAAAGACAAACTTGAGTGAGTTTGGAAGTGAGTTTTCTCTTTTCACTGTTAAAACTAATGTGAGATTTCAAACTTGAAAAAACTCACCATCGGGCAAATTAGGAAGTACCTTACATGAAAAAGATGCAACTCGCAAATTTACGAAGAATCGAGTTTCAAATCTCGTGAGATTGTAGCAAACTCACCGTGAAATTTAAGTTTTAAATAGACCACCTCCAGTGTGATTTGTGTATGTTTCTGCCTGTATACCTAATATAAAGTGTTTTTATTTAAAAAAAACAAAAACGAAAAAAAAAAACCCACATTACCTATTACCGGGTCTCCAGGGCCAAAGCATTCTCACCCCAAGTCGCTCAGGCCAAGCCGGGCATCTCAGGGGAGGTGGGGACACCCCAAAAAATGGGTCCCCGCTCTCCTGAAACCCCTGATATGTGCAGGATGCTTGTTCGGGTGAGTTTGGCAAAGAGAAAACACTGCAATCTTGGGTGAATAATTTCGTCTAAATTCACAAATAGGGGGAGAAGTCTTGATCTGCTCCACCATCGGAAAACTCACTTTCAGCTAAACTCACTTCTTAGTAAATTTGCGAGTTGTTAAAGGGTAAACTCACCCAAGTTTCAGTGAAGAAAAGAGAATTTAAATAAATAAAAAAACTTGACCTAACTCGTTTCTTAGTAAATTTACCCCTAGAATTCTGAAGGACTCCACCACAAATCCAACACTGTCAGCTATGATCAATGGAGACACATCAACAGGGCGTCTACTAAAAGCAACAATCTCCTCAACTGTCTTGTGCGGGTTTAACTTCAAATTATTCTGACTGCACCACTGCGCCCACCGACCCACCTCCCTCCTATAAACAGACTTGTCCCCATCTTTAACATAATTGTTCAAGTTTTCAGATTTTCTTTTAAATAAAGTTTGGATTCATTTAGCAGTGTCTAAAATGTTTAATATCCATAGAATTTAAGTGTTTAATTTATTAGGTACACAAATAAAAATCACTAAAGAGTGAATAATATGCAAAAAAATAATAACAAGATTCATTCACACAAAGGTCATTGTCATTTTATTAGAGTTCAAGGTAAACCAGGCCAAGTGTGTCAATGAAACTTTAGTCAACATTACACAAGCTTGAATAGGGGGTGACAAATATATGTATGCACATCACTACGTAACATGTGTGGTCTGCAGCATTTACACAAGATTGATTGTGGTTGCATGCCTGGACATAATAACATACCAGAGAGGTTGCCTTTTCACTACAAATGTGTATGCCACACAATATAACATCAAAGGCAAACTACAAAATTGAAAAGAAGAATGGGTGTATTATAAATATGTACACCACAGGGTAACATATGGGCCAGACTAGATGGACCAAGTTGTTCTTTATCCGTCAAATTCTATGTTCTATGTAACATTGGTGGTCATCAGTACACATGACAGAATTGAAGGGTGCAGGCATGGACATTACATAACTAAGATACACTGAATATACATATGTGCAGTAAAGTATCACAAGAACACAGTTTAAGTGAAGTGCAAAATTCAATAGAAGATCAGGTGTATTATAAGTAAGGATATCACAAGGTAACATTGGTGGTTAGTAACATAACATTGGTGGTCAGCAGGGTCATAGGTGGTCATTAACATAACATTGGTGGTCAGCAGGGTCATAGGTGGTCATTAACATAACATTGGTGGTCAGCAGGGTCATAGGTGGTCAGTAACATAACATTGGTGGTCAGCAGGGTTATTGGTAATCACATTGGTGGTCAGCAGGGTCATTCGTGAACAGCAGCATGATAATTGTGGTCAGCAGGGTCATTGGTGGTCAGTACATAACATTGGTGGTCAACAGGGTGTCAGCAGTCGTACACTAGAGGGGCAGGCATGAATACTTACCGATACTGATGAATAGCGTGCGATGAACGTGCCTGGATGCTGCTTCTTTCTGCAACAGCATTTCAGACACAAAATGGAGGGGGGAGTTTCCAGGGGCAGGGCCAGCAACAGAAATCTTGGGGCCCGGTTTACTAATTTCTCTGGGGGCCCCACCTTCTCACCACCACCCCCGATCCCGCACATCCCTCGCCTGCATACGTGATATGTGAAGCATGATATGTTAACTGAAAGATATGCCAGCCTTTAAATAACGTAAAAATACACTATGACTTACCACACTGTCTCTCTGTCACTGACGATGCAGGCTGTAGTTCTTGTCTGCCGTCTCTTGCACGGTCTTCTTATTGACAGTGCTGTCAGGGGTAGAAGGGATGGTGTCTGCAGCCAACTATCCTCAGTACTGAGCCCCTCATCACCTTCCTCAGCATAGAAGCCCCCCATCACCTTCTGTCTCAGCCCCATCATTTTCCTCCAACCTCAGCCCCCATCACCTTCCTCCATCCCCAGCCCCCAACACCTTACTCTGCCCCAGCCCCTATCACCTTCCTCTGCCCCAGCTCCATTCATCTTCCTCTGCCCCCTTCACCTTCCTCCATCCACTATCACCTTATTCTGTCCCCAGCCCCCATCACCTTCCTTTGCCCCCAGCCCATGTCAGCTTCCTCTACCCCCTTCACCTTCCTCCATCCCCTATCACCTTCTTCTGTCTCCAGCCCCCTTCACTTTCCTCTGGAGCAGATGCTGAAGGCAGAAATGCAGATTTTGATTTGGCCAACGTGTCAATCTTGTCCATGTCTGGACTAGGGGTGAGCGGGTTCGGATTTCTGAAATCAGAACCCCCCCGAGCCCCCCCGATCCAAGGCCGATCCGAGTCAGGCTCGACTTTTCCCGCCTGACTCAGATCTGAAATCGAGGCAAAACTTCATCATCCCGCCTTCCGGGTCTCACGGGTTTTGGATTCTATATAAGGTACCCGCGTCGGCGCCATTTTCTCACTCGGCTGTGGACAGTGAAGAGGGAGGGAGTTAGGGCTCGCTGGGCTGTGTAGTGTAGTGTAGTGTTGTGCTGTGCTGTGCTGCTGTTGTCCATAGGGGCTGTGTCCACTCCTCCAAAGTCCATAGGGGCTGGCTGTGTTGTGCTGTGCTGCTGTTGTCCATAGGGGCTGTGTCCACTCCTCCAAAGTCCATAGGGGCTGGCTAGACTGTGTTGTGCAGTCAGTTGTCCATAGAGGCTGTGTCCACTCCAAAGTCCTGTGCAGTGTCCCAGTCCTAAAGGGGTGCTGTAGTGTTGTCCAGGGGGTGCTCTGTCCATCAGGGGTGCTCCTCCCAAGTGCAAAAAAAAAGATATTTTTTTGTGTTTGTGAATTGTGTGCACAGTAGCCGCACGTGCATCAACAAAGTAGTGCCAAGCGTGCGCCTGTGTCCCATAAGTAAAAGGCCGGCTGGCTTGTCCGTTAAAGGATACTGTAACCCCCAAAGGGCACTCCAAACAAAATAAAAAAATATTTTTTTTTGTGTTTGTGAATTGTGTGCGCAGTAGCCGCACGTGCATCAACAAAGTAGCTCCAAGCGTGCGCCTGTGTCATAGGTAAAGGGCCGGCTGGGTTGACCATTAAAGGGTGCTGTAACCCCCAAAGTGCACTCCAAACAAAATAAAAATATATTTTCTGTGTTTGTGAATTGTGTGCACTGTGGCTGCACATGCATCAACAAAGGAGCAGCGCCAAGCGTGTGCCTGTGTCCCATAAGTAAAAGGTCAGCTGGCTTGTCCGTTAAAGGGTGCTGTAACCCACAAAGGGCACTCCAAACAAAATAAAAAAATATTTTCTGTGTTTGTGAATTGTGTGCACTGTGGCTGCACGTGCATCAACAAAGGAGCAGCGCCAAGCGTGCGCCTGTGTCCCATAAGTAAAGGGCCGGCTGGCTCATTTCTTAAAGGGTGGTGTAACCCACAAAGTGCACTAGTCTCCAACAAAAATAAAAAATTATTTTCTGTGTTTGTGTGCGCCTTAGCCGCTTGTATATATCAATATAACATAAATGGAGGACCAAACTTTCTCCGATAAAAATAAAATAGGGAAAGATCAAGAACCATTTCCTCCTAGTGCTGTTGCTGCTGGGAGTTGTTCATCATCCCAGAGAGGAAGTAGGAACATCACTACTTTTACTAAACAATTGACCCTCCAACAGTCCTTAGCGAGGAGGATGAAGTACGACAGCAGTCATCCTGAAGCAAAACGTATAACTGAGGCCTTGACTGCTATGTTGGTGTTAGACCGGTATCCGCCATTAGTGCAGTGGGATTTAGACAATTGATGGAGGTAGTGTGTCCCCGGTTCCAAATCCCGTCTAGATTCCACCTGCATCCTCAAAGCAGCAGCGACAAGCGTGCGTCTGTCTGTTAAAGGGTGGTGTAACCCCCAAAGTGCGCTCCAACCAAAATAAAATAATATTTTTTTCTGTGTTTGTGTGTGAAATGTATGCGCAGTAGCCGCACCTGCATCCTCAAAGCAGCAGCGACAAGCGTGCGTCTGTCTGTTAAAGGGTGGTGTAACCCTCAAAGTGCGCTCCACAAAAAATAAAAAATTCTTCTTTTTTTTTCTGTCTTTGTGAATTGTGTGCACAGTAGCTGCACGTGCATTAACAAAGGAGCAGCGCCAAGCATGTGCATGAGTCCCATAAGTCTGTTAAAGGGTGGTGTAACCCCCAAAGTGCTCCAAAAAATGAAAAACAATTTTTTTTCTGTGTTTGTGACTTGTGTGCGATATAGCCACACATGCATCAACACAGTAGCAGTGCCAAGCGTGTGCCTGTGTCATAAGTCTAGGGCCGGTTTGGACATCTGGTCCGGACTGAAGGACGCGCCAACAATTTCTGACAAGTCTACTGTCACTGCATATGATACTGTCCTCAAAGCAGCAGCGACAAGCGTGCGTCTGTCTGTTAAAGGGTGTTGTAACCCTTAAAGTGCGCTCCACAAACAATAAAAAAATTCTTCTTTTTTTTTCTGTCTTTGAGAATTGTGTGGGCTGTAGCCGCACCTGTATCCTCAAAGCAGCAGCGACAAGCATGCATCTGTCTGTTAAAGGGTATTGTAACCCTCTAAGTGCGCTCCACAAACAATAAAAAAATTCTTCTTTTTTTTTCTGTCTTTGTGAAGTGTGTGGGCTGTAGCCGCACCTGCATCCTCAAAGCAGCAGCGACAAGCGTGCATCTGTCTGTTAAAGGGTGGTGTAACCCCCAAAGTGCGCTCCACAAAAAATAAAAAATTCTTCTTTTTTATTCTGTCTTTGTGAATTGTGTGGGCTGTAGCCGCACCTGCATCCTCAAAGCAGCAGCGACAAGCGTGCGTCTGTCTGTTAAAGGGTGGTGTAACCCCCAAAGAGCGCTCCAACCAAAATAAAATAATCTTCTTTTTTTCTGTTTGTGTGTGAAATGTATGCGCAGTAGCCGCACCTGCATCCTCAAAGCAGCAGCGACAAGCGTGCGTCTGTCTGTTAAAGAGTGGTGTAACCCTCAAAGTGCGCTCCACAAAAAAAAAATTCTTCTTTTTTTTTCTGTCTTTGTGAATTGTGTGGGCTGTAGCTGCACCTGCATCCTCAAAGCAGCAGCGACAAGCGTGCGTCTGTCTGTTAAAGGATTACATCGGTGACAGCATCCAAGTAGTCATGTCAGACAGTCCATACATGTACTGGCAGGAAAAAGAGGCAATTTGGAGGCCCCTGTACAAACTGGCTCTATTTTCCCTGAGTTGCCCCCCCTCCAGTGTATACTCCGAAAGAGTGTTTAGTGCAGCCGGGAACCTTGTCAGCGAAAGGTGTAGGAGGTTGCTTCCACAAAATGTGGAGAAGATGATGTTCATAAAAATGAATTATCAACTCTTCCAGGGAGACCAGCCTCCAGAACGTACAGAGGGACCTGTGGTGGTGGATTCCAGCGGGGACGAATTAATACTCTGTGAGGATGAGGATGTACACAACACTGAAGAGGGTGAGGAATCGGTGAATGAGGAGATTGAGGACGACATCTTGCCTCCGTAGAGCCAGTTTGTGCAGGGACAGATTAATTGCCAGCTTGTTTTGTGGGGGCCCATACGAACCAATCATTTCAGTCACAGTCGTGTGGCAGACCCTGGCGCTGAAATGATTGGTTTGTTAAAGTGTGCATGTTCTGTTTATACAACATAATCCCAAGGACAATTCCATCTTGCACCTCTTTTTTTTCTTTGCATTATGTACTGTTTGCGGCCTAGTTTTTCAAACTGCCATCCTGTCTGCCACTGCAGTGTCACTCCTAGATGGGCCACGTGTTTGTGCCGCCCACTCGTGTCGCTTAGCATAGTCATCCAGCTACCTCGGTGCAACCTTTTGGACATAAAAACACTATTGTGAGGTGTGAGGTGTTCAGAATAGACTGGAAATGAGTGGAAATTAAGGTTATTGAGGTTAATAATAGCATAGGAGCAGAAAAACCCACCAATTCTGTGATTTTAGCTGTTTTTATGCTTTTTTTTAAAAAAAAATACAGATCCAAAACACAAAACCCAGAACCCAAAACACGGAAGGGTGGTTTTGGCAAAACCAATCCAGATCCAAAACACGAAGAAAGATCCAGATCCAAAAACAAAACACAAAAAGTGGCCGGTGCACACCCCTAGTCTGGACCAAACAAAATCTCCCCATTATAGGGTAAGGCCTCCAGGCTTTTCTTAGAATCAGCATCTGCGTTCCAATAGCTTAACTACAGGGAATGATGAGCAGACACGACCGCAGCCGAGACCCTGGATGTCAGTAGACTGGCATCCAGAGCGGCCTCACCAATATATGCAGCCGTGTCCCTAATATAGCCTATCAGTGACACCTGATCCTCTGGAACTTCCGAGGAGTCCTCCAGTGTATTGGCCCTACTCTTTATAGCCTTAGCTACCCAGGAAATAGCCATGGACGGCTCCTGAAAGAGTAAATAGACTTCAGGCAAGTTTCCAACTTCTTAACCGTGGAATCCTTTAAGGAAGAGATGGAAGGTATAGGTAATGTTGCACTCTTTATTAGCCATGTAACATGTTAATCCACTGCGGGGGGGGGGGGGATATGACAGAGGGAATACAGTCGATGTCACCTTCACCTGTTTAAACAGCGCATGTTTGGAGTTAGGGATCGTCATCCTTAATCACAAATGCAGATCTGACCGCACGCACAAAGGCAGGAATATTAATTCTAGACTTAGGCTCCGCCTCTTGCCGAGGGGAGTCAGGGTTAGAGGCATCAGCCACCACTCCGTCATCAGAAGACATCTCAGTTTCTGATAACTGTGAATTGAGATGACAACATAGGGCGCTTAGCTAGTCTAATGGGCTTCTCACTCTGTAACATGGTCTGAAGCGCAGTAGAGGTTGCTGCCAGACTCTGTACTGAGTTAGAGAAACCTGTAGTAATGTAGAGGGCCCTGTAATAATGAGGTACAGGAGGGGCCTGCATATTCAGTGGTAGTCCCTGTAAGTGAGTGAGGGACAGGCTGCTGTATTACCCCCATAGGAGGAGCAACAGCCACGACCACCAGGTGGTCTACAATGGAGGCCGCCAGCATTTGAGTGAAAACCGCCCAAAGGGGCTCCTGTACTAATGTCAGGGGGTTCGAGGAACCTGGTGAGTTATAACACCTCATACATAGCCCATCCTGAACCACATCCTCCTCACTGAAAACTGCAGTACGTAATCTGCAAGATTGTGACATTAGTACAGGCATGTGCTCATTACCCTTGTCAGACATGTTTTCGGGGTGAATGACGCACAACAGCGAACTTTGGGCCCGATTCAGATCCGCTCACTAGGAAGCATTCGCATGCAGCCGACAGATTTTTGCATTCTGCACATGCATCACAGTGCGTGTACCAGTGCAAGCGATTGGGAAGCATTCGCTCGCTGCGCATAGACAACCCAGTTGACTGAGTGACAGGAGAAGCCGTTTGTGGGTGGTGACAGGGGCTGGCCATTAAAAACGGGGGAGTGGAGGTGTGAACACAGGCGTGCCTGAGCGTCTCAACGCCGTTTCAGAGGTGTGCATAATTAAGAGTGTGGCAGTATCACCAGACATGGCGCTGGTGAGCAGCAGATTCTGTGTGGGACAGGAGATATCTGCCCACACAGAGAAGAAAAGGATTCTGGTAAGAGGTGTAAGGGCTGCCGAGTGAACTCAGTCCAGGGAGGACTGAGGCAGACCAGTCAGACAGAGCTCACTGTGCTAGCAAGCCATTGAGGGCCAGGAGGCCTGAGCCTAGACCTGTGAGATACAGGGAAGGCTATCCAACTCTGGGACTGAGCTATGGAACCTGCAAGGAAGCAGGCCAGACTGTGAGAGGCGGCAACCAACAAGTTAAGGAAGCTATAGCAGGCTCGGAGGCCAGTGTCCAGTCCTGCATGTGGCAGGAAGGACCACCAATCTCAGAGACTGTGAGAGACTATCATGCAGAGTAGCTGCTTCTGTAGAGAGGGTTCAAGAAGTGAGCTAGTGCCCTAAGAAAGGGCTAGGCGTTTATTATTTCTGTTTGTTCCTGATTATGCTGGAAGTAAAGCACCACATTCATTTGTTTTACTGGATACCATGTGTGGAGTCTGATTCTGCACCTAATCACTGCACCACTGACACTGCATTTTACACTGCATTTTACACTGAATCACTCGGATTTCTTGTGGTAGCCACAACTGCTGCGATCACTTCCGAAGTACTCGATGTTACCGATGATTGCATACACTTCCTGGAGATGACGTGCGCAAGTTGGTGTTTTAAGACAGGCTGGTGGGCATTTGCATACACAGAGCGATCGCATGCCAAAACATAGTGGGCGCGCTAATGTCTTGCCATGTGATCGCCTGCCTTTGCCAGATTTGCATACGCTGGGTGCATATTATGAACGCATCTAGCGAGTGAGTCTGAATCGAGCCCTCTGTACAAAGCAACCACGAGTATATTATATTATATATAAATACTAACAGGAAACAATATACTGGTCCTGACATGCTTATGGAAGCTACAGGAACCCTTTGCCAATATATGGCACAGTGCAGCATACAACAGTATGCAAGACCTCAGATACATTGATTTAGTATATATGAAGTAATTTATGAGCTACCCTAACACCTGTATTAGGGAAGAACAGAGAGAAAAAGGTATATTCATAAGTTGACTTCTGCAGGGGGACCAGACCACACACTGTCCTGGGGAACTGCGACTGCACACTTAGAAAATGGCCACCGGAGAACTCAGAGGGGGCGTGTCCGGAGGAGAGCAACTCAGGGAAGCCAGACCGCAGTGGAAAGGCACGCTGAGCTGAGGGGAGGACCCAAAGTGGCTTCCCCTGGCCAGTTATTAACCCCTGGGACGCTGGTTCCCGCACCAAGAGGTCTCTGGTGGTCAAGTTGGATCATGATGGCCGCAGCCTGCGTCCACACCCAGCACCTCCAGTCTGTCCCCTGCGACCGGAGGTGTCGACTGCGATTTTGTATACTTGGGTCACCGCGAACGATGACCCACTCTTACCTGGCCCTTGAAGTCCGGGTGTAGTCTGTGCCCTATCTGGGGGCCCTGGCTAGCACTGACCCCCGCCAAGATCCCCAGATCAGAACTGGTGTCGCGGCACCAGACTGGTAGTGGAGCGGCAGCACAGACGTCCCACAGACAGTCTGCTGCTGTGCACTCTAGTTGCTAAAACAAACGAAATGAAATAAGCTTATGGGGCTAACAGCCCCCCTGCAAAATGGTGACCCGACCCCAGCCACACTCCAATGAAATTGCGGTGCCTCTGGCTCAGGGGTGGGGTATAGGTCTCCCTATAGAGCCTATGGACCCTGAAGAATACCCAGAAACAGGTGGGAGGGGTGCTAATCAAGGTAGAAGTAGTCTTGTCCTTCCAGTGTACATGCATACACATAGTACAGAATGCATAGGGGGTGGGGCCCTAGATTGCACACCCTAAGCACAATGTGGGGTGCTACATGCTGACTAGTAGTACTGCAAGCAGAAAAAGAGAAAAAATGCAAGTGCACACTCTAACCATGATAAACCTAATAATAATACTGCATCAAAGAGGTTCTTAGAATAATAATGGCCGTAATTATGCCACCACCGCATCCAGGTGATCTATATCTGCACGTCTAGCTGTGTGTACAGGTGACCTGCCGACCGCCCTTACACTTGCTGCAAGGGTCCGCCAGTGGCTGACATCTCAACTAGATTAGGAAAATTTAAATAGCCAACCAGTTGTGATGTCAGCGCAGACACTTCTGCCTGATTGATTAGTAAGGTTGTACGCACTTACCAGTCATTAGATATGTCGACCCGTCGGCCAGATGTGTACCCAGCTTTAGCTGAGACATGAACATCAGGGCCAATTTAAGACTGTTATGGTGGGCAAATTATTATTTTTTTTTTTTTACTTAGACTGTGCTAGGGTCACAGTGGAAATAGGGGCCTCTTCATGGTGAGGTGTTATCCAGCTGCAACCACTACCGTTCACCTCTGCTCAAGCCTCTCACTAACAAATACAAAATGACCAGCAGCTTGTGCGTGTAAGATCTAATAATGCCTGTCTGGGTGGATACTGGCCCAAAGCATTCAGCCTGCTCCATATCCTTCAGGTAAAATTGTATTGTCCTGACTCTGGTGTCTCGCAGTCACAGGGGAAAGCTGTAGGTTTGGGTGTTCCTCTCCAGCTTGTGTGGATTGGGCTGCTGGAGGCATGTAGTGGGAGCCCTAAGGTTCCACCCTCTATTGTGTGTGCCTCCCAGGGGCTGGGTTGAGCAGCTTTGATCCACCTTCCCCATTTGCTTTGTCCCAAAATGTGCATGTCTGCTGTCATACATACAAATATATATATATATATATATATATATATATATATTAAGTAAGTACTCCAGCAGATACTTAATGTATAGTAAGTTCTTTTGTGGAATCCTCTCCAATATACACTTCCCATATACAGTAGCAGCTGTATGTTCTTTCAGTGGGACCGTTGTTGCAAAGTCGCAGTAATGTAAGACAAAAGGTGAAAAACGGGTGCCTTATAGTGTAATAAATTCAATGCCATCGAAGTGAAAAAAGATAATTAGTATGCGTACCATATAGGGTCAAAAGTCAGGCATGTAGTGCCTGATTTTCAACCTATATGGTTCGCATGTTAATTACCTGTTTTTTACTTCAAAGACATTGAATTTATTACACTATAAGGCGCCTGTTTTTCACCTTGTCATATATATATATATATATATATACATGCAAAGAATCAGCGGCACTCCTGGACTGGTATCATAAGCAAAAAAAGGGTTTAATACATGCCAAACTGCCGACGTTTCAGAGCCAGACACGGCCCTTTTCTCAAGGCTGGCATAACAATATTAAATATATGAACAGCAGACATAAACACTGCTGAGTCTTACCTTTAAATAGCGGTGTGTTTCCTGTGTGCCGGCGCCGGCCAGGACAGGCAGGGGGAGGGGTTGGCGCGCACGCGGCGGCTCCTGTCCTCCATGGATGACATCACTCCAAAGCTTGTTGGTTGTCATAGAGACAAACCTCAAGCCTGGTATACTGTCTGTCTGGCCCGCGTCAGCTACAAGGAGAGACAAAGAAACATATTGTGTTACATACATGCAATAAACTTACATATAAATATCAGTCGCTTAAGCTATTAACTATGAAAAATGCATACAAACTAACTACATATAATATATACCATAGACTAGAACAGCTATAGTGATAAACTACAGGTAAGTCATCCTAACCACACTTTAAGTGGTTACTCAATACAAAGTAGTATCTGAAGCGTAACGATTGTCTTTACAAAAATACATTAAGAGACAGTTTCTCATTAAGTCCCGCAGGATGGATCGTATTTAATTTGTGTATCCAGGACGCTTCGAGACGCAGAAGTTTTTCGCCTCTATTTCCTCCCCTTAACGTTGTTGGAACATGATCAATTAAAATATGTTTCAAAGCAGACAAAGGGTGGTCAGCTAGCAAAAAATGTCTAGCCACAGGTTGCTCAGCCACTTTTTTTAGTAGGGCTGATTTAATGGCCGATCGATGTAAAGCCATCCGTTCTCTCACTGTCCTGATGGTCTTACCGACATAATGGTACCCGCACGGGCACATTATCAAATAGACTACGTATGTTGAAGTACAGGTGAGGACATGTTTTAAATGATATATATGGTCACGATGGGGATGTTTAAATGTTGATCCTGTCATCATATATTGACACGTAGTACATTTTGTACATTTGTAGCAACCTGGTGCTTTTGCCCGTATACTTTGACCTTCCTGACTAGGATGCACGAATCCAGTTATATCCGTATGGACCACCATGTCCCTAATATTTCTGCCTCTTTTGAAGCACGCCATCGGTCGTTTGCCTGTGAAGCAAGGTAAGTCTTTATCAGTTGAAACTATGGGCCATAATGCCCGTGTGGCTCGCTGGATCACTGGACTACTGGTTTGGTATTCAAGTTTCCAAGGGATAATGTTACCTTTGTCTTTATTTGTAGATTGTAATAACGTGTCTCTTTGAAGTAGCAGGACCTCATCTCTTTGCTTCCTTAATTGAGTTAAAGAATATCCCCTTGTCACGAACTTGTCTATTATTTTTTCCAACTCTTGTCGAGTATGATCAAGGTCACTTGAAATACGTGCAATTCTCATCATTTGTGATTTTGGAAGCCCTCTCACAAGTGATTTAGGATGATGGCTATTGGCCGCAAGTAGGGTATTACGATCCGTAGGTTTACTATATACCCCTGTTTTAATACTACCATTTTCGATAGTTACTTGAACGTCAAGATAATTCAATGTAGATGTACTACAGTTATAGGTCAATTTAATAGGTGAGTCACGGTTATTAATTTGTTGCATCAGCAACTCAAATGCCGTTAAGCCACCAGTCCATAACATAAACAAATCGTCTATGTACCTCGTGTAGATAAGTATGTGTTTACTAATTTCTACATTAGAGAAGAACATATCATATTCTTCACTAAACATATAGACGTTTGCGTAGCTCGGGGCTACGTTACTGCCCATGGCACAACCGGACACCTGTTGATAAAACTTCCCATTGTATAGAAAATAATTGCGTGACAGCGTAAGTTCTAATAACTTTAATATACCTAGAAACAGAATAATCCAAAAGACGGTTAAGGTCTATCCTCCAAAAAGAAAAGTTAATTTGTAATTTATCATCTAGAACTCTTACGGATATGGAGGTTAGTGTACTTAACAAAGGTTTAACCTTTGTCCCCACCAACATTCACAAGGACTTGACATGGCAGGTAGACTTACATCGGTTCTCTCGCAACCTTAGACTGAAAGAATTTTTTCAAACAAAGGTACCATCGGAATCCAATAACCCGTTTTCATCATTTTTGCAAGTACGCAGCACCTCCACGTTTGACCCCCAATCCACCAATACATCGTTAAAGACTTTTAACCGTCTTTTGGATGATTCTGTTTCTAGGTATATTCAAGCATCGACTACTCAACATTTCAATCTAACACGTAAAGAAAAAGAAGCTTTAGATAATTTGAGTGCATACAGAGATATCATCATCCGCCCCGCCGATAAGGGGGGTGCGATTGTGATCCAGGATCTGAAGGACTACATGAGAGAAATCGAAAGACAACTAGCCGACATAAACACCTACCAGAAATTGGCTAAGGACCCCACTGGTGATTATAAAAAAGAGCTGGATCAGATCTTAATACAAGCAGAAGATAACGGTTTAATTAGTGACAAGGTGAGACGGTCCTTAATACAAGAGTTCCCAGTGGTGCCTATAATGTATTTGGTCCCCAAAATTCACAAAAATCTACAATCACCCCCGGGAAGACCGATTATATCGGCTAGGAACTCCTTATACCAGCCCATCTCTATGTTTCTAGACACAATTCTCCAGCCTTTGGTGTCTATACAGCCATCATATATTAAGGACACCACAGCCTTTTTATTGGCATTGAAAACGGTAACGATGGTTCCACCAGATACCTTAATTTGTGTGATGGACGTTTCAAGTCTATACACATCTATCCCCCATAACAAGGGAATAGAGATCATGAAAACATTTATAGTACAACAACGAATGACTGTTCTGGATAAAACCTTTTTCTTAAAGTTATTAGAACTTACGCTGTCACGCAATTATTTTCTATACAATGGGAAGTTTTATCAACAGGTGTCCGGTTGTGCCATGGGCAGTAACGTAGCCCCGAGCTACGCAAACGTCTATATGTTTAGTGAAGAATATGATATGTTCTTCTCTAATGTAGAAATTAGTAAACACATACTTATCTACACGAGGTACATAGACGATTTGTTTATGTTATGGACTGGTGGCTTAACGGCATTTGAGTTGCTGATGCAACAAATTAATAACCGTGACTCACCTATTAAATTGACCTATAACTGTAGTACATCTACATTGAATTATCTTGACGTTCAAGTAACTATCGAAAATGGTAGTATTAAAACAGGGGTATATAGTAAACCTACAGATCGTAATACCCTACTTGCGGCCAATAGCCATCATCCTAAATCACTTGTGAGAGGGCTTCCAAAATCACAAATGATGAGAATTGCACGTATTTCAAGTGACCTTGATCATACTCGACAAGAGTTGGAAAAAATAATAGACAAGTTCGTGACAAGGGGATATTCTTTAACTCAATTAAGGAAGCAAAGAGATGAGGTCCTGCTACTTCAAAGAGACACGTTATTACAATCTACAAATAAAGACAAAGGTAACATTATCCCTTGGAAACTTGAATACCAAACCAGTAGTCCAGTGATCCAGCGAGCCACACGGGCATTATGGCCCATAGTTTCAACTGATAAAGACTTACCTTGCTTCACAGGCAAACGACCGATGGCGTGCTTCAAAAGAGGCAGAAATATTAGGGACATGGTGGTCCATACGGATATAACTGGATTCGTGCATCCTAGTCAGGAAGGTCAAAGTATACGGGCAAAAGCACCAGGTTGCTACAAATGTACAAAATGTACTACGTGTCAATATATGATGACAGGATCAACATTTAAACATCCCCATCGTGACCATATATATCATTTAAAACATGTCCTCACCTGTACTTCAACATACGTAGTCTATTTGATAATGTGCCCGTGCGGGTACCATTATGTCGGTAAGACCATCAGGACAGTGAGAGAACGGATGGCTTTACATCGATCGGCCATTAAATCAGCCCTACTAAAAAAAGTGGCTGAGCAACCTGTGGCTAGACATTTTTTGCTAGCTGACCACCCTTTGTCTGCTTTGAAACATATTTTAATTGATCATGTTCCAACAACGTTAAGGGGAGGAAATAGAGGCGAAAAACTTCTGCGTCTCAAAGCGTCCTGGATACACAAATTAAATACGATCCATCCTGCGGGACTTAATGAGAAACTGTCTCTTAATGTATTTTTGTAAAGACAATCGTTACGCTTCAGATACTACTTTGTATTGAGTAACCACTTAAAGTGTGGTTAGGATGACTTACCTGTAGTTTATCACTATAGCTGTTCTAGTCTATGGTATATATTATATGTAGTTAGTTTGTATGCATTTTTCATAGTTAATAGCTTAAGCGACTGATATTTATATGTAAGTTTATTGCATGTATGTAACACAATATGTTTCTTTGTCTCTCCTTGTAGCTGACGCGGGCCAGACAGACAGTATACCAGGCTTGAGGTTTGTCTCTATGACAACCAACAAGCTTTGGAGTGATGTCATCCATGGAGGACAGGAGCCGCCGCGTGCGCGCCAACCCCTCCCCCTGCCTGTCCTGGCCGGCGCCGGCACACAGGAAACACACCGCTATTTAAAGGTAAGACTCAGCAGTGTTTATGTCTGCTGTTCATATATTTAATATTGTTATGCCAGCCTTGAGAAAAGGGCCGTGTCTGGCTCTGAAACGTCGGCAGTTTGGCATGTATTAAACCCTTTTTTTGCTTATGATACCAGTCCAGGAGTGCCGCTGATTCTTTGCATGAATATTGGACACTTACAGAAGGCACCCTGGCACATATCTCTATTATTATTTTTTGAGTGCCGGTTCACCCTTGGAATATATATATATATATATATATTATTCTTATTTATTTATTGATGAAATTGGCACTCCAACAGCATAGGTAACAGCAGAGGGTGGCAGGATAAAAAAAAATACAGAATTATGGTATGAACATACCTGTTGATTCTTTTTCTTCAAGGTCCATTAGGGTCCACAAGAATTACCTTGGCATATATAGTTGGACGGCATCCATTGCACCAAACAGCAAAGTTTTGGAGCTCCCAGAATGCACTAGTCCTCCTCCCTATATGCCCCGCCCCCAGCATTCAGTTAGTGACTAAGCCTCATGGCAAGGAGACAGAATGGAGAAGGAAGAAACATACGAAGAGGGAATCTCATGATATATAGTTTTAAGAATAGGGTCCCTCTGAGGCCAGTTGCGTCAGTGAGGGTGCACTGTGGATGTCAAAGAAAAATAATTATCAACAGGTATGTTCATACCAAAATTCTGTATTTCTTCTTTGGGTTTCATAGAGTCCACAGGAATTACCGTGGGACATCCTTAAGCAGTCCTTAGAGGTGGGGACGGTCCTGAGAAGATAGGAGAATCTGTCGCCCAAAGGAAGCATCCTGGGAGCAGGGGTGCCGAGAGGAGGGGGGAGCGGGTACAAATTGCCCAGGCCTGGGCTTGCTGCAGGGGCCTGGCACCGCTCCTCCTCCCTCTAAAGTCACAGCAGCCGGAGCTGTCTCCTATGCCTATGGGGGGAGTGATCATGCTGATCGCGCCCCCCCATTGGCTGTGCACCGGGCTGAGGGGCACACAACGCCCCCCTCCCCAGCGCGCTTCCCAGCACTGGAAAAAATTATATATTTTTTATTTAATTTTCTAAGGGGGTGTGGCCATGCCTCCCACGATTAGGCCACACCCTGTCACCTGGGCCCGGCACAGCTCTCGAAGGCCCTGCCTGGGAGGCGTACGTATCAAAAGCATAGAACTTTCTAAACGTACTCACAGAAGACCAGTTGGCCGCCTTGCACAGTTGTTCAGCAGAGGCGCCCTGTCTTACCATCCATGACGGTCCTACAGACCGAGTAGATTGGGCTGTCACCCTGTTAGGTACAGGCAAACCTGTATAGACCTGCGAGATGGTCATACGAAGCCAGCGAGACAACGTCTACTTGTTGGCTGGCCAGCCTCTCTTGTGGAATCTATACAACACAAACAATGAGTCTGTTCTCCTGATGGCCTTAGTTCGGTCCACATAGATTCTGAGAGCTCGGACCACATCAAGCAAAGCTTCGCCTGTAGACAGGCCTGAAGTCTGGAAGGCCAGCACCACAATTTCCTCATTAATATGGAAATGAGAAACTACCTTTGGGAGATAGTCCGCCTTGGTAGGGAGGACAGCTCTATTCGGATGAAATACCAAAGTATGGGGAGCAACATGACAAAGCTGCCAGATCAGACACCCTACGAGCTGATGAGATGGCCAGGAGAACCCGTGTTTTTGCCGTCAGCCATCTCAAATCCACTTTATCCAAGGGTTCAAAAGGATGTATCTGAAGCGCCCTGAGAACCAGAGAAAAATCCCACGGTGCTACCGGTGGGAGAAATGGAGGTTGCAGTAACAGTACCCCCTGCATGAATGTCCTGACATCCGGCAGAGAAGCAATTTTGCACTGAAACCACACCATCAAAGCTGACACCTGAACTCTCAAGGTGGCCTGGCGGAGACCCAAGTCCAATCCAGCCTGGAGAAACCCCAGCACTCTAGCCACCTTAAATATTTTAGGGTCGTATTTCCTGTTATGACACCACAGGAAAAATGACTGCCAAACCCTGTGATATATGCGTGCAGAGGCCGGCTTCCATGCCCTAAGCATTGTCTGTATCACAGATGAAGAAAACCCCCTGGCTTTTAAAATGGAAGACTCAAGAGCCAAGCCATCAAAGCCAGTCGGTGTAAATCCTGGTAACAACATGGACCCTGCATTAGTAGGTCTTGTCGCAGAGGCAGTGGAAATGGACTGTCTACTGATAGATGCTTCAGATCCACAAGCAAATGCCTCCTGGGCCAGGCAGGAGCTATTAGCACTACCCTGCCACCTTCCTGCTTGAATTTCCTGACCACCCTTGCAAGGAGGGAGGTCAGAGGAAACAGGTATGCCAGTTTGAAGTTATAACTTACTGATAAAGCATCCACAAAGGCTACTGAGGGGTCTCTTGTCCTGGACCCGTACCTGGGGACCTTGTAATTGTGACGCCATCAGGTCTACCTCTGGCAGACCCCATTTGTCCACCAGGGTTTGAAACACCTCCGGATGAAGAGCCCATTCCCCGGCGTGTATATCCTGGCACTTAGGAAGTCTGCTTCCCAGTTCAGCACTCCTGGGATGAACACAGCTGTTATCGCTGAAAGATGGCTCTCTGCCCACAGCAGAATCCCTGCTACCTCTCTCATAGCCGCTGGACTTCGTGTGCCTCCCTGATGGTTTGTATAGGCCACTGTCGTCGCTTTGTCAGACTGAATCTTGACATATCTGCCCCGAAGAAGGTCCTCTGCCGGAAGAAGTGCCCTGTGCACTGCCCGAATCTCTAATATATTTATTGGCAGATGGCTTTCTAGGTCTGTCCACCTTCCCTGGAAAGTGTGCTGACCAATGACTGCTCCCCATCCTCTGAGACTTGCTTCTGTGGTTAGGAGTACCCATTCTGGGATCCACAATGGATGACCCCTGTTTAAATGAGTACCCTCCAGCCACTAGGCTAAGGAGACATGAACCTCTGGCAAAATCAGAATCATCTGTCGTTTTATCTGATGATGTTGACCATCCCACTGAGCCAAGATCCACCATTGTAGGACTCTGGAGTGGAATTGCACATAAGCCACCATGTCAACATGGCTACTATGGAGCCCAGCAACTGCATGGCCAGGTAGACAGATACTACCAGTTTGCTCAGTAGACCGTGTACTCATGGGTTGGTGATAGAGAAGATTACTTCCAGCTGATCACCCACCCCCGTGCTTTTGTAGACAAGCTACCGTAATTCGTAGATGACACAGTAATGTCTCCTGCGACTGAGCAAGTATCAGAAGGTCGTCCAGGTATGGCAGGATTCTAATTCCCTGACACCTGAGACAGGCCATCATGATCGCAATTATTTTCGTAAACACTCTTGGAGCTGTGGCCAGCCTGAAAGATAGAGCCTGGAACTGCAAATGCTGTTGATTTACTACAAACCTGAGAAATCTCTGGTGGGATTTTGTGATTGGGACATGCAGATATGCATCCTGAATATCCAGTGTAACCATGAAGTACCCTGGTTCCATTGCAAATTTTGGTGTCCTGACAAACCTGTAGAAGGATTTTAGATTTAAAATAGGTCTGTTTGACCCATTGGATCAAAAATAAGGTTAAATCATAACCCATCACAGGGACTGGGATGACAACCCCTGCTCTCAGAAGGGCCTCCACCAAATCCTAGTAGTCCCAAATGCTGACTGGTTCCCCCGGTAACTCCATAACCAAGAACCTCCGAGGGGTTCGGCTTCTGAATGTTATGGCATAGCCGTGAGTTACCAACTCCCGTACCTATGCATCCGTGGTCATCCAGTATCGGGCCTAGGAGAACTGTAGCAGTCAGCCTTCAACCCAGAAATCCTCCATGGGAAGGCCTGCCCCATCAACCAGCAGGCTTATCGTCTGGTTTAGACATTGAATATTTGCTTGCCCAGGACTTTCTGGGTGATCCCTTTCTCTGAGACTGCTATCTCTTAGCTGAGGACTGTTTCTTTGCCCCTTGCAACCGAATGGACCGGGAAGGCCACTATCTTCTGGACATAGAGGTAGTCAGTAATTCTGCCGACCTTGGTGTAGCCAGTGATGTCATAATCTCATCTAATCCTGGACCAAAGAGCACCTATCCTTTTTAAAAAATATGAATGTGGGCAAAGGCGCAACCTCCTAAGATAACGTTACCAGATGAAGCAAAATACAGTCTCAAATTATGTGAGTTCATTGAGGATTGAAAAGTCCTTCTTCAATTTAGACAACACCAAATCCAACAGATGTATCCCTCGTAGATCACATATAAAAAGAAGAGAAGAATCGCACTATAGCATAGTAAAATTTAATCACATAAAATATCACACATCTAAAACACAAATCCTTCACCAACATATAAATAGCGTACCAGAGATGGCGGTGTATAATGCACACCTATTCACATATGAGCCAATGTATCCCAAAGTCTCCTGGGAATGACCTGGAATGGCAGTTCTTAGGTGTGTATTCCTCACCAAGATGGAGATCCTCTGGTGCTATATCTCTGTCACCAATGCGTTTCAACTCCCTTCTGGAGTCTTTTTCAAGGTGTATTTTGCTTCATCTGGTAACGTTATCTTAGGAGGTTGCGCCTTTGCCCACATTCATATTTTTTATCACTGTTTTCGAAGTGTTGTATGACCACTTCAGTGGACTGAAGAGCAGCATCCATTTATTGAAGCTCAGGTTCCTACTTTGTTATTTTCACTTTTCCATTTTAAACTCTGGAACCACTCTTCAGGGTTTCAACCATATGGTCCTTCAGGCTGCCACTGTATTAGCAGACACTTTCGATGCAATTACAGTATATCTGCATCAATGCCTCTTCACCCAAGTATACAGAAGCCTCCTGTATCTGACCCAGCAAAAGCTTTTGTTCTCTTGTTGGGTCTACAATCATGTCAGCCATATACTTGGGGTCTCATTCAGACACGCTTGCGAGCGCAGGACACTCGCAAGCGGGTCAATGTTACCCCAATGCGCATGCGCACGACGGAGGGAGCTCTGTTGTGCGCATGCGCGAGACCCGGACAGCGACAGCCAAGCTGTCGCTCCGGGTCTCGCACCAAAGGTGGTGTGCTGTTGATGGTGACCGACAGCACGCCCCCTTTGGTGAGCGTGCCGGGGGCATGGCTGCCAGACGGAGGCGGTCCCATGGGAACGCCTACCGTCTGGGTCTGGCCCCACTGGCATCACTAGTGATGTCAGTGGGAGTGATTTTGGCTCTGATAGAGCCAAAATCACTCCAGAGCTTGCTGCCACGAGACCCTACTGCAGGGTCTCCGTCGCAAGCCCGATGGTCTTGACCATCGCGACCATCATCATGGACGCTCGCATAAGCTGTGGGTGGTAACCCACAGCTATGCGAGCGTCCATAAGGCCGCTCCAAGTTGAGGTAGGAGGGCCCTGATTCAGAGTGAGCGCTGTGGTCAGAGCGTCCGGCTCTGAATCAGGCCCTTAGTCCAATCTTCCATTGCCTTAGCCACCCAGGCTATCGTCATGGCTGGTCTGGTAATTTTCCCTGCTAAGGAAAATATTGTCTTCAGATAACTGTCCAGCCCCCTATTCACACCGTCCTTTAGGGAAGACGCCGTTGGGATAGGCAATGTAGCACTCCTAGCCACTCTAGTAATATGAGCATCTATTGTGGAGGAAACCTCCCATTGCTACATGCTCCCGGCGCAAATGGGTACCTAGCTGCAATCTTTTTAGTAGATGAAAAAGACTTGCAAGGGGGTCTTCCATGCCTCAGAAAAAAAGATTTGTTAATTGCCCTGAGTGCGGAAAATAATCTTTCGCCATAGCCTGACGTCTAAAGACCACTTCTTTAGAGGCCGGTAGGACCTCCTCCTCCTCCTGTATATTGAGAACAGACCTCACTGCCCTCACTAAGGCAGGAACATCCACCAGGGATTGATAATTGTCATTCAATGAGCCTTTCATAGGAGTACCCCCATAGGTAGAGCCCACTGTGGGAACCCCATAACCTGAGGTAACTCCATAGCTGCAATCCGCCCCTCTGTGACCTTGTTCATTAGGAAAGACAGTACATCTGGAGTGACAACCACCCAAGAAAGTTCCGTAGCTGATACAGGATTCGTAGTAGTAGCAGACTCACCAGGCACCTGTTTACTGCAATTTTTACAGAACCCTTCCAGATTCACATCCTGTTCTGATAGGCCTGTAGCACAGGACTTACAAAACACCAGAACTGAAGAACTTGGGGCCTGATTCAGAGCCACTCGTAAGCGACCGCTCGTTCGCGAACCAGTCATTGCGGTCGGAAATTGTGTGCTCGCAAAATAGCGAATGTCTGCTATTTTGAGTGACAGGATGAGGCATTTGTGGGTGGTAACAGGGGAAGATGCTTGAAAACGGGGAGTGGAGATCTGAACGCAGGCGTGCCAAACGGTCAAAACGGACGTTTTAAGGGTGTGCATAATTAACAAAGCAGCGTCATCGACCATGTCACTTGGTTGTCTTTTAGCCTGAACTGCTCGCATGATTGCGGTAGGAAAATCCTACCACAAGCACTGCGAGCAGTTCATACGCCTTTCGATGTACTCGATTAATCTAATAAATAGCGGAGATGACGTAGGATGCGAGCGGCCAGGGGGCGTTTTTTTAAAAATAGCGAGTGAATGATTCGTTCGCTCGTTCAGACATAGAGGCATCAACAGACCGCAAAGAGCGAGCGCTCTATTTAAATATCCGGCCCCTTTTTCTGAACGAGCGAGCACAAATAGCGTCCGGCTCTGAATCAGGCCCTTGGTCCTTTATCAACTGACATAATTGAAAGAACAATGCAATACTTTTACCATCAGTGATGTACCTTACCTTCAAAAGGATAAAGGGAAACACAGGAATAGTAATACCTGACATTTTGTGAACCATAGGCAGTGTACATAAAGCAGCTGATACACAGTCACATTCAATGCATAAAGACTCGCAACTGCATCTGCAATATGTACTCAATCAACTAAACCAACCCCCAAAGGAGAAAGGTAGTGTCACGACCAGGGTTTCTCGGCATGGTGGTAGACAGGTATTACCTGTGAGGTCATTGTGGCGGGGGGCGACTGGCGGTGGTGCTGTGTATGGCGAGGGGCATTGGCTGTGCATGGCTCTGCATGGGCATGCTGTCACGTTGGGCTGGTGAGGCCTGGCAGTGCTTCCGTTCCGTTTGGCATGAGCGCCGCCATCTTGCCTCCGGCCATGTGATTTGCTTGCCCAATCCTGGTTTATCACATGCTCTCTCTGTCCAGTCATGGCACAGCACTTGGTATTTAGGGAGGTTCAGAGCCTCACTTCATTACCAGTGCAACGTGTTTCTCAGCATAGCTGAGAGATAGTTCCCTGTGCTCACCACCTGTTAACCCTACAGGCTGATAATTTTCCCACTGCAAGAACCAAAGTGGCTTACATTGTCTCCCTGTTGTCCGGCTCAGCCTTTGATTGGGCTTCCCCTCTCTGGGAGCATTCAGATTCTCTGCTGGATAACTACACTGACCTTGTGACATCATTCAGGAGGATTTTTGATGAGCCTAGACGTACTGTATCAGCCTCATCTTGTATTATGACACTGACACAAGGAACCCGTCCTGTCAGCCAATATGCCGTACAGTTTCAGATTTTAGCATCAGAACTCAAGTGGAATGAGGAAGCCCTCACCTCAGCTTTTTGGCATGGGCTTTCTGATCGACTAAAGGATGATCATATCGTTTAGGTTAACCTTCCTGTTAACCTAAACAATATGATTTACCTCTGTAATAAGATTGACCTACGCTTCAGAGAACGTCAGGCTGAATAGCACAGAACTGACCGGCAAAGGTCACCTACTTCTCCCTCTACTACCCGTCCAACCCCTCCTTCTATAGATGAAGAGCCAATGCAGGTGAATCATATACATCTCTCCAAAGAGGAACGTCAGGGAAGAATATTAAAAAACCTCTGCCTATACTGTGGAGAAGCGGGTCACCTGGTGGTCTCCTGTTCCTGAAAATCGGAAAACGCTCGCTTCTAACTGACCCTGGGGACATCAAGTTAGGAGTTATGAGCCCATCCCCAAATTCTAAAGATTTTGTATTGATCTTAGCCATAGATCTCAAGTCAAAACCTGTCTTCGTTACCACTCTACTAGATTCTGGAGCAGCCGGAAATTTTATAACCTCCAGCTTAGTGGACAAACTACAGATTTCTTGTTCAGCCCTCCATCATGCGATTTCCTTGACTGCCATAGATGGTCGGCCTCTGGCTAATGGAGTCATCACCAAAGAGACACAACCAGTACTAGTCCGTATCGGAGCACTCCATTCTGAGTCTTTAAAGTTCATAGTGATACCTGAGGTGTCTCAAGACATCATTTTAGGACTACCCTGGTTACGCCTGCACAATCCTAGGATAGATTGGTGTTCTATGCAAATTCTTTCATGGGGATCTGACTGTCAGAAATCCTGTCTTCCCAAGATACGACCTGTAAGGAAAACAGCTTCAGTAATATCTCCATCTATTCCTAAGGAGTATCAAATGTTCACTGATGTCTTCTCTGAACAACAAGCAAATGTCCTACCTCCTCATACAGAGTGGGATTGTCCAATTGATCTTTTGCCAGACAAGATGCCGCCTTGTGGTTGCATCTATCCTCTGTGCTTACCGGAGACCAAAGCTATGTCTGAATACATTCAGGAGAATTTGGAGAAAGTATTTATTAGCCCCTCCACCTCTACTGCCGGAGCTGGGCTCTTCTTCGTTGACAAAAAGGACGGTGGCTTAAGACCTTGTATAGACTACCGAGGCTTGAATGATATAATGGTGAAGAATCGATATCCGCTTCCACTAATCACGGAGTTATTTGTCAGAGTTAAGGGGTCCATCATATTCTCCAAGTTAGATCTTAGAGGGGCCCACAATCTCATTTGTATTCGCTCAGGTGATGAGTGGAAGACCACTTTTAATACTAGAGATGGACATTTTGAATGCCTTGTGATGCCTTTCAGCTTGTGCAATGCCCATGCTGTCTTTCAGGGCTTTGTCAATAAAATTTTCCGGGACTTATTGTACGTGTCTGTTGTTGTCTATCTGGATGATATATTTATTTTCTCGTTTTCTCCAGAGGAACATCATAAACATGTGAAGGAGGTGCTGTCTCATCTGAGACACCTCTACTGTAAGTTGGAGAAATGTGTGTTTAGTGTACCCAGTGTGCCATTTCTCAGTTCTGTCATCTCTGGCTCCAGCCTAGAAATGGATCCCAAGAAAGTACAGGCGATCCTGGATTGGTCCCGACCTCAAACCTTGAAAGCCATCCAGAGACTACTCGGATTCATCAACTATTATTATAGACGTTTTATCAAAGGATTCTCATCACTGATGGCTCCCATTATGGCCCTAACCCATAAAGGCACCAATCCTGCCCTATGGTCACCCGAAGCCTTCCAGCTTCTGAAACAAGCCTTTATCACAGCTCCTGTCCTAAGACAACCAAACCTGGATAGACCTTTCTTATTAGAGGTGGATGCCTCATCAGAAGCAGTGGGATCAGTTTTATCTCAGCGTTATGAAGACAACCCTATGGGCTTTTCTCAAAAAAGTTCTCTCCTGCTGAAAGGAACTACGCCATAGGTGAACAAGAACTCTTGGCAGTGAAGTTGGCGCTGAAGGAGTGGATATACTTACTAGAAGGGACCAAATTTCCCTTCACTGTCTTCGCTGACCATCGGAACCTCCTCTTTCTCAAAAATATCCAGTGTGTGAGTCCTTGTCTGGTCAAGTTCACCCTGACCTTCCGATCTGGAGCTCTTAATCAAAAAGCGGATGCTCTGTCTAGATCTCGCCTCTGTAACTACAGTTCGGAGACCCTACGTAGTGCCTCTGTGCAGGAATCAAGAATGTGTGCCACCGTACAAATACATTTGTGGACCCGGAGTTAAGAAAGCAGCTCCTCACCTGGGCTCATTCCTTTTGCTTTGCAGGTCATTCAGGTACTCGGAAGACTCTGGAACTGTTAAAAAGAAGTTACTGGTGGCCATCCATGAAGGTTGATGTGCTGATGTACCCCATGTGCTCAGCATAAGTCTTCACATCAAGCAACAGCTGGCGAATTGTTGCCACTGCCTATTCCATCAAGTCCATGGATGCATCTCTCCATGGACTTTGTAACAGATTTACTGAACTCTCAGGGTTACACCACCATCTGGGTTGTGGTAGACCGATTTTCGAAGATGGTCCATTATGTACCTCTAAAGAAACTGCCTACTGCTCCTGACTTGGCTCATCTGTTCTTCCAGCACATATACCGCCTCCATGGACTTCCTACCAAAATTATTTCTGATCGTGGTATGCAATTTGTGGCAAAATTCTGGGGAGCCCTATGTTCTGTTCTACAAGCAAAATTGAACCTTTCCATGACCTATCACCCTCAAAGCAATGGATCCACAGAGAGGGTCAATCAAGACCTTGACACCTTCATAAGGATCTTCATGTCATCATCCCAAGACAATTGGTCTGAGTTGCTACCATGGGTGGAATTTGCACATAATGCCTCCTACCATTCTTATACTAATCAAATCCCATTTCTGATCATCTACAGTTTTCATCCTCGGATTCCTGAATTCCAAAGCCTGCCTGTCTTTGATGTGCCTGCCGTGGAGGATACCGTACGAAAATTTGCATCTAATTGGTCACAAGTATGTATTGATTTGGAAAAGGCGTCCTCTCGCTACAAACTTCAGGCAGATAGGAGACATAGGAAGGTACCTTGTATGCAAGTTGGAGACCAAGTCTGGTTGTCCACCCGGAACCTCCGCCTTAGAGTACCTTTGATGAAATTTGCTCCCCGCTTCATCAGACCCTTCTCCATCACAGAAATCATCAACCCTGTGGCGTATTGCCATCAGTTGCCCGCTTACCTAAAAATTCCTAACTCATTCCACATCTCCCTCCTGAAACCCCTAATCTTGAACAAATTTTGCAAGGTCCTTCCTGTTCCCCCCCGCATCCAGACTGAGAGATGCATGGACTACGAGGTCTCCCAGGTCCTGGATTCTCATATCCACAGGACTACAGTATCTCCTAGATTGGAGGGGTTATGGCCCGGAGGAGAACTGTTGGACCGATGCCCGAGACATCCGTGCTCCCACACTCATCAGGAAATTCCACTTTGCTCATCCTGGAAGACCTGGTGAGTGTCCCGAGGCCACCCATAAGGGGGGGTACTGTCACAACCAGGGTTCTTGGCATGGTGGTCGAAAGGTATTACCTGTGAGGTCAATGTGGCGGGGGGCATCTGGCAGTGGTACTGGTGTATGGTGAGGGGCATTGGTTGTGCGTGGCTCTGCACGGGCATGCTGTCACATTGGGCTGGTGAGGCCTGGCAGTGCTTCTATTCCGTTTGGCATGGGCGCTGCCATCTTACCCCTGGCCATGTGATTTGCTCGCCCAATCCTGGTTTGTCACATGCTCTCTCTGGCCAGTCATGGCACAGCACTTGGTATTTAGGGAGGTTCAGAGCCTCACTTCATTGCCAGTGCAACATGTTTCTCAGCGTAGCTGAGAGAAAGTTCCCTGTGCTCACCATCTGTTACCTGTGAAATGCTACCTGCCTGCGGCTTGTCTGCTCCAACCCCGCTGGACTACCCTGTATCCTCCATTACCTTTCCCTTGCCTGCATACCTGAGTCCTGCTGTTCACCCTGCCTCCACTGACACTCTGCTGGATATTTCTTCCTCAGTCTGCATTCTCCATTAATCAGTCACCACCTGGACAGTTCCCCTTGTCTGCCACTACCTGGACATTTTCTATTTAACCAGTCACTACCTGGACATTTTCCATTGCCTGTCTAACTAACGGGACTTTCTCCTATTTGCCTCACTACAGCTCCCAAGTGCACTTTAGTGCTATACCTGGACTTTCTGTTTTACCACATTCATGTCTGTTAAGCCACTCATTAAAAACTCCACATTTACTTTTAAACCTGCTTCAGTGTCTGCTCCTACCATCCCGAGTCCACAACAAAACCAGAACCTCACAGGTAGGATATAGAGTATGCTATATTTACCAAACCCAAGGGAGAGGTACACAGAGAGACAGACCCAAACCTCTGAGAACTCCGCTGCAGCCACCGGGCAAATGCTAAACTGCGTGCTTCTCATGCATGAGGAGGTGCTTTATACCAGACACTGGAATCCTAGCATCTGGGGGGGGGAGGAGTGGCAATCTCCCCTAAGCTGCGTCTTTTGACAGCTAGGTACACTGCACTAGAAAGAGGCAAGACACCGACCAGTGCATCTTGCCACCCATCCGCGTCAACAGACTATAAGGCCCTGACCGCCGTAGTGAGGAATAATCTGTTCTACAAGTAGGTCTTTCACATGCAGTGGCCTCTGATGCGTCTCAACACCAGAGGATGGGACTGCTCATGCATGAATCCCCGAAGGGAATCCTTACCTGACATCTCCGTTTCCCGCAGTCCCACACCTCAGCGTCTTCCGGCCACCAGCTAAGCCAAGCTGAGGCCAGCCCGAACACACTCAGGGCACACAGCGATCTGGTGCATCGGCCGTTGGCGGAGGTAGATGGAGTCACAGTAGAGCGTCAATCCTGGTGCTGGAACTGCTAAACTCATGAAGTTTCATAACTTAAGGTAAGAAAAAAACAAAAAAACCCTTAGGACTGCCTAGCAGCCCCACTGTATGACAGGTGCATCTTGCCGTAAACCAAATGAAACAACTGAATGCCTATGGCTGGGGATATAGGGAGGAGGACCAGTGCACACTGGGAGCTCCAAAGCTTTGCTGTTTGGTGCAATGGACGCCGTCCAACTATATATCCCAAGGTAATTCCTGTGGACCCTATGGAACCTGAAGAAGAAAAAAGTATTTAGACATAGGAATAATGTCACTCCAAAGTAAAGTCCAAACACCAAAATAAAGTCCAAACAAGTAACCTTGGTGCTTGGACTTTACTTTGGAGTGATGTTATTCCGATGTCTATATACAGTATATATCTACTGTGCTTGGTATGAAACGATATGTCATACCAGCACTTCACTTGGGTGCACGTCCGGCGCTGGGACTGTCACTGTCCCAGCGACAGTCAACAAGCAGCTGCTCACTGCTTGTTTAAATTTGGCTCTGGAATGACAGGCAATCAGGGGTGACCAGAGGCATACTGGCACTCGGCTGGCCCTGGGACTATCACCAAGCAGCTGCATGTTTAAATTTATCTCTGGCCGCGAACCAATCACGGTTCGCGGAATGGCAGCCAATCAATAGTGGCAACTTGGCTGCCCCTGATTGGCTGCCAATCCGTGAGCTATCATTTTCTCATGGCCGGCAATGAATTCAAAAAGCTATTGCCCCCAAGGACAAAGATTGGGGAAGGGTCCAGAGAAGGGTGAGGTGGGCGGAGTGAAGTATGCTGTGAGCCATGATGTGTGGTGTGCTGTGACTGTGAGGGAAGGTGTGCTGTGGGTATGGAAATATCAGGGGTCTCAGGATTTGGGCCTGCCTAAGTAAAGCCTCCTTGATATTTCCATACCCCAACTTCAAAAGTTCCACTTCGACCACATATACACACACATTTTAAATAACAAAAACAATGCCCCCTGCAAAGTTTATGCCACTGTGTTGTAGAAGAGTGTACCAGTGGATTGACCAGGCTGTAACTGGGTTGATACTGAGAATATTATAAAACACTCTTCTCACTTGTCTTTGTAACTGGAACACTGGAGTGGTGGTAGATCTTGGTAACATATTGACCAGGCTCAAATTGGGTTGTCGCAGAGTCCAGGATCACTCAGCTGGTACGGAACCGGAAACAAACCAAAGACCGGAATGGATAGTGCATACATGCCTACCCTCCTGGGAGGCTCCCAATTCTTCAGGTAAGCCACCGCACCCCCGGAAGAGTAAGCATATCTCCCGCATACCGCCCACTTCCTAGTAAAGTGGGCAGGATGGGAGATTTTACCTGGAATTTTTGGGTCTGTAGGGACGGGGCAGGGCTAAATGGTGCAATTCGCATCATTTAGCCTGCTCCCTCCTCACGGACCCACAAATTGCAGGAGTTTTCTGTAAAGGGGGCGGGGCCTAATGCCATCTATCATCTGCCCCCCCGAAGAGGAGAGCAGCAGATCCCCTCCTGCTGCTCCCGGAAAGCTGCCCAGGAATGTTGGCAAGTATGGGATAGTGTATAGGGATACCAGGAACGGAACCAATGGAGCAGGAACACACTATGCAGCGTGGATGGTAATAGGATAACAGAACAAATCAGGAACCAGGTAAACATTGTAAGACAGGATTCTCAGGCTCTAGTGCAGTCATAGGCTAAACTGCAATATCAGGATGCGACACGAACAAAGCATAGTTCTGGGAAGGAGCTGAATGCCTGCACACAGCGGGGGGCGTGGCCGGACACTGACTCTGACATTCGGGAGGCTCCCGACCAAATCAGGAGAGTAGGCAAGCCTGGAGCAAAGTTAAACTTCATCCAGGATGGACAGGGTTACACAGTTCACTGGTGGCTAGTGGAGAGTCAGAAATGTAGCAACAATGAACAATGCTAAATCAGAGCTGGGTGCCCAGAGGTTAATAGCACTGCAGGGCTATAGGTTTACCTTAGCGGAGTGGAAATGTAGGGATCTTGCAAAATGTCTGATAGCTGGCTTCTGGAGTCTGAGCAGACAGGTGGATGCTTTGCACAGGTGTGGTACTGGTTCAGATAACTGGAACAGGCTGGAATTACCTGTGCAGCCAGTGGAATAGCTGACACAGGTATAGAATACTTGCAGGAAAAATGTGCAACAGATAGGAACAAAACTGCACAAACCTAAATCCAGGAATAGAATAGGAGCACAGCGTAGCTTAAGGCCCCCATACATCAGCAATTGATTGCAGCAATCGTGCAATTTGCAATCGATTGTGTATAAAAATCTTTCCCTTTTTCAATCGATTGCAGAATTGCCACAATCAATTGAAAAAGGGAAAGATTTTTATACACAATCGATTGCAAATTGCACGAATGCTGCAATCAATTGCTGATGTATGGGGGTCTTTACTCAGTAGGGACTGAGATTAGACATTGTACTGGCAATTTGGTAGAGTCAGCAGCTGGGAGATATACCCCTGGGTTACCAGGGATAGGCTGAGCAGAATCAGGTGGGGCTGGGAGGCTCAGGAACTCACTTGGCTGGCTGCTACAATCAGGTGGTCAGGACTTGTCACTGCAGTACTCTACGCCACGCTTCGGCCTCAGTGGCGCGCTACAACTTTATATTCCCCCTCTATGCAGGGCCGGTGCTAGGTTGTACTGCACCCAGCGCCGTATTGAGTTGCCGCCCCTTCCCTCCTCTGCTCCCTCCCCCTGAGCTTACATATTACCCCCTACCGCCGGGAGGGTGGATGGGCATTTCCTGCGCCCTCTGGATACAGTGGCGCTCCGGGCGACGGACTGGCTTGCCCGTGCCTGGAGCCGCTACTGCCTCTATGCCCACTTCGATAGTAGGGAATGACATTGGACAGTGCCTAATGACATGAGGGTACAAAAACTGAAGAGGATCTGTCCACTTCCCAAGGAGGAGCCACCATACACGTGCTGCAGTTCTGGGCCCAGGTAAGAAAATTTAAATACTGTATATTTGTCATCCACTAGCTGACACCCGTTCCCTATCATCCACTGCTTTCACACTCTCCTGGTATCACCTCCCTGTCACCAGGCCGCCATCAGGGGATGCCTTCTGGAACTTGAGTCCCGGGCCCAGCCTGAAAGGGGGCCAGGCTGGCAGTGGAGTAGATAAGCTCCGGGGGCATTTTGAAAGCGGCGCCGGCCACAAGCCAATCATAGCTCGCAGCCCAGCAGCCAATTAGGAGCGGCCACAGTGATGGCTCCTGATTGGCTGCCGGTCCACGAGCTCTGAATAACTTGTGGATGGCACCAAATTCAAAATGCCACTGCCTCCCAGCCCCCGGGCCATGTCTCTTTCTGGGTGAGACCGTGAGCGGCAGCCAGTCCATCAGCCAGCCAACAGGGAGAGGCTGGGCTGGGAGCAAAGCAGCCAGAGGAGCAACAGCAGTGGGGGAGGGAATAGCAGTGGTGAGGGGAGAACCTAACTGCTACAGCCGCTGAAAGACTGCAGGGATCCCACTTCCCATCTAGGTACAGAGACTCCTGCTTTCCCCCCCTCCCCCTACTGTCCCACTTTTACCCTCTCTCCCACCCTCCCCCTGCTCTCCCACTTTTACCCTCTCTAACACCCTCACCCTGCTCTCCTACTTTTACC
The DNA here is from genome assembly GCA_031769625.1 of Taudactylus pleione. NCBI lineage: Eukaryota > Metazoa > Chordata > Amphibia > Anura > Myobatrachidae > Taudactylus > Taudactylus pleione. The sequence goes on from JAUIMM010000124.1 coordinate 2,118,199, forward strand.
CTCTCTCCCACCCACTGCATTACCAGGGCAGGTCGGCCGGGGCTCATGCACTACACAGTAACACACAGGGACGGTTCTAGGGGCATCGACCGGAGCACCGGCCCCTAGAGGGTGCCGCTGAGTCCCCCTGTCATTTGCAGCCTTTTTTTCCCCTCCATTACAATTGCTGGCTGCCGGGCTACTGCTGCTACTGGCAGTCAGATTTATATAGCAGCAGCAGCAGCATACTCCAAGGCTGAGCCTGAGGAGCTCCTTTTCCTTGAGCTCTACTCTCAGTCAGTGTGCTCTGGGAGTGTCCCACCCGGGCATGGCTGTTTGCAATATGTTTGTGGGAGGCTGAGAGAGAGCAGTACAGACTACAGAGCGATGGAAGGATTTTTGTTAAACTAGTGAATTGTTGAAGTGGTGCTGGGGTGTTGGTAAGGGGGGAGGAGTGTGCTGGGGTGTTGGTAAGGGGAGGAGTATGCTGGGGTTTTGGTAAGGGTGGAGTGTGCTGCTTGGGCTGGGGTGTTGGTAAGGGGGGAGTGTGCTGCTGGGGCATTGGTAAGGGGGGGAGTGCGCTGGGGTGTTGTAAGGGGGGAGTGCTGCTGGGGTGTTGGTAAGGGAGGGAGTGCTGCTGGGGTGTTGGTAAGGGGGGAAGTGTGCTGCAGGTGCTGGGGTGTTGAAAAGGGGAGGGGGAGTGTGCTGCTGGTGTGTTGGTAAGGAGGGGGAGGATTGTGCTTCTGGTGTGTTAAGGGGGAGTGTGCTGCTGGGGTGTTGGTAAGGGGAGGAGAGTCTGCTGCTCAGGTGTTGGTAGGGGGTGAAGTGTGCTGCCGTGTGTTGGTAAGGGGGAGTGTGCTGCTGGTGTGTTGGTAAGGGGGGGAGAGTGCTGCTGGTGTGTTGGTAAGGAGGGGGGAGTGTGCTGCTGGTGTGTTGGTAAGGGGAATGTGTTGTTGAGGGGGGGAGTGTGCTGCTGCAGTGTTGGTAAGGGGGGGAGTGTGCTGCTGGGGTGTTGTTAAGGGGGGGAGTGTGTTGCTGGGGTGTTGGTAAGGGGGGGAGTGTGCTGCTGGGGTGTTGGTAAGGTGGGGGGAGTGTGCTAATGGTGCTGGGATGTTGGTAAGGAGGTGGGGAGTGTGTAATTGGTGCTGAGGTGTTGGTAAGGGGGTGGGGAGTGTGGTGCTCAGGTGTTGGTAAGGGGGGGAGTGTGGTGCTTGGGTGTTGGTAAGAGGGGGAGTGTGCTGCTGGGGCATTGGTAAGGGGGGGAGTGCGCTGGGGTGTTGTAAGGGGGAGTGCTGCTGGGGTGTTGGTAAGGGAGGGAGTGCTGCTGGGGTGTTGGTAAGGGGGGAAGTGTGCTGCAAGTGCTGGGGTGTTGAAAGGGGAGGGGGAGTGTGCTGCTGGTGTGTTGGTAAGGAGGGGGAGGATTGTGCTTCTGGTGTGTTAAGGGGGAGTGTGCTGCTGGGGTGTTGGTAAGGGGAGGAGAGTCTGCTGCTGGGGTGTTGGTAGGGGGTGAAGTGTGCTGCCGTGTGTTGGTAAGGGGGAGTGTGCTGCTGGTGTGTTGGTAAGGAGGGGGGAGTGTGCTGCTGGTATGTTGGTAAGGAGGGGGGGAGTGTGCTGCTGGTGTGTTGGTAAGGAGGGGGGAGTGTGCTGCTGGTGTGTTGGTAAGGAGGGGGGAGTGTGCTGCTGGTGTGTTGGTAAGGAGGGGGGGAGTGTGTTGCTGGTGTGTTGGTAAGGGGGGGAGAGTGCTGCTGGTGTGTTGGTAAGGAGGGGGAGTGTTCTGCTGGGGTGTTGTTAAGGGGGGAGTGTGTTGCTGGGGTGTTGGTAAGGGGGGGAGTGTGCTGCTGGGGTGTTGGTAAGGTGGGGGGAGTGTGCTAATGGTGCTGGGATGTTGGTAAGGGGGTGGGGAGTGTGTAATTGGTGCTGAGGTGTTGGTAAAGGGGTGGGGAGTGTGGTGCTCAGGTGTTGGTAAGGGGGGGAGTGTGGTGCTTGGGTGTTGGTAAGAGGGGGAGTGTGCTGCTGGGGCATTGGTAAGGGGGGAGTGTGCTGGGTGTTGTAAGGGGGGAGTGCTGCTGGGGTGTTGGTAAGGGAGGGAGTGCTGCTGGGGTGTTGGTAAGGGGGGAAGTGTGCTGCAGGTGCTGGGGTGTTGAAAAGGGGAGGGGGAGTGTGCTGCTGGTGTGTTGGTAAGGAGGGGGAGGATTGTGCTTCTGGCATGTTAAGGGGGAGTGTGCTGCTGGGGTGTTGGTAAGGGAAGGAGAGTCTGCTGCTGGGGTGTTGGTAGGGGGTGAAGTGTGCTGCCGTGTGTTGGTAAGGGGGAGTGTGCTGCTGGTGTGTTGGTAAGGAGGGGGGAGTGTACTGCTGGCATGTTGGTAAGGAGGGGGGGAGTGTGCTGCTGGTGTGTTGGTAAGGAGGGGGGAGTGTGCTGCTGGTGTGTTGGTAAGGAGGGGGAGTGTGCTGCTAGTGTGTTGGTAAGGAGGGGGGGAGTGTGTTGCTGGTGTGTTGGTAAGGGGGGAGAGTGCTGCTGGTGTGTTGGTAAGGAGGGGGGAGTGCTGCTGGTGTGTTGGTAAGGGGAATGTGTTGTTGAGGGGGGGAGTGCGCTGCTGCGGTGTTGGTAAGGGGGGGAGTGTGCTGCTGGGGTGTTGTTAAGGGGGGGAGTGTGTTGCTGGGGTGTTGGTAAGGGGGGGAGTGTGCTGCTGGGGTGTTGGTAAGGTGGGGGGAGTTTGCTAATGGTGCTGGGATGTTGGTAAGGGGGTGGGGAGTGTGTAATTGGTGCTGAGGTGTTGGTAAGGGGGTGGGGAGTGTGGTGCTCAGGTGTTGGTAAGGGGGGGAGTGTGGTGCTTGGGTGTTGGTAAGAGGGGGAGTGTGGTGCTGGGGTGTTGGTAAGGGGGGAGTGTGCTGCTGGTGCTGGGATGTTGGTAAGAGAGTGGGGAGTGTGTAACTGGTGCTGAGGTGTTGGTAAGGGGGTGGGGAGTGTGGTGCTTGGGTGTTGGTAGGGGGGGAGTGTGGTGCTTGGGTCTTGGTAAAGGGTGGGAAATGTGGTGCTGGGGTGTTGGTAAAGGGGGGGAGAGTGTGCTGCTAGGGTGTTGGTAAGCGGGGGAGTGTGCTGCTGGTGCTGACATGTTGGTAAGGTGGGGAGTGTGTAACTGCTGCTGGTGCTGAGGTGTTTGTAAGGGGTTGGGGAGTGTGGTGCTGAGGTGTTGGTGAGGGGGAGAGGAGTGTGCTTCTGGGGTGTTGGTAAGGGAGGGGAGTGTGCTTCTGGGGTGTTGGTAAGGGAGGGGAGTGTGCTTCTGGGGTGTTGGTAAGGGGGGGAGTGTGCTGCTGGGGTGTTGGTAAGAGGGGGGAGTGTGTTGCAGGTGCTGGGTTGTTGGTAAGGCAGGGAGTGTGTAACTGCTGCTGGTGTAAAGGAGGGGGGTGTTGATGGTGTAAGGAGGGGCTGTTACTGCTGCTGGTATTAGGGTGTTGGTCAAGGAGGGAGCAAGTAATGGAGGCAGGCTCAGCAACATACCCAGGCAGGTACCCTTTACCGCTGAGAGGCATCCATATACACCTGTAGCCCTTATCACTGGGGGGCAACATAACCAAGGTACACCTTGCCACTGAGGCAGTAGGCTCCTCCACATACCCAGGTACCACTCACCACTAGAGACAGGCTCCTACACACACCCAGGTACCACTCACCACTAGAGACAGTCTCCTCCACACACCCAGGTACCACTCACCACTAAAAACAGGATCCTCCACACACCCAGGTACCACTCACCACTAGAGACAGGCTCCTACACACACATCCAGATACCACTCGTCATTAGAGACAGGATCCTACACACATCCAGATACCACTCACCACTAGAGACAGGATCCTCCACACACCAATGGTACCACTCACAAATAGAGACAGGATCCTACACATACCCAGGTACCACTTATCCCTAGAGACTGACACTTACTACTGGATGCAGTCTCATTCACATATCCAGATACTACTGAAGAACGGCTCCTACAATATGTTATTAAAGGCATTACTGCTTGTGGCATAATGTGTTATAAAGGGCATTACTGCGTGTGGCATAATGTGTTATAAAGGATATTACTGTGTAAGGCACATTACTGCGCAATGCATTTATACATCATGAGGAGAAGCTTGGGGAAGCCCAAAAGTGTGATGAATTGCGGGTGTTCCGCAAGGACACGCTCCTTCCCGATCAGTGACGCCCCCTTTCTGAAAGCGCGCTAGGAACACCATTTGTAAGAACTTTTTTTGGGGGGGGGGCACAAATGGAAACTTTCGCCCTGAGCTCCACAATGTCTAGAACTGCCCCTGGTAATGCACACACTGCCGCCGGCGCTGGATAGTACACTCGTACTACCCGGCGGCGGTTTGTGTGTTTCAGCAGCCAATGAGAGTCAGACAGGCTCTCATTGCCTGCTGCGCCCTCTGTCAGAGCCAGGCTGGAGCTCACTCATGAGCTACGCTTTCTGGCTCCTGCAGTGGGTGATGGGAAAGACGTCATGACGTCTCTCCCATAGTACCGAGTGGGAGGATGGAGGAGCAGACAGCGGTGGGCGCGGCAGGTGTGGGGATTCAGTTAAGTGTTTTGTGTATGTATGTCTGTGTGTGTGTTATAAATGTAAGGGGCACTACTGGCCGAGGGCACTGTATAGGGTGCACTGTATCACTACTGGGGGCACTGAATAGGGTGGGGCCACTACTGGAGGCACTGCATAGGGGGGGTTTACTACTGAGGGCACTGAATAAGGGGTACTACTGGGGGCATGCAGGGCTGGCCCAAGCCTAATTTTTTAGGTAAGCGAATATTTTTGGGGGCACTCCCAGGGGTACTGTTACCCGCGCCAGGGATGCGCAACCGAAAAATATAAAGGGGCGTGGGAAAAGCTGTACACATACCTAAACATGTGCACATATGTACATAAATATGCAACTACAAAACTACACAAATGCCTTGTATTGTTCTAGCGCTGTGACAGTGCAGCTACATGCTGTGCATACTTGCCCTCAGGCTCAGGGCATCCATCGGGACCAGTGAGTAGTAACTCACTGTCTATGACTGCCTTGGCACCCTCCTCAGTCTGGCGCTCTATGTGGCCGTGTACCCAGCATATAGGTCGGGCCAGCCCAGGGGGCCTGCACTGTATAAGGTGCACTACTGGATACACTGTATAAAGGGCACTGTATAAGGGTGCACTACTGTGGAAACTGTGTAAGGTTTGTGAAATCCTACTTTAAATCTCTCTACGGCTGTTGATGCTATGTGGACCTTGCATATGGCGATACACAAATGTGAATGCACGGTGTACGCAACGTGTGATGCATACGCAATACCTTCTTATACTGTAACACTAACAATATGCATAATAATTGCTAATCTTCATATCAAAATACAATGTGAATTACAGTGCAATATATATCACAGCATAATAACCTTATCTGAAAGCAAGTGAACACATACACAGTTTCTGTGGTCCAATGCACAAAAGTAATTATTGTATTGAAAGAATATATGACATTACTATTAAGTAATTCAGTGGTACAATACAGTTCAAGAAAAAGGTCAGAGTTACAAACCAGTATACATACGTTCGCATGCGCGTCCCTGGATCCAGAGAGTGCAGGCATCACCAGATGACTGGTAGAATACAGCTACTGGACTCTGGATCCAGAGGAGCCTCATTTTATACAGTTAAATTATGGGTGTGTATATTGGCAAGTTGTGTTGTATTCCATTGGTCCAGGGGCGGGATGTTTCCAGTTCACTGGGGGTCATTGGTTGTTTCAAACAGTGCGTGAAGCCTAGGCTCATGATGCAGTTACAGGAGTTCACCTCTGGGTCCCAATACAAAAAGCTTAGTTCAAATCATATGCTATATTAAACATAAATCTGACATTGTCGCACATTGCGGCAAGCAGATATTAGCAATCTATTCGCAATCACCGGAATACTGCTAACACTATTCTGCACAATATGATTCCTGGACTATATGTATTGTGTGAACCCCGAATGCTAGGTTATATATAATACATTGGACAAGTAATATAAATGTCTAATTCTTCCTATATCCATATATACTGAAATTACTAAAGGGTAAGATAAAATTAAGTTTGGTTTGGAGAAATGTCTCAAAGAAGATTAATGTGTAATCAAACCAATCTCTCACGGCCACAAGGGGGAGCATTAAACATTAAATCGTCAGAGGGGTGCCTTGTGTAACACCATGCGATAAAACACCTTCTTAATAAATTATATGAAATAAAGATTCGGAGACATGAGATTTGGCAGAATAACCAACTCAGACAATCCCACTGAATCCACATAGGGAGGGAGGGTGGGAAGACAGGAACAAAAGAGGCTTAGTCTCAGCTCACACACCTAGTTAAAACACACATACCTATCCAATAGGGCAACTAAGTCACATGGTGTTACCCAAGCCAGCCCCCAGACTCGTACTTTAACCAACAACGATCTTATTCAATCAGTTTGTTTATCTAAACTTTCAATCGTCAGAGGGGTGCCTTGTGTAACACCATGTGATAAAACACCTTCTTAATAAATTATATGAAATAAAGACTTGGAGACATGAGATTTGGCAGAATAATTAGTTGGTAATTTATTAAAATTATCTAATTATTAAATTAATCTAAATTGATTGGAGATATGGTGGCAAAGAAAGAACGGCAACATACAGCTTACTCCAGCCATGCAGCACACAGACATGCATACCAATCGGACACCACCTAAGGTGCAGTGCAACCGGTAACTTAAAACAACGGTCAACAAAAGGTATCCACTCAACCCTCTATCATGACTACCCACCCGGAAGGGTGATGACGCTATCCCCGGCAGGGTGATCCAGCGACTAAACGAGTCAAAGAGGGTGAGCGCACCCAAATACTATAAACTACAAACTGAAAGCTATTTGCACCCTAAGCGACGACCTGCCATTCTTTCCCACCAACGCGAAGGTCTGGTTACAGAACCAACGCACCGCCACCATACCTTAACTAAAACACTGAAGAAATAACCTGGAACAGATCCTCAACAAAAATCGAAACCCCCTCATAAGTCAAATGAACACCATCTCTCCTATACAGATATGCATGCCGGAAACGTATCCTCTCAGGCACAACAACATCACCACCAGAGGCCAACACCTGCTTTGCGACTGCAGCATTCACCTTCTTTCTGGCTTCATCAATCGCCCTACCATTCTGTACACCATGCCAGACCAGCCGAGGCATAATACACAGCCAAACATTCTTGCAAGAAGGCCATGCTGAGGCAATCCTAGCAACAACATCAGGCATGGATCTCCTCAATTCCAACCCAGTCGTCTTACCAAGATCATTTCCACCTAAGTGAATCAGTAAAACCTCGGGAGTCCCAAAATGTCCTTGCAGATTCTAAAAGTTTAGGACACAAGGCCTTACCAGAGCATCCCTCTCACACCAATCCACCACACACAATCAGAGCAAGGGAAGGAAGGAGCACCACAAGCATTCATGTACTTAGCAGCCCAGAAAATATAGGAGTGGCCAACAATCCATATTTTGAGAGGGTCAATTTTAACACCTGAAGGGGGAGAAAAAGAATGCAAAATTAAATTAATTTGCAATTATAATTAAGTAGAGGAGGATCTGCCAAAAAGAAAAAAATTGTATAACCAGCTGCCAGGCTGAAATTTAGACAAGCTTCAGTGCCAATTCGAAGCAAACATAAAGACACATGAGGGTAGAAGGGGGTGGGGAGGAGGGGAGGGGGGAGGAGGGGTAAAGCAGGGAAACACGGATAACTCGGCTGGAGGAAAAAGCGAAAAACCTGCTGAGGGACGTACTAATTGTAATTAGTGATGTCAATCAGCCGAATTAGGTCCGTCAGTTCACGCAACAAGAAAAGGTCAAATGCCTCCAGACTTCCGCTGCCACAGCGGCAAGTAGCTAATCCCCAAGTCGGGTAGGCAGGACATACAAGACACACAAGACCACACTTTGAAGGTAAACAAACAAATAACATGACAAACGAATAAACATAACATTATTGAATGCGCAATGCAATCAATGAAGGGGCCGAATGCAATGCTTATAACTGGAGGATTTCCAACGCCCTAAAGCCTTAATCTCGGATACAGAAAATCCCGCTGAAGCAGCGGAAGTTGCTGCCCCGATACGAAACGAGTGCGTACCAAAATCCTGGGGGGGAGGCCAACACGAAAGACACAGCGCTTCAAAACCCAACCAAACTGATATTTAGTTAATGGCGAACCATCTACATGCAGAGGCCAAGAGCCCGCAGTAGCAGGCCTGACCTGAAGATAACGCTTGGCTAGGGCAATGGGGCAAATACGCAAGTCCTCAGAAGGGATAAGCGAAATCCAATGTCCTCTACCAAGCTGATCAGTCTTGGAGCGCCTAATCCTACAAAGCAATGACCTCTCCCCTACCAGAATGTCCGCCCGAAGGAGCGCAGAATCGGTTCGCTTGGAGGCCGCCACCAACTCCAAAATCCGGAAAGCCCCATGAAAGGCCATAGAAAAAGCTAGTTTGAACAAATCAACCTCAAAAACCGAATCAGCCACGTCCGTTATGACCGCGAGGAGTAATGGGAGGAGGGAAATATCAATGGGACGTCTCTTCTCGGGCGCAGCCGGAACCAAACGAGCCCAACCTTTCAAGGCCCTCTGAATCAGAAAGCTCTTTGTCAGGTCTGGAAGGCTTTTTAACTTAAAGAAAAATGAAATACCGGCCAAATAACGCGAAACCACAGCTCTGGATCTACCAGAGACATAGAGATGCCAAATAAAAGAAAGCATCAACTGATGCCTGCTCCTACCTAGATGTCTGTGGCGACGGGAATACTATTCCCACTCTTTCCAAGCCTGGCGGTAAACTCTCAGGGTACCTGGAGCGAGAGACTGGCACGCTAAGCCCTCCATGCTGGCTTGATGACCTGCCAAACATAAGAAGGGCAAAGCACACCAGTAGCATCAGCCCCAGGGGCCAATGATCGAAACCTAGACCACTGAAACTGAGATAACACATCTGCAATTTCATTCTCTGCCCCGGGAATATGCAGCGCCCTAAATGAAATATTGCATCGCAAGCAAGTTAAGACTAATTGCGCCAAAACTCGCAACACTAGCAATGAATTAGCACGCTGCTGATTAATCGCATGCACAACACCAAGGTTATCACACCTGAGCACTATACTGAGATCACGCAAACGCTCACCCCACACCTCCAATGCAACCATGATTGGAAAGAGTTCGAGGAGCAACAGGTCCCGTGTGAGACCCAAACGCACCCATTCCTCAGGCCAAGGAGCCGAACACCAGGACCCGGCAAGGTAGCAACCAAAACCAGCTGAACCTGCTGCGTCGGTGAAAAGCTGCAGCTGAAAGCTGTCGACAGCTGGAGCCATCCAAATCACCACACTATTAAATTTAACAAGAAAAGATGCCCAAATGGACAGATCCCTCTTGATTTCAGAGGACAGGCGAATCATATGGTGCGGCCTGGACGCCCCAGCCGTGGACCGCTCCAGCTTTTGACAGAAAATTCTGCCCATCGGGATAACCCTACAGGCAGAATTCAACAGACTTAAGATTGACTGGGCTTGCCGTAAAGAAATTCTCTTTGCAGCCAAACATGTAGCAATCACGTTGCGCAATTTCGCCACCTTGTCCTGAGGAAGCCTGCAAACCCCTGCCAGAGTGTCAATCTCAACACAAAAAAAGATTGGCAAGCGAGAGGACCCTCAGTCTTCTCATCAGCAACTGGAACCCCGAAATGAAAAAAAAGAGCTTGCAAAGAACAAAAGAAACGCACAATGGTCTGAATTGGCAGGACCCACGCACAGAAAATCATCAAGATAGTGAGCTATCCTGTGACCCCCGCAAGAAGTCTCCACGCACCAATGAAGAAAGGTGCTAAATCTTTCAAAAAAGGCACAGGAAACAGAGCATCCCATAGGCAAGCACTTGTCTATAAAATATCTGCCGCCAATGCATAACCCCATGTACCTGAAGGAGTCAGGATGCAGGGGAAGTAGACAAAAAGCCGATTACACATCTACCTTAGCCATGAGAGCACCGGGGCCAAACGACCTAACCATCTCCAAGGCCTCGTAAAATGACTGATACCCCACCGAACAGAATTCCGGAGGTATAGCATCATTTACCGATGACCCTGCTGGGTATGACAGATGCTGAATGAGCCTAAATTTACCAGGAGACTTCTTGGGGCCAACTCCCACTGGAGAAAGAATCAAATCCTCCAGCGGAGGCTGTTCAAATGGGCCTGCCATACGCCCTAGGCTCACCTCCTTCTGAATCTTTGCCTTTAGTACTTCAGGTAATGCATGCGCTGACCGCAGATTCTTCGGGGGGCCAAGTCTAATCTCATCCTTAATGGGCAACTTAAAACCAAAAGTGAAACCGGAATACAAAAAACAGGCGACCTCAAGGTTTGGGTACCAACCCAACCATTTGGCCATAGCATCCAAACACAATGGGGATGATGTCTTACTTAGCCCCGGTATTCCCGGGTGGCTTGGAAGACTGCTGTCCAGCTGGTCGGGAACAATTGGACACAGGGTGGGCTCCGCTGCAACGCAAGCAGAGGTGATGAAAATGACACTGCTGCCCCTGAGTACAGGTGGCATTGTTAAAAGCAATACATTTGCCTTTATTCTGAGTCTGAGCGGAAAAATTACCCGGTCCTGGTGGATGCCGAATAGGGGGAGTTTCGACTTCCAGCCACACCTCCACGTCTTTACCACCAAACTCAATGACAGGCCTGCCATCCTGCTTCCGACTAAACTCTTCATCGTAAGCTCGCCAGGCAAACCCCCGCTTGCGCGCCCTAGCAGAGCTGCTGGCATCAGACACTAGCGATGAAGAGGAACAACAGCTGCTACTGTCATCGTTCTCGATAAGTAGACCCACCTGATGCACTTGGCTGTTCGTCACCCAAAGAATCAGCCGAAGCCACCTCCTCGTCCACAGCTGGATTCTCGGAACTGTTGCTGGCATCGCCATCTGAAAAAGAGGGTAACACAGCATCTGGTGCCACAGCCCCCGATGCAGACAAAGGTGCAGAAGAAGGAACAGCTAAATTGGCCAAAACCAGGGAAGGGACCGCTCCTGAGGTACCTTGCGCTATTAAGGACCCAAACGCGCGCACTGTTGACAGAAATTGGTCGGGCATGGGTGATGGTAATTGAGACGTAGAAGTGCCGGGGATGCACAAGCTGGAGACCCGGCCGCAGGTAGTTGTTATAAGGCAGCCACAAAAGGGGCAAATAACGTGGCCATTGAGGACATGACATTTAAAACACCTGCAGGATCCCCAGAGTTTATGGGCATTGAAATCGTATTCATGTTGGGGGTCCCTACACTGAGACTAGCCCCTTGTGCCTGTGGCCCACCACCCTGACTGGCACCCTGAGCCTGGCTATCCCTCCCTGTAGAGCTGCTGCCAGAACCCACCTGCAGCAAGCTCTGATTTATATCACTAAAATGGCGGCTAAGCCCCGCCCCCCGAGCAGGTTCAGGGGGCTGAGCAGTAGCTGCGGGCCCTACTTGCCCTGGAGGTCATAGCTGGGGCCTGAGACCGGGCTGGTCTCGAACCCACGGCCACCTCCTCATTTAATACAGAAGCCCCAGCCGGTATCCGGGCTGGGGCACGCGCTTGCACGCATCTGCGGTCTGCAGCAGTGCCGCGAGCCAGGACATGGGGGCGGGCAGGCACAGCTACAGAAGTGCGCTGACCCGCCCGCCTATTAGAGCCAGCAGCCGGAGCAGTAATAGAGCCGGCAGCTTCAGAAGCCACCAGCACCACGGCGGACAAGCGCGCTCGCGCTCCACGACCTTCCCTGCATTCTAAAATGCCGGATGAGGTGGCAGCAGTGGGAGGGGACCCGGCACCGTCCAGGAAAGAGAGCTAAACACAGAAAGCAGTTAGGAAGAATGCAAGAAAAACAATTAAACAGCACAATCTTGCACAGCACTTATCTTCTGCCAAGACAGGAACAAAAGAGGCTTAGTCTCAGCTCACACACACACCTAGTTAAAACACACATACCTATCCTATAGGGCAACTAAGTCACATGGTGTTACCCAAGCCAGCCCCCAGACTCGAAGTTTAACCCATGACGATCTTATTCAATCACTCTGTTTGTCTGTTACTGCAGCTAGCAATTAACTGCAAAACTAAATACTAGAATAACACTAGGATTAAAAGGGAAATTGTTTAAATTAATATACCATAATGATTGAAAGTGGTTTTCACCAAGTATATATATATTTTGTAGCAAGAAGTTCATATGTGTTTGTATGTACACATGTATCAAATAGGGAATAATATATTAGTTTGTTAGGGAGGCAGTTTGAACAAGTTTTCCTGCTTATGTCCTAAAACAATGGGCTGAGCACTTGTGTACACAGGTGTGTGTAGGCGATACGTATAATTAAGATCAAATCTCAGTGCAGCAGACCCGGGGAGGTCATTAAACCAGTTCATCCATTGTCCAGTGAGGTTCACATAAGCAGTTATATACAGTCAGGTGCATAAATATTGGGACATTGACAGAATTTTCATATTTTGGCCTTTATTCACCACCACAATGGCTTTGAAATGAAACAAACAAGATGTGCTTTAACTGCAGACTTTCAGATTTAATTTGAGGGTAATTACATCCAAATCAGGTGAACGGTGTAGGAATTACAATGGTTTCTATATGTGCCTCCCACTTTTTAAGGGGCCAAAAATAATGGGACAAACTAAACAATCCTAAATCTAACTTTAACTTTTTAATACTTTGTTGCAAATCCTTTTCAGGCAATTACAGCCTGAAGTCTGGAACGCACAGACATCACCAGACACTGGGTTTCATATGCCAGGCCTCTACTGCAAATTTCTTCAGTTCCTGATTGTTCTTGGGGTATTTTCCCTTCAGTTTTCTCTTCATCAAGTAAAATGCATGCTCAATCGGATTCAGGTCAGGGAATTGACTTGGCCATTGCATAACATTCCACTTTTTAGCCTTAAAAAACAGTTTGGTTGCTTTTGCAGTATGCTTCGGGTCATTGTCCATCTGCACTGTGAAGCGCCATCCAATGAGTTCTGAAGCATTTGATTGAATATGAGCATATAATATTGCCTGAACACTTCAGAATTCATTCTGCTGCGTTTGTCAGCAGTCACATCATCAATAAATATAAGGGAAACAGTTCAATTGGCAGCCATACATGCCCACGCCATGACACTACCACCACCATGCTTCACTGATGAGGTGGTATGTTTTGGATCATGAGCAGTTCCTTTCCTTCTCCATACTCTTCTCTTCCCATCACTCTGGTACAAGTTGATCTTTGTCTCATCTGTCCATAGGATGTTGTTCCAGAACTGTAATGGATTTCTTAGATGTTGTTTGGCAAACTCTAATCTGGTCTTCCTGTTTTTGTGGCTCACAAATGGTTTACATCTTGTGGTGAACCCACTATATTCACTCTTGTGAAGTCTTCTCTTGATTGTTGACTTTGACACATATACACCTACCTCCTGGAGAGTGCTCTTGATTTGGCCAACTGTTGTGAAGGGGGTTTTCTTCACCAGGGAAATATGTAATTCTTCTGTCATCCACCACAGTTGTTTTCCGTGGTCTTCCGGGTCTTTTGGTGTTGCTGAGCTCTCCGGTGCATTCTTTCTTTTTAAGAATGTTCCAAACAGTTCATTTGGCCACACCTAATGTTTTTGCTATCTCTCTGATGGGTTTGTTTTGATTTTTCAGCCTAATGATGGCTTGCTTCACTGATAGTGACAGCTCTTTGGATCTCATATTGAGAGTCGACAGCAACTGATTCCAAATGCAAATGTTGCACCTAGAATCAACTCCAGACATTTTACCTGCTTAATTGATAATGAAATAATGAGGGAATAGCCCACAACTGTCCATGAAATAGCTTTTGAGTTGATAGTCCCATTACTTTTGGCCCCTTAAAAAGTTGGAGGCACATATAGAAACCGTTGTAATTCCTACACTGTTCACCTGATTTAGATGTAATTACCCTCAAATTAAATCTGAAAGTCTGCAGTTAAAGCACATCTTGTTTGTTTCATTTCAAAGCCATTGTGGTGGTAAATAGAGGCCAAAATATGAAAATTCTGGCAATGTCCCAATATTTATGCACCTGACTGTATATATATATATTGGTGCCAAGAGACCTCAGGCATCACATGCTTGTTTGTACATCAAATACAGGGAAATGTTGGTGCATAGAAAGTCTACATTTTATGACACCATGCTTGTTTGAGCAGACCTATTCAACCTGGGCCAGCAAATATGATTTACATCTCCCTGGAGGTTACTGGCTAACCTCTAATTATCTATTGCATTTGGAATCTGTGAGACCATGCCAGCCATTGCATAAGATTTGGGCCATAAGGCATTATTTTTGTATTTACTATATATCTGACTTTGATAGCCTCCATTAGCTATCACACAGAAGAACATATTAAATATTTTCAAACACTAATTGATAAAGTAGGTATATGTATACATATCTATATTGCAAGTCAGACATCGGCTATTAAATTTGAGTTGGGAATTACAGGGGTATGGGTAAGACAAACTTTATACACAATCAGTGGGTCCTCAGGGGATCATTGGTAGGACGTGGGAACTCATCTAACCTATAAAGAATGCCTGGGGAAATTAGGACTACATTTTCTATGATGTCTGAAGTAACATTTACTATACATATATTTAAACATTGACTAAACCTCTTCACATTTCTATCACTTGATTGTGTTTTCGATTTCAGGATTATACACCAAATCTGCCACATTTTCAATACTGCCCCTCCTCAGACTCATTAAATTTGTATTTCTGGTTGCCCTCTTTCGCCGAGTCATAATTGGAACACATTTGTATATCAGGCTGATAAGTATGATGACACCTTGGGTGTCATGGTTTGGCGTGCGCCTGGACCCAGAGTGGAGTCGGATGGCGAGTGAGGGTTCATTTGCTGGTACTTAAAAGCAGCTGGTCTTAGGGGGGTATGACTCATGAAGGAATGGTACACACGAAGGGGTGAGACAAAGCTGGGAGACGCTGACTGTACTCAGAGAACCAGGGTAGGCTGGGCAAATAGCGGGTAGATGGTGTCAGGAGACAGGTAGTAACAGGAGCAGAACCGCACCAAGGCTGAGAGGTGAAACTGCAGGAACACAATGGAGCGATGGCACTTTAAGGAGCAAGGAAGCACAGAGAACTAGCTCACAGCATACGCTGTGATAGACGTTGCACTGGCAACTAAGGAGCCTCTTGACAGCCCTTTAATACCTTCAGGTAGTGCAGGATTGGCTGCTAGCCTCCCTAGCCCAGGCTGTTACCTGATTGGCCCAAATCAACATGTGACCCAAATCCAAGATGGCCACGCCCAGTGGTCACCGTGCGGAAGTGCTGTTGGTCTCATCCCCTCTCACCTGCCTCCAGATGGAAGCCCTTAGTCTGCGGAGGCTCACAGTACCCAGCGCTGCTCTCCAGGACCCTGCACCCCCGCCAGAGATGCCACGCCAGAGAGCCCAGAGCGGTAAGGACCATGATCTCGGCAGCTTGTCAGCCCTGATCGTGACATTGGGTACAGAGTAAAAGTTTCCCTAAATTCATCACCATTTCTTGGGCCCACTCTCCTAACCACTTGAATGGGTTCAACCAAGTGACCCATCCAGTTAATTCCTTGCCCACGACAGCTAAAGTGAGGTTGTGCTTACTCCTAAATTCCCACTTCAGCTGCAGTATTTTGTCCATTTTCTGCTCAATCACCTCCTTCGGATCATTTGTACTATTAGTGATGTAAGTGCAACATTTTACTCCATACTGAGTTGCTAAGGTTACACAGTAGTCACCCGTTACAGCCGTGACATAATTCAAAACCATCCTGTGTTGCACAAGCTCTTTCTTGTAGGCTTGCAATTCCCTAACAGTAAACCTGAAGGTGTCATCATACGGGATACGTTTAGGAAGCCGGCGGCCGCAATCCCGACCGCCGGCTTCCCGAATCCTCTATCCCGCCTAGGGATAAATGACGGCATCTAAAATCTAGACACCTGTAATTTTCCCGGTGCCAGGAGACAGCCGCGGGGTGGGAGGGTTAGGTTTAGGGCACCCAGGGGGGACTAAGGGTTAGGCACCCCCCAGGGAAGGTTAGGGTTAGGAACCCCCGGGGGGGACTTAGGGTTAGGCAGCGGGGAAGGGGGGGTTAGAGTTAGGCACTTAGAGGGGGGAGGTTAGGGTTAGACACTTGGGGGGAGGTTAGGATTAGGCACCCCTAAGGCGGGTTAGGGGGGTTGGTTAGGTTAGTAAGTACTTACCTTAGGGATGATCAGGATTTCCAGCGCTGTTGGCTTCTGCTGCCGGGTTCTGCTGTTTTGTCGGCTGCCGCAGCTGGGAGTCGAACTGCCGGTCATGCGGCAGCCGGCTATTCATACCGAATGCCAACATACATCTCAGTGATATTATAAATCAAATTTGCCAATGTTTGGATGTACCTATAATTTATAACTCCTCTGGCCGTACGGGTGATATCTAAGGCGATGAGGAATTGAATTCCGGTGGATTCCTGTATCAAATTTGATGCTAAGGGGTCTCCTCTGTCTATGAAGTGTCTATTATAAATGTGTTCATAATGAGTATGGGTATAAGGAGGAGGGGAGTTGTGGTGAATGTCTATCATTTTATCATGTGTAAGGATTATGATTTCTGTTAATACCCTTCTGAGATAGTATAAACCTTCAGAGTTCGGAGAGAGCCACTTGTACGCTTTCCTTCCACATATGAAATACACATCATCTAGGAGAACATAAGGAACAGAGGACCTCATTCAGAGCCGGACGCTATCAGCCGTTCGCTCGTACGCATTCGATTGTTTTAAACCACGCATGCGTCCGGATCTCATTGCGCATGTGCGGCCGGATCATTGCGGTAATTTCTCGATCGCTCGTATACACAGCGAACAGGAAGTGACCTATGTCATTTGATTGACAGAATGTTCCATTTATGGATGGTAACGGGGGTGGAGATGAGAAAACGCAGGCGTGGCAAGGCGTTTTTTGGGCGTACATGTATTATCTTGTGCAAACGTCCAATGTGGACGCTATTTTGTACACGTCACTGTGTGGTCCATTTTCCATTAAGACTGCTCACTCAGCTTTGGGTCTGGTATAGTCTACCGCAATGACGATGGTCTCCTCGTACTTCCCCGGATTCATCGATGGTGTTGCGATTAATCAAGTGAGGCAACAAAAACAATTAACTTTTAATAGCTAAACAGCTTGTAAGGTGTTTAGCAAATAGACCTTTTTTAGTAGCTAAAAACCGAACGCAGGTGAACTACTCAGCTGCTAATTTCTGGGGCATACAATCAATTAGCTAACAAATGTTTGGGTTTTTTGAGTGCTTTTTACATATTTGTAAGTGTTTAATTTGTAGGCAAACAATATTGTACGCATGTTTGGTTTTTTAAATTTTATTTTATGACCAAGAAACCAATCGTCCTTTTGTTTTTTGATAATTGTTAATTAAAACTCATAAATTGATTTTAACCCTTGTTTTTAGGCAAAATATGAAATGTTTCTATTTCCGTTGTACTGTTTGTAAGTTTGTTAGAGGGATTACCTTTTAACCAGTTTGTGAATAAATCAACAATAGAATTTTGCCATTTTGTTTCCAAAGTTTATTAATATTTTGGGTTTTTTTGTTTCAAGTTTTTTTTTAAAGTAAACATATTTTTTTTCATGGGCCAAAATCTAGAAATTATTTTGCCCACACACCAACAAAATAAGTGGCATTTGAACACAAATAAAACAAATAAAAACAATTCACAAGAAAGGAGAGGGAGGTTCTTGCCATGCAGGAATATGGGGCAAACACAGAGATGGATTGTGGGGAAATTAGCCAGTGCTGTCATCGCCTTTTAGGCCATTTGGCCGGGGGTTGGAGGGAGCCTGAATGGGTACGGGAAGTCCTTCAGCTGGCCTGGCCAGAGGCAGATGTTGTGGCCTCTGGACTAGGCATAGGGCTAGGCACATTTGGAGGGATGGCTGTTGTTGTGCCAGAGGTGGAGGGTCCTGATGTTCCAGCAGGAAGGGAGGCCAGCTCCAACATGTGTTGGCGAACGAGCTGCTCCAGGGCATTTGCTATTCGCACATTGGCCCCAGTATTTTCCGCAAGGGCCTTAGCAATGGTCACGTTGGCCGCAGCACTTTGCTCCAGGGCGTCTGCCACTTGTAGCAGATTGGCGTCCATCCTCTGCAGAATCTCGGTCTGCTGATCCGTTTTACCATTGAGATCAGTGAGGAGGGCCACTGCCTGTGAGGGGGAATGCCCTGGACTGTCTTCCACAGGGTCCCCAGCTGGATCTACTGCTTCCTCCCCTGCAGAGCCAGAAGAAATTCTGCGGCCAAAGCTCACCTCTGGAGCAGACTCATCCGCCTGTGTCTCTGTGAGAAAAAAGAGAAAAGAGTAAAATTATAATCTAGATATTGTCAAAAATACATTTCTGAGTTGGAAACCTTACAACATTTACCTGGGGCAACATGAGGAGCCGCAAAGTCTGGCATGTCGATATCCATGTTCGACACGCCAAACACCTCCTCATCCTGCACACACCCCTGGGCCAGCTCCTCCAAATCTGTGAGCTCAAGTGACACAGGGGTGGGACCCCCACCTGCCACCCCTGCATGCCTAGCCTTATCAGCCAGTTTTTGTTTAAGCCGATATTTGAAGTCGCTCCATCTGTTGGTTTAAAAGTTGGCATTTTTCCTGCAGTATTTTGACCTGTAAACACTTTTTACTAAAATGTAGTTTTTACGCACCGGCGTTTGACTTCCCGGGTTGAACGTTCAAACTCACCCACACCATGGACACCACTGGCTATGTCGTCCCACAGTTTCCATCTCTGGGTTGCACCCATATTCCTTGGTGCCTGTGCCAGGTTGTCATTGCACATTTGCACCAAAACCTCCATCTCCTTCCTTGTGAATTGTGGCTGCCTTTTTTTTTTGGCCCTAGTTTGCCTACTAGGGCCAGCAGCCTCTTCCATGGCATCCTCCACACCTTTTTTTTAAAATGTTAAAAATGTTTTTTATTAAAATGTTTTAAAATGTAATGTTAAACGCATTTTCCCATAAAATAAAAAAAAAACTTACATGGTGCCTGTTGGCTAGTACTTTGCTGCTCTGTACTCATTTTTTTTTGGTCAATGTAGCACACCGATTTTGGCCTTCAGTGATGTTTTTATACATGCATCAGCATTATTCGGCCGCATCATTCCTTGTGTGCTCCTATTGTCCGTCCTTAATTTGAGCGGGAAAATAAAGCCTGTTTATGGCTTGGTGTGACTCGAGTCGAGGTGGCATGTTTTGATTGTTGGAGGTTTAGCGTTGGAGTTGATTGTTGGTGATTGGTTTGGAGAAGGAGGACTGGTTTATTTTGATCTTTTGGCTTTTTTTCTTCGTTATTTTCCGTTCGCATTTTTTTATCTTTTTCGGCTTTTTGGATTTGCATTTTTGAGTAAGTATTTAAAAAATCCACCGTAAAAAATAATAGTAAATAGTTTACATTTGTTTCTAATTTTTTTTTTCTTTTACAGTTATTTTGGTAGTGACCGAGTGAAGTTTTTGAACTTTGGGATATTTGTCTGTTTTTGGTAAGTGTTTTTGGTTTCATGATTTTACAAATTCGATGTGTTGGTCTTAGCATATGTTTCGCTAAGTAATGTTGTTTTTTTTCTTTGAACAAACATGTCTTACCACTAAATGTAGCGTACTATTTAGCGAACTAATGTATCCTTATTTAACTGTAAAAGTAGCATACTATTTAGCGAACTAATGTATCCTTATTCAACTGAAAAAGTAGCGTACTATTTAGCGAACTAATGTATCCTTATTTAACTGTAAAAGTAGCGTACTATTTAGCGAACTAATGTATCCTTATTTAACTGTAAAAGTAGCGTACTATTTAGCGAACTAATGTATCCTTACTCAACTGTAAAACTAGCGTACTATTTAGCAAACTAATGTTTTTTCAATTTCTCTGTGTAAAATCATGTCTTTCCCACTAAATGTAGTATACTATTTTGAAAACTAATGTGTGCTCCCTTCTCTATTTTTTAGAATACGAATTTTTTTAAAAAATCCTAGTTTTTGAAATTAATATCTGTAAAAATTTCTTATTTTGAAATGTCGGTTGATTTACCCATGACACGTCCTATGCCTGTAAGCATCTTTGGTTTTCTTGGAAAAGGTATGTATATTTTTCTTAACACATTTGTCTAAACCTATAACTATAAAAGGATAGAAGAAATATATTCCGCACAGGTCAATCGTAGATAGAAATTATTCCTATGAACCCCTAGTGTTACATATAGACTATTTTCATTTATTCTTAGTAGGGGGTGCTATCATTGACAACAGTTATAGCAAAGTCTACACAGATAAAGAAAGAGTTGTCTTTTTAGATGCACAGTTAATATTAAAATGTAACTTTTATTAGTATTTTAAAATATACATATTTTTACAGTCTGAGAAATATTAAAAGAAAAAAGAGTGTGATCAAAGAATTAGAAATAGTGCATTAAAATAATTATTATGGCTAATACAAGTCTGTATATCTATTTTCCATGAAATTTTTATATATATATATATATATATATATATATAATAGTGGTTTATATTGTTATTTATATATGTATATGTCAATTATTAATTAAATCCACTTATTTCTTCCTATCAGAGTTGTTATTTATTCCACAGTCAGATTGTATCAGTGTGTAATCAAAATTACATAGACAGTTGGTAGACCTTAGATTTCTAGTTATACTGGATACATTTGTAATTCTTGTGCTTTTTGACATAAAGAGGCAGATTGAACACAAACTATGTTACAAATAGGACTATACTCCAGGGAGTCAGACAACTCTCCTCTTTTCCATCACTATGTGTACTGCATTGGTTATTCAATCACATCCACTCATATGTTCCATTTAGAAGTGCACAGAATCCATATATTGGTTGTATAAAATCAATATCTCAGGTAAATTAAATATATTTAAATTTAAATTAATGGTTTTGTTGTTCTCTATGTATTGGGCTTATCGGTTATATTATTCTGACGTGAAAAGACTACTAATAGTGGCAGATGCAGCAATTTTATATAGAGTCCATATTATTCAATCATATTCAACTGAAGGATATGGCTTTTATTTAGTCAGTATACATGCTATACTGCCTCTTCAGTGTTGCTATTATAATCAGCTTTTGTTAATCTGGACAGTGATACTATAAATTCATTGTTATTTAGTGCTACAATTGTGTTAACCATATGTTAGTTTGTACATAATCTAAAGCTTATAAGCTATCTCTCCTGTTGTATTTCCCACTGTTACACAGTCAGAATTGTATAGACAAAATCTTACAGACCAATCGTTATACGACCAGTGGGAACTTGTTAAGTGATTGTGAGAAATAAATGTCTCCTACATTGAGTTTATACCACGCTGTTATTATACAATGCGGTGCTGTGCTTGTACCAAACACTGACACTCTCTTTCAAGTTTATCACTCACTTATTATTATAAATAAATAGTGCTGATGGATTCTCATGGGTCAGTTGTTAGGTGATTGTGAGTGTCCCATGCACATTTTTGCCTTGAAAAAGCAGTCTCATGTGAAACGTACGTTGGCTTTACCAGCTGTACATTGTCTGTATACATGAAAATGACTTCCTAAACACTTTATAGTGGCAGTATGTTAGTGTTGGACAGATAAGAGAGCAATTTGATACAGTGAAGCTGGTGCTGTCAGCTGTAGCACAAGCACAGTGCTACACAGCAGCAGGAATAAATCTCTCCTTAGACGGAGTCTCTGAGTTTTACATAGCTGTACCAGCGTGATATAACATAGTGCATGGGATACTCACAATCACCTAACAACTGACCCATGAGAATCCATCAGCACTATTTATTTATAATAATAAGTGAGTGATAAACTTGAAAGAGCGTGTCAGTGTTTGGTACAAGCACAGCACCGCATGGTATAATAACAGCGTGGTATAAACTCAATGTATGAGACATTTATTTCTCACAATCACTTAACAAGTTCCCACTGGTCGTATAACGATTGGTCTGTAAGATTTTGTCTATACAATTCTGACTGTGTAACAGTGGGAAATACAACAGGAGAGATAGCTTATAAGCTTTAGATTATGTACAAACTAACATATGGTTAACACAATTGTAGCACTAAATAACAATGAATTAATAGTATCACTGTCCAGATTAACAAAAGCTGATTATAATAGCAACACTGAAGAGGCAGTATAGCATGTATACTGACTAAATAAAAGCCATATCCTTCAGTTGAATATGATTGAATAATATGGACTCTATATAAAATTGCTGCATCTGCCACTATTAGTAGTCTTTTCACGTCAGAATAATATAACCGATAAGCCCAATACATAGAGAACAACAAAACCATTAATTTAAATTTAAATATATTTAATTTACCTGAGATATTGATTTTATACAACCAATATATGGATTCTGTGCACTTCTAAATGGAACATATGAGTGGATGTGATTGAATAACCAATGCAGTACACATAGTGATGGAAAAGAGGAGAGTTGTCTGACTCCCTGGAGTATAGTCCTATTTGTAACATAGTTTGTGTTCAATCTGCCTCTTTATGTCAAAAAGCTCAAGAATTACAAATGTATCCAGTATAACTAGAAATCTAAGGTTTACCAACTGTCTATGTAATTTTGATTACACACTGATACAATCTGACTGTGGAATAAATAACAACTCTGATAGGAAGAAATAAGTGGATTTAATTAATAATTGACATATACATATATAAATAACAATATAAACCACTATTATATATATATATATATAAATTTTTCATGGAAAATAGATATACAGACTTGTATTAGCCATAATAATTATTTTAATGCACTATTTCTAATTCTTTGATCACACTCTTTTTTCTTTTAATATTTCTCAGACTGTAAAAATATGTATATTTTAAAATACTAATAAAAGTTACATTTTAATATTAACTGTGCATCTAAAAAGACAACTCTTTCTTTATCTGTGTGGACTAAACCTATAACTACCTTGCTTAACATTTCAGGTTGATGTTGGTCGTATTATATTGGCCATGGTTCCAGAACCCGACCAACCTCAACTGCGTCCCAGGCGTAGGCCTCGTAGGCGTGCAAGGCCCCAGATATATAGAACATGTGTCACCCTTTTTGGAATGCCAGATGATGAGGTGTTAAGGCGCTACCGTCTTCCGCCACAACTCATCATAGGCACTCTCTCATTAATAGAGAGTGATCTTGAACGGCAAATTGACAGTCCTACAGCAATACCACCACTTACGCAATTAATGTCGGTGTTACATTTTTGTGCCTCAGGATCCTTTCAAACCACTGTGGGAATAGTCGCTGGAATTTCCCAATCCTCCTTTTCAAGGATCCTGAAGGCAGTGATGGAGGCCCTTTTCAAACACCTCCATCATTTTATTAAAATGCCATTGGATATGGGTTCCCTTAATGTGGCGAAGGCTAATTTTTATCAAATAGCTGGCTTCCCACACATCATAGGGGTTGTGGATGGCGCTCACATACCACTTCAGCCTCCAGCAAGGCAGGAGGCTATATTTAGGAATCTCAAAGACTTTCACTCGATGAATGTAATGGTGGTATGTGATGCCTCCCTCCAGATCCTGTCCCTGAATGCCAAATTCCCCGGCAGTGCACATGATTCCTTCGTCATCTGGCAATCAGGGATTTGGCACAAATTAAACAACCTACAAGCTGGTGATGCGTGGCTTCTGGGTAAGTTGACACCTTCTGTTGAAACCAATGCAAAGCTTATTACACAATGGTCCTGATGTTTTTTTATCTGTTTTCACAGGAGACAGTGGTTACCCTTGCACGCCCTGGCTGCTCACTCCTTATTTGGCTCCCACAACAGGGCCACAAAGTGAGTATAATTCCACACTTACAGCCACCAGGCAAGTGGTGGAGCGCTGTATCAGCCTTTTAAAAGGCTGATTCAGATGCCTCCACTACCTGCCTGGTGCCGACCTCATGTATTTGCCGGCTATGGTTTCGAAAATTGTGGTCCTGTGTGGGATATTTCACAACATCACCATAAGGAGTGGTGTCCCAATGCAGCCAGAGGATGCCTTGCCTGAGGACGGCCCCCCCGAGGTTGGTCAGAGGTCAGTATGCGGGGGGCCATACGCGATGAAGTTGTGGCCAGATTTTTTAAGTAATTATTTCCTCATAATGTTTAAAAATGCCACAATGTAGACATGTAATATTTTAAAGTACACTTTTAACTGATTTTTTTTTGTTTTGTTTTTAATCCCTAAAATGACCATAAAAATCCATGCCTACTACCTGATCAACACAAATGACTTTATGTGGACACATTGGATATAACTTCGGGAACAATGATTTCTTCTCCTCATTTGTGGATTCATGTTGGCATGCTCCTTCTTCAAACAGTTCCTGATTTAGTTTTTTTGGGGGTTTTGGTGTGTTTTTGACGTGTGTGTGTTTTGAATTTTTGTATTTATTGTGTGTATTCACTTGGTGTTTATTATTTGTGTGTATTAAAATTTTATTTTACGTTCACCATCGATCTCCATCGTAAATTACAACCAAGTGTAACCTGTTTCTAAAAATGCAAAGTTGCTTAATGCCTAACACTGTAAGTTCTTATTTGTAAAAGTTTAGTACCCTGCTTTGTTGCTAAAAACAAACACTAAAGGTATTATGGTGAATCAGTATGTTTGCAATTGTAGGCCTAAGCAGGTACCTTTAAATTTAACATTACCCACACCAAAAAAAAAAAATCACATTTTGAGGTTACTTCTCCAAACCTATTGGTATTGTTATGTGTTTAATGTGCAAGCTTACATACTTACTTGAGCTTTCGACAAACACATTTACATTTCTTAAAAAATCATGGACAAATAGAAGACTTATGTAAGGTTCAACAATCTAAGATTGACACACAAGGAATGAGACTTAAATAAATCAAAATAAATTTAATTTTTTAAGACATTTTTGGAGTGAAACAAAATAATTAGTGGTGCAGGCGTGCCAAAATGTGATCCAAGGCCACAAGCATGGCAACTATATGGCCCCTCAAATTCAGCAAGCCTGCATAAATTTCAGTGTTACGCCTCTGGTCCTCTGTGGGTAAAAAAAATGGGCGGATTACTAAAATGGCACCTTAATTTATATGTGAAAAAAACAACTAAAAAATTATACTGTACAAAAAAAGGTGACAATAAAAAACTACAAAACAAAAGGAATGCCAAACAAAAAGATTGTCGAAAAACAAAGCCAAAAAATCTATGGCAAAAATAACATAAAAGAGAGTTACAACTACGCAAAAATACAACATTTGTTAGTACCGTAAACAAGAAAGACACAAGTATGAGTGTTTGGACATGTGTCATATGTGTAAGGGGAAAACATCCTAGACATTGTTTCACAAAGATATATATCAAAAACATTAGAAATACTTTACAATTTTGAAATGCACAGGCAAAAGGACAACATCAACCAAAATCAAAATAATGAAAAAACAGCCATAGTTTTAAAGCGAAACATACCGGTCCTAATGGTGCCTGGTCCTGGAGCCCCAAAATCGTCCTCATCAGAGGTGGGCCAGTGCAGCAGGGATGAAGGGGTGATTTGGGATGAAGTTGAGGGTGAGGAAAAGAGAGGGGGGGTTGAGGGGAGTGTGAATTGGGAGGGATAGGAATGTGAAGAGAGGGAGGGGCCTCACAGTCGGCCAGGTCTGGGTTGGAGGGGGAATTTGGGGAAGAATGGGCAGAGGAGGTTTGGATGGGATTGGGGGATAGGGGACGTGCCCGTCATCGCTGACGTTGGCGACGTTGTAGTCTGCGCTCAGCCCCTAAATGATGTTGAAAAATTTTGATTATTACATATTTCATTTTTTGTTTCAACAATTCACACACCCAAAAAAAAAAAAAAAACAGGGCTATACAGTAAACATGCACACGCAGGTATGTCCAAAATAAAGAAACAGGGCTATACAGTAAACATGCACATGCAGGTATGTCCAAAATAAAGAAAAAGGGCTATACAGTAAACATGCACACGCAGGTATGCTTCCATTTTAAATATAATTAAAAAAAACACTTACTTTCCTCTAATTGCTGATGCAAATTGGCCAACAGGCGTGGGGATCTGCGCCTCAGATCGGACCACCTCCTTTCCAGTTGGCCGATATTCCTGCGGTAGCCGATCGTACGCAGGCGGCGCCGCACCTCCGCGTAGGCCAGACGCTTGCGGAGGTTAGTGATGGGGTGCGGCTGGTGTGTGATTCTCCGGTCCATCACATCAGTGAGGACCAGGAGCTCACGTCTACAAAAAGCTACGGCTCTCATGATGGCAATGATTTTTTTTACACAAAACAGTTTTAATAAAGGTCTGAGAAAAATTTTGATTGGCTAATGTACTTTGTAAATGAACAAAAAGCATTCTATTGGTTATTGTATGAGTCATGTGACCTACACCCTCACAAATATAATGTGAGTTATGATAGGCTTGATGCAGTGACATGCGTAAGCTAATTTAAATATTAATAAAAAAGATGAAAAATCGGGCTAGAAAGAAAACGCAAAACAAGAGTAGCATTCAAACAAACTTTTAATTTTGAAAAACCATCCCCTTGGTCCAACCGTACGTATTCTGCAGAAGCAATGACACACTAACAATAATAAAGTTTATTGACATTGAAAAAAAAAAAAGGATTGCAAACATGTGAATAACAATTAAGCTAATTAATATAGTGATTGCTATTAATCGATTCAAGTATGTTTGCTGAATGAAATAGCAGGCAATCGAAAACTGACAGGGCCACTTCCGGATTTGACTTGTGCGAGCTATACCTGCAATCAAGTAGGAGACGGACGGTCGCTATTTCGAACGTTCACTAACTAGAGGAGGGGTTGGGAGACTGTGGGGCGGAAGATTAGCTGTGAGCGAACATACGAGCGAGCACTTGAATTTACATTTTTTCGCTCGTACGGTGGACGAGCGAACGGCCACTTGCGTCCGGGTCTGAATCAGGCCCAGAATGCATCATTATCATTGAACACATTATTCTGACAAAGAACCCTGTCCCCATCTCCTCCATTTGACTTGTACACGTTTCTGGTTGTATAATATTTGCACAGTACCCTAGTGATACTCTGCCAACCATTACTGTCGTATCTACACATGTACCTATATCGGAAGTATCTCCCACTTGCAATAATTCTGTGTACAAGTTCAGAATCAATAGGCTCATTATCAGCTGTGTGTGAATAGGTCATTGTCTGATTGTTCCAGATCACCTCCCAATTTCCTGGTTTTATGAAATTGGTGAGATTTAAACATACCAAGGATCTATCTACATGGTATTGGTGGAGCTTAAGACTAGGGGTCTAGATATATTATATTTCTTGTCCACCAGTCTTTCCCCATTTAAGTCAAGTACCTCTGCTAACTTTAATGGGTATGGCACTAACCCCGAATTACTCAATCCTTGAGGTACTTGTGAGCACACCCAACATTCTGTTTGGTTTAGTACCTTACCCACTAATGAGTGGTAATCACTAAAAGGGTGTCTGTCAAATTCGACATTACTACTTGACTTACACCTTTGGATACACTCATTCTCAAT
The DNA here is from genome assembly GCA_031769625.1 of Taudactylus pleione. NCBI lineage: Eukaryota > Metazoa > Chordata > Amphibia > Anura > Myobatrachidae > Taudactylus > Taudactylus pleione. The sequence goes on from JAUIMM010000124.1 coordinate 2,145,968, forward strand.
TATGGGTTTGCAGTACTTACAGATACAGTATTCCTAAGACAATAGCCCATCACACTGTCTCTGAACTCCGTGACTACCAGACCTCTTACTTACTTACTTTGATCAAGGTGATAGACCGATCCTGGGATTTTATCAAGTTCTCATCCTCTCCATCAGAACCACCTACGGACCCATACTCGACTTCTAGGGGCCTCTCACAAAAACAAAATGTCCTGATCAAAATAAAAGTACAAAGGGAAAACAGGAACAAAACAATTCTTGATTGAAGATACTCCATCTTGAAATAACAGTCCTCCAATAACTCTCTGATATGCTCAGGTACAGTTCAACAGGCTACCTTTCAGTCCTCCTGTTAAAGGTTCTCAAGTGATATTAGTGTGGATTCACCTTTTTCTGCTTCATGAGTTCTCTCTGGGTTAGCGACCTTCATGCAATGGGAGGAGTGGACCCAAGTCTCTCTCTCAGCTACTTTCAGTGATGTCGTGCTGGTCAACAAAACTTGGTATGGTCCTTCCCACCTGTCTATTAGGCAATCTGAGCATAGAAAATTTTGAATCATAACATAGGCCCTCATTCAGAGCCGTATGCTCTGAGCAGAGCGCACGCTCTGAATGAGGGCCGGGCTCCATTTTCATGGAGCATCCTCCTGGACGCTCGTATAGCTGTGGGTCACCACCCACAGGCTATACGAGCGTGCTTTTTGATGGCCGCGATGGTCGAGACCATCGCGACCATCGAAATTGCGAGCCGGAGCCTGCGGTTGAGGTTTTCAACCGCAAGCTCCGGAGTGATTTTGGCTCTATCTGAGCCAAAATCACTCCCACTGACATCACTAGTGATGTCAGTGGGCCGGCTTCTGACGGGAGGCGTTCCCGTGGGAACGCCCCCGTCAGGGAGGCACGCCCCCGGCACGCCCACCAAAGGGGGCGTGCTGTCAATCAACATTGACAGCACGCCCCCTTTGATCGGACACAACGAGCGAAGGACTTTCCTTCGCTCGTCGCGTCTGGCGCATGCGCACGACGGAGCTCCCTCCGTCGTGCGCATGCTCAGTGCATAACATCGACCCACTTGCGAGTGGACAGCCGCTCGCGAGTGGGTCTGAATCAGGCCCATAGTCCCCTGGTTCAAAATCATGACAGTTAGTGTTTGGTAGGTCAGGAATCGCTAGCTTCAGGCTTCTTTGCTGATTTCCAAACTGCTGGCTCATCCTGACAAAGTATTGTATTGTCACTTCACTGTTACACTTCAAATCATCCTGGGGATCTATCATTATGTGTGGCTGTCGTCCAAAAAAGGATTTAGAAGGTTGATAGGTTAAGCGGGGATCTGGGAGTGGTCCTGATGCTATACAATACTAGTGGCAGTGCCTCAGGCCACAATAATCCCGTTTCAGTCATCACTTTGCTCAATTTGTTCTTAATAGTGCTGTTCATTCTCTCCATCTTGGCACTGGCTTGGGGTCGGTAGGGAGTATGAAGTTTACTATTCATGCCCATAAGCTTACACATGACCTGAAAGACTTCACCAGTAAAATGGGTACCCCAGTCACTTTCAATAATCTTAGGGATACCATATCTACACACAAATTCTTGTACAATTTTCTTTGCGGTAAACACAGCAGTATTTGAAGCAGCAGGGAATGTCTCTACCCAGTTTGAGAATACGTCAGTCCAAGTAAGACATGACATTGCTTTCTTGCTCGCCTGAGAAGAGAATCCTGGTGCACTCCAGTAAGCTCTTACCAATTTGCACATACCTTCCTTACCCAGATGAGTCAGACCATGTGCCACCTCAGCCAAGCTTGGGAGATATGCTCTGGGGGCTACTGGCTTACCTTGTCCATCTCTCCAGAGTCCTGAGGACTCTTGGCCATATCCCTTCACCTTCCAGACCGCCTTCTCCTGTAGGGAACACAAATCTTGCATTTCGATTAATTTCTGTGTGTCTATGGTATGGAAGGTCATCAGTAGTGTATATGTTTGTATGTTGGCACTTGCTGCTTGTTTAGCAGCTTCATCTGCTCGGCTGTTATGGTACCAAGTGAGACTGGGTCTTGGTTGCAAGTGTGAGCCTTACATTTGATAACAGCCACTGTGTCCGGTTTTTGTATGGCTGTCAGCAGTTTTTTAATGTGTGACGCATGCGCTACTGGTGTGCCAGCAGCCGTCATAAAATTTCTGAGGCGCCATAGGGCCCCGAAATCATGCACCACTCCGAAAGCATATCTAGAATCCGTGTATATATTAACTGACTTATCCTCTGCCAACTCACATGCCCTGGTCAGTGCCACCAGTTCAGCGACTTGTGCTGAGTGGGGTGGCCAAAGGGGTTCAGCTTCTATGATACCTTCGTCATCTACAACTGCATATCCGGTGCACAGGTCTCCTGAGTCCATCTGTCTGTGACAACTGCCATCTGTATAGTACGTCAAGTCTGCGTCCACTAACGCGTTGTCACTTATCTCAGGTCTCGCAGTGAAGGTCTGGTTTAAGTATTTCTTACCGTCATGCGTATCAGTGTCTACTAAATCCACCCTCACCAGTGTTCTCATCCTCCACCCTTTGTGCATTACAAGGCACACTAGGCAAATAAGTTGCAGGATTTAGTGTGTTGCACCTTTTTATGGTGATGTTTACAGGTGCCATCAGTGATAACTCCCATTTCGTAAACCTTGGCGATGAGACATGCCTGGTTTGTGCTGAATTTAGCAAGGCTCATACTGCATGAGGTGTATGGACTGACAAGTCATGTCCTAGCACTACATCTTCACTTTTACTTACCAGCTATTGCAGCTACACTTCTCAGGCAAGTAGGGAGAGACCGTGCTACAGTGTCCAATTGTGCACTGTAGTAGGCTACTGGTCTGCTAGCATCACCATGTCTTTGTGTCAAAACGCCTGCCGCACACCCAGCACTCTCTGTACTGTATAGTTCAAATGGTTTCTCATAATCAGGCATTCCCGGTGCAGGTGCTTTTGTCAAGCACTGTCACTTTCTCAAATGCCATCTCAGATTCTTCAGTGTGAGAAGCCCATTCTGGTTTGTTTGATGAGACCATTTCCTGCAGCGGTAATGCTAAAATAGAGAATCCTGGAATCCAATTCCGGCAATATCCACACATTACTAAGAATGTACAAATTTGTTGCTGGGTTTGTGGCAGTGCCGTGTCATGTATGGCTCATATTCTGTCTGTGGTAAGGTGTCTCAGTCCTTGTGTCATGCAGTGTCCCAAGTATTTAACCCTTGTCCAGCACAACTGTAATTTATCCTTTGAAACCTTGTCTGGGAGAGATGAAACAGAAGCTGTTAAGTGTCTGCCAACGAGGACTCAAATGAATCAGAAAATAACAACAAGTCATCAATATATTGTACCAGGACCGATCCATTCTCTGGTTGAAAGGATTGTAAGCAGTCATGTAAGGCTTGGGAGAAAATACTTGGACTGTCAATGAATCCTTGGGGGAGGCGGGTCCAGGTGTACTGCACTCCCCTGTAGGAGAAAGCAAAGAGGTACTGACTGTCAGGGTGAACAGGAACAGAAAAGAAAGCGGAGCAGAGGTCAATAACAGTTAAATAGGTAGAGGTGGAAGGGATCTGCATTAGGATGACAGCTGGATTAGGCACTATGGGGATTTGGCTCTCAACTATTTTGTTTACTCCTCTTAAATCCTGCACTAACCTGTAGCCCCTCCCACCACTTTTTCACAGGGAAGATGGGACTGTTGGCCTTACTGGATGTCCTGACCAGAATTCCTTGCTGCAGTAGATGTTCAATGACAGGATACACACCTAACTCCACCTCTGGTTTCAGAGGGTATTGTGGGATTTTTGGAGCTACTCTACCGTCTTTTAATTGAACAACTACTGGAGCTGTATCTGCCATTAATCCAGTGTCTTGTCCATCCTAAGTCCATAGGGAACTCTGTATTTTTTAGATCATTTCCTCTACCTGCGATGGACATGAATCTAGTACAGTAGGATGCAACATTAATCTTTGAGAAGTATCTAACATGTCTTGTACTTCCAGTGCGTGATTTTCAGGGATATCTAAAATCACACCATCAGGTGTACAATATATTATACATCCCATTTTACACAAGAGATCTTTGCCGAGTAAGTTAGTCGGGGCTGCTGCAGCCACAAGGAAAGAATGTTTGGTATGCAGAGGCCCAATCATAACTTCTGCAGGGTTAGTCAAAGGGTACTGTTGCACTTTTCCCGTTACTCCCATTGTCGAAATTGTTTTACCCATAGTTCTTATACCTAGAAAAGATGGTATAACGGATTTGTCTACCCCTGTATCCACAAGGAAAGGTTGTCTTTTAACGGCCACATTAACTATGACCTCCGGTTCTTCTTTAAGGTCTCTAATCAATCTAACCGGCTGTATGACACAGGTGTGACCTAGTCCCTATTGTTGGTCTATGTTTCCCCACAGAATATTGGCAGCTATGTAATGTGGGGGTTCTAACTGTGATGGTTCGGAGTCCTGCTAGTCTCTCCTGGGTGGGTATCTATGTGTTTCCCCTCTATGTAGTTCAAAGTCCCTATGGTTTCCATAGTTTCGTCTAGGTGGCTAGTAGTGTATTCTGTGTGCTTGGTAGTTATGTTTACCCGGTTTATCCGGGCACTGTCGGATGAAATGTCCCTCTTTGTTACACCTATGACATTTGTCTCTCTTTACCCCTTGTTGCCCATATGTGTTATTTTGTAGTGGTCGTGTTTGTGTGTTTTCCAGAGCCTGGATACTTACCGTCATTAGCTTCTCTGTCCTTTCTTACTTGCGCTTACTTATGTTTTTTATCATGTTGTAAGGTGGATTCCCTAAGGACTTCTACAGTTATACCCCTACAATTGGGCAGTGAGGTTTGTACCCTTCTTTTTAAAGATTCTTTAAGTCCATCCATTAGTACTGAGATGGTTACTTCCCGGTGATGTATATCATCTTTATGTCGGCTACCCCAGTATATTTAGACATTTCTTGTTATGCCCTTGTAAAATTATCCATTGCAGTCTCGTTATCTTTTTGTTTTATTGTAAAGATTTTCTTCCAGTCCACTGCAACTAGGAAGTATGTGGCCAATTGGATTGTTATTTGCTTTATATTACTTTGGCTGTCTGCGTCAGATAAAGATTTGTCCTCTCCTAGTCGACAATCTTCAATACATTTTTATTTGTGGATACTGGTAGGAAGACAAGCTCTCAGCACCATCTGCCAATCTTTATTAGTAGGCTCATGAGCATTACCCAAGTCCTTGATACATTTTTTGCAACCTGTCAAATCTTTTCTGGGGTCTGGGAAATCTGTGATAATGGACCACAATTCGGACCTACTCCAAGGGCAATACATGTCTACATTTGTAACAGGAATTACCCCTTGCCTGTCTGCTTTCCCACTGGGAACTGTTATTGTGCGAACAGGATGTATTCCTGCTACTTCACTACTTTCCAAATTAATCCGGGCTTTACCATCTCGGTACTATGGATGGCACCATGCTTACCTGTTAGCTGGTCCCAACCACTTCTCCTATATCTGCTGCAGCCAGTCCTTTACTTTGGGAATATTGCCCCTCTTGGATGCTGAGTGCATGAGAAATGGCCGAGACCAGGGTAGGGTCATCATCTCTTCCTGAATAAAAACTTCCAAAAAGGGTTAGTACAGGTTACAGTTATTTATTTATTTTTTTTAGTTATACTGGTTGTAACTCTTTCCCCTCCCATATATGGTGGCGGTGATGCACCTGCTTTCACTCTTTCTAAAGCACCAGTTTTCTGCTCCTTACTCATTTCACTTTGAATTTCCCCTCAAATTTAGACAATCATTATGTTTCATCCTCAATTTGCGTGATTTTAACAGGCATATTTGATTTTGTACTATCTGTAATGCCTCGGGATTGAAACTACCAATTTTTGGAAATGACACTTTACCACTCTCATGCATACCCATTCATTAACATAAGCCATTGTGTACTTACCATACTTGTTATGCATTATGTACCCTGCGGACCCTTTTGGTCCACCCTCAACTGGAACCACAGTTGACTCGGTCATCCTATAAGTAGATTTAGCACCCATTTTTGGTGGCTTTACCAAACTGCTAAATTAGTTCTTTAGGATACCAGTGGGGGATTCTTTCTAAGTACTCCCACAGAATTTCTTACCCGTCAATATGCAACTGACCGTTATACAACAGGCAACGCATATAGCGGTAGTCCCTACCTACTTTGGTTTATTTCCACTGGAATTCTGGATGGGAAACGTCAGCACCCCATCCAGTGGATTTCAAACAGGATTTTTCAGCTGAGAGAATCAGTGAAATTTCCTTTCTTTTACGCAAATCACGTTTGCGTATTAAAATCTATGCATACAATACACAAACGTGCAGTCCAATCGCAAGACACACAGGTACTGGTTATTTATGTGTCTTATGATTACAGAGGCAGTTTAACTAGGACATGCCCCCTGGACCTGAGGTCTTCATAGGACAGCCTAACACCTGGAAATCGATTTCAAATAGGACAGGTTTCCTGCACCTTTTAACATGTGGATGCAATCCTACAGGCCGCCAGAACCTCTCCTTGTTCAGCATTTCCCTGCGGTACCTTCCTGGTTCACACACTCATGCAATTCTATTTCAGCTGTTCACACACAAAAGAAACTATATTTTCTGTACAGGAAAAAAAAATATTTCACAGAAACAGATAGTATTTTCCCAGAGGTTTTACACTTTGTTGCAACATATTTCTGCAATCCTATTCAAATTGGATAGTTACTTTTGTCAATATACATATATATATATATCTTAATTTAATGTATTAACCCGTTGCTAATAGTGCAGCAAATTTACACACTCTCAACCGTACTTGCGTACCGTGCCACGTGTGTGTCTGCTTACGCACGCACGTGTATCGTATACCTGTGTACACAACTATCACACGTTAACAATCAAATCTGGCAATAAAACATAAACTATATTCTTATTGCTGTTAATGATTGGTACTTTTATATGCTTCCACGTTCCCCACAAGCACCGGAAGTTACCCAGGCAGACAACTTCTGCTGCCTGCTACCTAAATGTTTAGGCGTGAACGGAGCTTATGTTATCTCAGGCCTATGCAAGTGTTATGTGCTTATACGCTCACACAGCTTTATAATTTCAAACAAATAAACTTATCCGATTTTGATTCAGACCTAAAATGAGTGCTATAACTTATGGCAACAGTACAAGGACATAATTTATACAGTGTGCATAATTTCGCTGTGCGTAATTTTGCGCCAACCAACCAAAGAAATTGCTTTTCTTTGTTGTCCCTCTGTTCACATCAGCACCTCTGAGACTATACAAGACATACATGATTTAACAACATTAGATAGTTTTTAAACAAAATTGTTTTAGTGATGCATCTTTCCACCCTTTGTTGTTAGACCAACGTCTGTGCAGTCGTGTAAGACCGGACGTAGCCCCCAACTGTGAAATCCTACTTTAAATCTCTCTACGGCTGTTGACGCTATGTGGACACACCTTGCGTATGGCGATACACAAATGTGAATGCACGGTGTACGCAATGTGTGATGCATAAGCAATACCTTCCTATACTGTAACACTAATAGTATGCATAATAATTGCTAATCTTCATATCAAAATACAATGTGAATTACAGTGCAATATATATCACAGCATAATAACCTTATGTGAAAGCAAGTGAAAACACACACAGTTTCTGTGGTCCAATGCACAAAAGTAATTATTGTATTGAAAGAATATATGACATTATTATTACAAGTAATACAGTGGTACAATACAGTTCAAGAAAAAGGTCAGAGTTACAAACCAGTATACATACGTTCGCATGCGCGTCCCTGGATCCAGAGAGTGCAGTCGTCACCAGATGACTGGTAGAATACAGCTACTGGACTCTGGATCCAGGGGAGCCTTATTTTATACAGTTAAATTATGGGTGTGTATATTGGCAAGTTGTGTCGTATTCCATTGGTCCAGGGGCGAGATGTTTCCAGTTCACTGGACGTCATTGGTTGTTTCAAACAGTAGGTGAAGCCTAGGCTCATGATGCAGTTACAGGAGTTCACCTCTGGGTCCCGATACAAAAAGCTTAGTTCAAATCATATGCTATATTAAACATAAATCTGACATTGTTGTACATTGCGGCAAGCAGATATTAGCAATCTATTCGCAGTCACCGAAATACTGCTAACACAATTCTGCACAATATGATCCTAAACACGATATTAATATGTGATCCCGTTCCTGGACTATATGTATTGTGTGAGCCCCGAACACTGGGATACATATAATACATTGGACATGTAATATAAATGTCTAATTCTTCCTATATACATATATACTGAAATTACTAAAGGGTAAGATAAAATTAAGTTTGGTTTGGAGAAATGTCTCAAAGAATATTAATGTGTAATCAAACCAATCTCTCACGGCCACAAGAGGGAGCATTGTTACTGCAGCTAGCAAGCAACTGCAAAACTAAATATACTTGAATAACACTAGGATTAAAAGGGAAGTTGTTTAAATTAATGTACCATAATGATTAAAAGTGGTTTTCACCAAGTATATATATATATATATATATATATATATATATATATATATTTTGTAGCAAGAAGTTCATATGTGTTTGTATGTATACATGTATCAAATAGGGAATATATTAGTTTGTTAGGGAGGCAGTTTGAATAAGTTTTCCTGCTAAAGTCCTAAAACAATGGGCTGAGCACTCGTGTGTACAGGTGTGTGTAGGCGATACGTCTAATTAAGATCAAATCTCAGTGCACCAGACCTGGGGAGGTCATTAAACCAGTTCATCCATTGTCCAGTGAGGGTCAGATAAGGAGATATATATTTTGTGTAACTATGAGACCCTCAGAGAGGAGTGGAGGTTGCGCAGACACCAGAAAAACTCACTCTAACATATATATATATATATATATATATATATGTGTGTATATTGGTGCCAAGAGACCTCAGGCATCGCATGCTTGTTTGTACATCAAATACAGGGAAATGTTTGTGAATAGAAATTCTACATTTTATGACACCATGCTTGTTTGAGCAGACCTACTCAACCTGGGCCAGCAGATATGATTTACATCTCCTTGGAGGTTACTGGCTAACCTATAATTATCTATTGCATTTGGAATCTGTGAGATCATGCCAGCCATTGCATAAGAATTGGGACATATGGCATTACTTTTGTATTTACTATATATCTGACTTTGACAGGGTGCACCACTGGAGGTACTGTATTAGGGTGCACTACTGGGGGCACTGTATAAGGGTGCACTACAGGGGGCACTGTATAAGGGGCACTACTACATGGGGCACTGCTACAGGGGACATTGTATAAGGGGCACTACTAAGGAGCATTAAGGTGCATATGGAATTGAAAGGAATGTTCCCAAAGTGACAAGAAACAGGGGGGGTCATGTTGACACGCCCCAATTTTCAGTGGCCACACCCCTTGTGGCATGTGACCACGTCCACTTTTCACGCGCACACATGGGGGGGCGGCCCCGATTTCATCTTGTCCTGGGCTCCAAATACCCTAGTTACACCACTGCTCCCACCCTCCCCCTGCTCTCCCACTTTTGCCCCCTTCCACCCTCACCCTGCTCTCACACTTTTACCTTGCTCTGCCACTTTTACCCTTCTTTCCCACTTTTATCCTCTCTCCCACTTTCACCCTGCTCTCCCACCCTCACCCTGCTCTCCCACTTTTACCTTGCTTTGACGCCCTCACCTCGCTCTCACTGTCACCCTCACCTCTATATTATAGATTAACATGTTATAACACCAACCCCCACAGCCCAAACTTTGATTTTTTTTTTGTTAAAAATGGTTTACGCACCAATTAATACTACACCTCTGCTATAGCTCCACCCACATCCACAGCAACGTCCACCTCTGACAAACTGGCCCCACCCACCCAAGGGGATGGGCCCTGCCTATTTTGACAGTCTTGAGCCCCACAATCTTTAAGTTTGGCCATGTTCTGATTAATTTAAACATGCAGCATGTTATTCAGAATCAGATGCAGAAGCCTGTCACCCAGTGCTGTCACCCTCTCCCTGTCCTGTATAACAGGACAAAGGGTGGGAGAAGAGGAAAAAATTTCTTTAATTGGTGCACACTGGTAACAAGAAAGGATCCTTTTTAAAATGTAACTTTTATTATACTAATAAATAAAATAATTTAAATGAATTGTTTATAAAAAACTGCAAGAGAAGCAAGCAAAATAAAAAAAAGTAGATCAAGTGGGTAGAAAAATAAAGGAATGTGTTAAAAAACTGGTTCGCTGGTGTGTTTTATTAGTGCTTTAGATTTATATATTGTTTAATACCACTTACATATTTTAAAATATGGGTGGGCTAATTGTACCTCAACATAACAGATATTTGTAATAATAATCAATCTTTAATATTCTCATCTGAGGTACACGCCACTAAATGTAGATTTCTCAATTTACTGCCCCTCATATATTGCACTATGGTTTGTTCTTATAATCATATTGATAGTATAAGGAGCTATGTAATACCCCTTCTACACCAGAACAAAAACCTGGGTTTTTGCTGGGTCTAACTGGGTCGCAGCTCAGTGTAAAAGGGACCCTCAAAAATATCCCGGATAAAGTGACCCGGCAATCCAACCCAGGTAGCTACCAGGGACGGACCAAGGATGGACCTGGGTAATGGTGCAGTGTAAATGTTGCAACCCGGGTTATCTCACCTGGGTCACAAGTTTAACAGGGCAGACCCAGGTTCAGTGTGAACGGGGCTGACCTGAGAATGATGGTGCTATATAAACGTTGTCTGACCTGGGTTGGAACCATGGACCTCATTCAGACCCGCTCGCTAGCACTCGCAAGCGGCCCAATGGTTTGCGAATGCGCATGCTTCGTTCTGCTCGTGCATGAACTACTCTGTGCGATCGCAGCCTGCTCGCTCACCCAGCAAAGACAGCCCAGTGAAATGAGTGACAGGAGAGGCCGTTTGTGGGTGGTAACAGGGGCAGGACACTAATAACGGGGGTGTGGAGGTGCGAACACAGGTGTGCCTCGGTGTTTCAACGCCGTTTTTAAGGTGTGCATAATTAACAGGCAGCGTCATAGTACACGTCACATGCCTGTTTTTTACACTGAAGTCCTCACAGTGCTTGCGGCAGGGTAAGGCAACCACAAGCACTGCGATCGCTACCGATGGTGCTCAATGTATTAATGTATTAAAGAACTTCCTGGAGATGACGTGCGCTAGTGGGCATCTCAACATACGCTATTGGGTGTCTGCATACACAGAGCGATCTCTCGCACAGCCAAAGTGGGTGTACTTATGCCTTGGCGAGCGATCGCTTCCCATGTCGTCACTTTGACAAATTTGCATACGCTGGATGCGAGCGATCGCATCTAGCGAGCGGGTCTGAATGAGGTCCCATATCTGAAAACCCAGGTCGGACTCGGGTTTTTGGTGGAAAAGAGGTATTACACACAGCTTAATGCCAAACTAATATTGAAATAAATTACCCCCTATAGATAGGGGCTACGTTGTGTGTTTATCGGTACGTGACCGAAGTGCGCACCGCCACGACACAGCTGGCCCAGGGTGCTGTATCTGACAGTCAGCAGGGTCAGTGACATCTGGGCTGAGCACACCTCCGTTTTGGAGAACGATTCTGGTCGCTTATCCCAAAACGCAGCAGCATGTTAATAATGCTGCAGCTAAGAGGGGTCTGCGAACGAGCATGCAGGACCCTACGGCCTATTTCACACTTACCGGTTTTGACCGGCCTGCAAAAAAAAACCCTTTTTTTGCCGGGTGTGAAATGCAGGGAAGCGGGTGGGTCCTTTCACACGGCACGGTTGCCGTGTTACGGCCGGAAATGGCTGCCGTGCCGTCCCTGCACGCCAGTGGTGTATAGGAAACTGTTTCCTTTCACATACACCGGCCGGCTTATACAGCAGCTGCTGTGCATGTCCAGTACGGTAGTTAAATAAAAATGAAAAAAAAAACATTGAAAGCCGCTGCTTGTGAAAGGAACTGAGGACCTGAAAAAAACGTCCAGCTACTGCCTGATTTTTTGCCGGCCGGTCAAAACCGGCAGGTGTGAAACATACCTACGCCTTTGCAGAGTGAAACTCAGAACTACCGGAGATGTACGCAAGCCATCTGGTTTGTGTACATCTCTGAATAAGGTCCCTTCTGTACATGTACACTACAGTACATGAATGTGGAATCCACTCCACAGAGATGCCAGCAGGGGGCGCTGAGCAGAGCCGAACATGAGTCCTAATGAGGAAGGGGCGTACAAGGGGTTACTGTCTCCCTCCCTCCCTGCGTGTAAGTTACGGAAGCAGCAGCGGGCGGTTGGCGCTGCCTCTATAACTTTGTAACACATTTGCCGCTTCCTGAATCCGGCGTCACCGCTCTGTCTTTGGGCGACATGTCTGCCGTAATGTCTAACGGAGAGAGCTCAGCATCTGCCGCGCATCCAGTGCCTGTGGGCAGCAGAGTGACCGTGGTGCTGGGCGCCCAGTGGGGCGATGAGGGGAAGGGCAAAGTGGTAGATTTGCTGGCTCAGGATGCGGACATTGTGTGCCGCTGCCAGGTAAGTGCAGGGCCTCGTGCTGTAGTACTAGCCGTGCTGGTTATAGGAGTGTGAGTGCGGCTAGTAGCTGGGGAATGCCCGTTGTGCTGTGAGTGAGTGAGGACATGTGCACGGGAGCGACACGTGGGTGCAGTGATACTGTAACCGCCTGTAATATGCGGATCGGGATGCCGGTCTGGCTCCATATACATAGATTTGCTCCTTTATTATTACATATGCTGACTTTGTGCTGGGCTGATTGCGGTCACAGATCATGTTTATGTCTCCGTTATAGGTGTGTACTGTGTGTGTCATTCCCAGGCCTAGTATTACACCTGCCACAGCTACATATCATCTCTCTGGCTGTACCAGGAAATAACTTCACTGTCTCTGTTAACGTGCATGTATGTGCTGCTGTCTCCATGCACATCCAGACAGTATATAGAGAAGCTGCTGCTGTATCCATGCACATCCAGACAGTATATAGAGAAGCTGCTGCTGTATCCATGCACATACAGACAGTATATAGAGAAGCTGCTGCTGTATCCATGCACATCCAGACAGTATATAGAGAAGCTGCTGCTGTATCCATGCACATACAGACAGTATATAGAGAAGCTGCTGTTATATCCATGCACATCCAGACAGTATATAGAGAAGAAGCTGCTGCTGCTGTATCCATGCACATACAGACAGTATATAGAGAAGCTGCTGTATCCATGCACATACAGACAGTATATAGAGAAGCTGCTGCTGTATCCATGCACATACAGACAGTATATAGAGAAGAAGCTGCTGCTGCTGTATCCATGCACATACAGACAGTATATAGAGAAGCTGCTGCTGTATCCATGCACATACAGACAGTATATAGAGAAGCTGCTGCTGTATCCATGCACATACAGACAGTATATAGAGAAGCTGCTGCTGCTGTATCCATGCACATACAGACAGTATATAGAGAAGCTGCTGCTGCTGTATCCATGCACATACAGACAGTATATAGAGAAGCTGCTGCTGCTGTATCCATGCACATCCAGACAGTATATAGAGAAGCTGCTGCTGTATCCATGCACATCCAGACAGTATATAGAGAAGCTGCTGTTGTATCCATGCACATCCAGACAGTATATAGAGAAGCTGCTGCTGCTGTATCCATGCACATACTGACAGTATATAGAGAAGAAGCTGCTGCTGCTGTATCCATGCACATACAGACAGTATATAGAGAAGCTGCTGCTGTATCCATGCACATACAGACAGTATATAGAGAAGAAGCTGCTGCTGTTTCCATGCACATACAGACAGTATATAAAGAAGCTGCTGCTGCTGTATCCATGCACATACAGACAGTATATAGAGAAGCTGCTGCTGTATCCCCATGCACATACAGACAGTATATAGAGAAGCTGCTGCTGTATCCATGCACATCCAGACAGTATATAGAGAAGAAGCTACTGCTGCTGTATCCATGCACATACAGACAGTATATAGAGAAGCTGCTGCTGTATCCCCATGCACATCCAGACAGTATATAGAGAAGCTGCTGCTGTATCCATGCACATACAGACAGTATATAGAGAAGCTGCTGCTGCTGTATCCATGCACATACAGACAGTATATAGAGAAGCTGCTGCTGTATCCATGCACATCCAGACAGTATATAGAGAAGCTGCTGCTGTATCCATGCACATCCAGACAGTATATAGAGAAGCTGCTGCTGTATCCATGCACATACAGACAGTATATAGAGAAGCTGCTGCTGTATCCATGCACATCCAGACAGTATATAGAGAAGCTGCTGCTGTATCCATGCACATCCAGACAGTATATAGAGAAGCTGCTGTTATATCCATGCACATCCAGACAGTATATAGAGAAGAAGCTGCTGCTGCTGTATCCATGCACATACAGACAGTATATAGAGAAGCTGCTGTATCCATGCACATACAGACAGTATATAGAGAAGCTGCTGCTGTATCCATGCACATACAGACAGTATATAGAGAAGAAGCTGCTGCTGCTGTATCCATGCACATACAGACAGTATATAGAGAAGCTGCTGCTGCTGTATCCATGCACATACAGACAGTATATAGAGAAGCTGCTGCTGTATCCATGCACATACAGACAGTATATAGAGAAGCTGCTGCTGCTGTATCCATGCACATACAGACAGTATATAGAGAAGCTGCTGCTGCTGTATCCATGCACATACAGACAGTATATAGAGAAGCTGCTGCTGCTGTATCCATGCACATCCAGACAGTATATAGAGAAGCTGCTGCTGTATCCATGCACATCCAGACAGTATATAGAGAAGCTGCTGTTGTATCCATGCACATCCAGACAGTATATAGAGAAGCTGCTGCTGCTGTATCCATGCACATACTGACAGTATATAGAGAAGAAGCTGCTGCTGCTGTATCCATGCACATACAGACAGTATATAGAGAAGCTGCTGCTGTATCCATGCACATACAGACAGTATATAGAGAAGAAGCTGCTGCTGTTTCCATGCACATACAGACAGTATATAAAGAAGCTGCTGCTGCTGTATCCATGCACATACAGACAGTATATAGAGAAGCTGCTGCTGTATCCCCATGCACATACAGACAGTATATAGAGAAGCTGCTGCTGTATCCATGCACATACAGACAGTATATAGAGAAGCTGCTGCTGTATCCCCATGCACATCCAGACAGTATATAGAGAAGCTGCTGCTGTATCCATGCACATACAGACAGTATATAGAGAAGCTGCTGCTGCTGTATCCATGCACATACAGACAGTATATAGAGAAGCTGCTGCTGCTGTATCCATGCACATACAGACAGTATATAGAGAAGCTGCTGCTGCTGTATCCATGCACATACAGACAGTATATAGAGAAGAAGCTGCTGCTGTATCCATGCACATACAGACAGTATATAGAGAAGCTGCTGCTGTATCTCCATGCACATACAGACAGTATATAGAGAAGCTGCTGCTGTTGTATCCATGCACATACAGACAGTATATAGAGAAGCTGCTGCTGTTGTATCCATGCACATACAGACAGTATATAGAGAAGCTGCTGCTGCTGTATCCATGCACATACAGACAGTATATAGAGAAGCTGCTGCTGCTGTATCCATGCACATACAGACAGTATATAGAGAAGCTGCTGCTGCTGTATCCATGCACATACAGACAGTATATAGAGAAGCTGCTGCTGCTGTATCCATGCACATACAGACAGTATATAGAGAAGCTGCTGCTGCTGTATCCATACACATACAGACAGTATATAGAGAAGAAGCTGCTGCTGTTTCCATGCACATACAGACAGTATATAGAGAAGCTGCTGCTGTATCTCCATGCACATACAGACAGTATATAGAGAAGCTGCTGCTGTTGTATCCATGCACATACAGACAGTATATAGAGAAGCTGCTGCTGTTGTATCCATGCACATACAGACAGTATATAGAGAAGCTGCTGCTGTTGTATCCATGCACATACAGACAGTATATAGAGAAGCTGCTGCTGCTGTATCCATGCACATACAGACAGTATATAGAGAAGCTGCTGCTGTATCCATGCACATACAGACAGTATATAGAGAAGCTGCTGCTGCTGTATCCATGCACATACAGACAGTATATAGAGAAGCTGCTGCTGCTGTATCCATGCACATACAGACAGTATATAGAGAAGCTGCTGCATCCATGCACATACAGACAGTATATAGAGAAGCTGCTGCTGCTGTATCCATGCACATACAGACAGTATATAGAGAAGCTGCTGCTGCTGTATCCATGCACATACAGACAGTATATAGAGAAGAAGCTGCTGCTGTTTCCATGCACATCCAGACAGTATATAGAGAAGAAGCTGCTGCTGTATCCATGCACATACAGATAGTATATAGAGAAGAAGCTGCTGCTGTTTCCATGCACATCCAGACAGTATATAGAGAAGAAGCTGCTGCTGTATCCATGCACATCCAGACAGTATATAGAGAAGCTGCTGCTGTATCCCCATGCACATACAGACAGTATATAGAGAAGCTGCTGCTGTATCCATGCACATACAGACAGTATATAGAGAAGCTGCTGCTGCTGTATCCATGCACATACAGACAGTATATAGAGAAGCTGCTGCTGCTGTATCCATGCACATACAGACAGTATATAGAGAAGCTGCTGCTGCTGTATCCATGCACATACAGACAGTATATAGAGAAGAAGCTGCTGCTGTTTCCATGCACATACAGACAGTATATAGAGAAGCTGCTGCTGTATCTCCATGCACATACAGACAGTATATAGAGAAGCTGCTGCTGTTGTATCCATGCACATACAGACAGTATATAGAGAAGCTGCTGCTGCTGTATCCATGCACATACAGACAGTATATAGAGAAGCTGCTGCTGCTGTATCCATGCACATACAGACAGTATATAGAGAAGCTGCTGTATCCATGCACATACAGACAGTATATAGAGAAGCTGCTACTGCTGTATCCATGCACATACAGACAGTATATAGAGAAGCTGCTGCTGTATCCATGCACATACAGACAGTATATAGAGAAGCTGCTGCTGCTGTATCCATGCACATACAGACAGTATATAGAGAAGCTGCTGCTGCTGTATCCATGCACATACAGACAGTATATAGAGAAGAAGCTGCTGCTGTTTCCATGCACATCCAGACAGTATATAGAGAAGAAGCTGCTGCTGTTTCCATGCACATCCAGACAGTATATAGAGAAGAAGCTGCTGCTGTATCCATGCACATCCAGACAGTATATAGAGAAGCTGCTGCTGTATCCCCATGCACATCCAGACAGTATATAGAGAAGCTGCTGCTGTATCCATGCACATACAGACAGTATATAGAGAAGCTGCTGCTGCTGTATCCATGCACATACAGACAGTATATAGAGAAGCTGCTGCTGCTGTATCCATGCACATACAGACAGTATATAGAGAAGAAGCTGCTGCTGTATCCATGCACATCCAGACAGTATATAGAGAAGCTGCTGCTGTATCCCCATGCACATCCAGACAGTATATAGAGAAGCTGCTGCTGTATCCATGCACATACAGACAGTATATAGAGAAGAAGCTACTGCTGTATCCATGCACATACAGACAGTATATAGAGAAGAAGCTACTGCTGTATCCATGCACATACAGACAGTATATAGAGAAGAAGCTACTACTGTATCCATGCACATACAGACAGTATATAGAGAAGAAGCTACTGCTGTATCCATGCACATACAGACAGTAGATAAAGAAGCTGCTGCTGTTTCCATGCACATCCAGACAGTATATAGAGAAGATGCTGCTGCTGTATCCATGCACATCCAGACAGTATATAGAGAAGCTGCTGCTGTATCCATGCACATACAGAGAGTATATAGAGAAGAAGCTGCTGCTGGTGTATCCATGCACATACAGACAGTATAGAGGGAAGCTGCTGTATCCATGCACATACAGACAGTATAGAAGGAAGCTGGTGCTGCATATATGCACATACAGACAGTATAGAGGGTGTGTGGGTAAAATCCGGAAACATAGTAACTGCAGTGAAAAAGCCGGAAACAATGTAAAGTGTATTGAAAAAGCCAGAAATCATAGCAAGTGTATTGAAAAAGCTAGAAATCCATAGTGAATGTATTAGAAAAGCCGGAAATCCATAGTAAATGTATGAGATAATCATATTACATGTATTGAAAAAGCCGGAAATCCATAGATGTATTAGAAAAGCTGGAAATCGTATTGCATGTATTTGAAAAAGCCGGAAATCATAGTAAAGTGCATTAAAAAAGCTGGATATTATAGTAAATGCATTATGCATTAAAAAAGACGGCAATCATACATTTACTATGGATTTCCGGCTTTCTTCTTCGGGGTCCATGGGGTCCACAGCCATTAATGTTGGGTGTGAATCCCGGTCACCAAACAGTTAATACAAACGAGCTCTCTGCTCCCAGGATGCACTGGGTTTCCTTCTCATATACCCCACCTCCTGCCTCAGGTAGCCAGTTCTCCCTGTTTGGTGTGTTCACCACATAGACAGTGGTTTGTACTCGTCTTGCAGACGAGTACAAAAAAAAAAAAAGTTTTACACTCTATCTCAGCGGGTGGTCTTAGCTGCCTGGAAGCAGCCTCGCACCTGATTGGAGGCGCACCGGCCACGCGATGCAACTACCTCCTCTGGTGCCGCATCGCTAGCCTCGGCAGGTCCTTGGCAGAGGCTTTCTGGCCCTGGACCACAACCGGCTCAAGGGGATGGCAGGTAAGCAGGTGGCCGCGGCGGCCGCTGACGCCGGGACCACATGGCGGTCCGGCCTCCGGTGGTGAGACTGGCCGGAGGAGCGCTGCAGTCAGGAGGCATACGGCTTGTTCTCCTAGCCTAGACCGCCGGAATTTGATGTTCCTGACCAGCCGGGGCTTGTGGCGGCGGCCAGGTCAGTTTACCGGGCAGGTCCAAGCAGCATAGGGGAGGTATGCTTCCCTGGCGGCCCCACCCCCAATCCACACGCTAGTTCAGTCCTCTGGCACAGTTGATTGTGGATTGTTCCTCCCAGCCTCCATATAGGGCAGCCAGAGTGTATGTCAGTTGCTCTCAGAACACTGCTCCTACAAGAGGGACGCTGGGCAGTCTCCCTGTATACCTTGCCTACTGCTGGTCTAGGTTTTTACAGGGCTCTATCCTACCTAAGCTGAGGCTGATTATGGTAGTGAGAGCTTATATGCATATGGCTCGCAGAGTATTTATGCATGACATGTGATTGTTGTTTATGGATACTGTTTCTTCTGTAAAAGAACTGTAATTCCTGTATACTGTCACTGTCTCTCCCCTTCCCTTGCTACAGGTGTGTGGGTTGAGAGTAGAAAGCAGCACATATACACTCAGAACCAGTGGCATAGTGTTATGTCTAAGGAGTCTGAGGATCAGGTGGCGGGAGCCCCGTTGCTGATATCCTGTGTAGCCTGCAAGGCAGGTTTGTCCCCACAGGACTTTCTAGAAAATGGGCTTTGTGGGAACTGTTTCAGACAGCCACCACACCAATTAAGTTTGCCTGTTTCAGGCCTTGAGCCTCCTTGGGCATTTTCTCAGGTTATGGCTCAGGTCGCGGAACGGCTGGCTGCCCCGGTACCACCGGTTTGGGGTTTGCCTCAGCAGATGCATCTTGTGCCCATGATGTGGCCGCCTTGGATGGACCCTGGTGCTGGTAAGGTTATGGCATCATCCTCAGGGGCTTTTCAGCCTCAGGCTGTCAAGTAAAAGCAGCCTAAATCTAGGCGCCATGTACCGCCTTACATGGGTGAGTACTCGAGTGCCTCCTCCGAGGAGGAACAGGCACAGGACTTTTCGCAGGAGTCTAGCTCCGAGGAGGGTGATGATCATTTCCCAGTAGCCGATGTCCCTTTTCTGATAATGGCTGTAAAATCGGTGTTAAATATCGAGGAAGGGGATCTTCCGCTTAGGAAAGCCCCCCTGTTCAAGCGCCAAAAAGTGGTTAAGGCAGAATTCCCAAAGTCTGAAAATTTATCAGAACTTATGGAGGAAGCCTGGGTCCGTCCGGATAAGATAAGCCATTCTTCTAAATGAATGGCGCTTCTATATCCTTTTCCAGCAGAGGACTGTGCCACGTGGGAGAATCCACCATTAGTTGATGCGCATGTGGCACAGCTGATTAAACGTACCACTTTGCTAATCCCGGCAGTTTCGCTGAAGGAAACCACGGATAGGAGACTGGAGTCTTGTCTCAAATCAATTTTTTCGCTGGCAGGAACGGCCACCCGCCCAGCTATGGCCACTGCCTGGGTAGCAAGAGCTACTGAGGAGTGGGCCAAAACTCTAACAGATGCCTCTAAGGAGCAGCTGGATATGATCTACTTTATTAGAGAAGGGGCCTCTTATTTGGGTGATGCCGCCTGAAGTTTCAGCTGAGTCCGTGGTGGCACGTACGATCCTCTGGTTGAAGGATTAGAGGGCATATGTCGGGTCCAAAAAGGCCCTAGAATTCCTTCCATTCACAGGAGGTGTGCTCTTTGGTCCAGAACTGAACAAAATTGTATCCTCCATGGCAGCCTCAAAGACGGCAGGTTTACCATCAGCAACCTCGTCTAAATTGAGGAGGGTGTCCTTTCGGGGGTTTCGGCCGCAGGGCAAGGCCAAAGGTCAGCCCTCAGCGAGATTTCCACCAAGAAAGGCAGGACCCAGGAAGCCCTGGCAGAACAAATGTCCAGGATAAACCAATGGCCTGATGGGACGGGCCTCCCCCTGGGGGATCCCAGGTTGGGGGGCCGACTGCTTCGGTTCTCTGAGCCCTGGCACCTCACGACGGAGGATGCCTGGGTTCGGGGAGTTGTTTCCCGAGGGTACGCCCTGACGTTTTGGAGGACTCCTCCTCAAAGGTTCTTTTGTGTAAACCCGCAGGTGGGTTCAGAAAGAGCTTTGGCCCTTCAGAAGGCTATTCTTGCCTTACTAGCATCAGAAGTAGTGATTCCGGTGCCAGAGAACCAGTTCCGAGGTTCTGAAACCGAATGGGTCATACCGGCCTATTCTAAATCTGAGAGAGCTCAACAAATTTGTTCGAGCCCCCGGGTTCAGGATGGAAACATTGCGATCGATTGTGTTGGCAATGGAACAGGGGGACTATATGGTGTCCATAGACATACAAGATGCCTACCTTCACATCCCAATCACACAGGCTCATCAAAAATGTCTTCGTTTTGCGGTAGGGGAGGAACATTTTCTGTTCCAGGCCCTGCCGTTTGGCCTGTCCACAGCCTCTCGGGTATTCACCAAGGTGATGGCAGCGATGATGGCATGCCTCAGGCGCCAAGGCGTCAGGATTTTGCCTTACTTGGACGACCTCCTGTTGCTGGGGCAGTCCCCACAGCAGTTACAGGATCATTTGAGGCTGACAGTATCATGTCTGTACAGTCACGGCTGGATCATAAACTGGCAAAAGTCGTCACCCTGTTCGGTACAACAGATGTCATTTGGGAGCGAGATTGGACTCTGTGGTGCAGAGAATATTTCTGCCGGAGGAGAAGATCCTTGCTCTACAATCGCGAATATGCAGGTTGCTTCGCAACAGGCAAATATCCGTTCTAGTAGCCATGCAGGTCCTGGGATCGATGGTGGCCACCTTCAGGATGGTAGAATACGCTCAATTCCACTCCAGACCACTGCAGCAATTCATTCTGTCTCGCTGGAACAAGGATCATCGAACAATCAGGTCTCAGCTGCTGCATCTCTCTCCCAGAGGTACGGTTGTCCCTGACCTGGTGGTTGCAGACAAAGCATCTCAGGCAGGGTCGCCCCTTTTGGGTGTCTGATTGGACATTGGTCAAAACCGGCGCCAGTCTTCAAGGTTGGGGGGCGATGACGGGGTCACACACTTTCCAAGAAAAGTGGTCAGTGACGGAAAGCCGGCTACCGATAAATATCCTGGAACTAAGAGCTATATTCAAAGCTTTAGTGCAGGCTCAGGAAATCTTAAAGGGCAGGTTGGTGCAGATACAGTCGGACAATCGCACCGCGGTCGCCTACCTAAATCATCAAGGGGGCACGAGGAGTCGGGCCACCTTGGCAGAGGTATCAAGAATCCTGGTATGGGCAGAGACTCATCTGCCCACGATATCTGCCATGTTCATTCCAGGAATCCTGAATTGGGAGGCAGATTTTCTCAGTCGGCAAGAGATAAATGCAGGGGAATGGGCCCTACATTCACAGGTTTTTCGGAACCTTGTGGATAGATGGGGTCTACCAGAAATAGATCTGACGGCATCAAGAAGGAACAACAAGGTTCCCAGGTACGGATCCTGGACAAGAGATCCGAGAGCCGAGTTTGTAGACGCACTGACAGTAAAGTGGCGTTACAAGCTGGTATATCTGTTTCCCCCGTTTGCTCTTCTGCCCAGAGTGGTCAGAAAGATCAAACGAGAGGGCAGCACCGTCATATTAATAGCTCCGGCGTGGCCGAGACGGCACTGGTTCACAGATCTGCGGTCTCTCTCTCCATAGACACTCCATGGCCTCTGCCATTGAGACCGGATCTGTTGCTACAGGGTCCCTGCTGGTACCCGGATCTTCATCAGCTATCTTTGATGGCATGGCTCTTGAGGCCTCCGTTTTGAGGGAAAAGGGGTTTTCCGAGTCTGTTATACAGACTATGCTGAAGGCACGTAAACCATCCTCAGCCCGTAAATATTATAGGGTTTGGCATACTTTCTTTCAGTGGTGTGAACTGAAAGGGTATGATCCACATAAATTCTTGATATCCAGAATGCTGGATTTTCTTCAAAGCGGTCTGGAAAAAGGGCTACGCCTGGCCTCTTTAAGGGTACAGGTGTCAGCTCTTTCAGTCTGGTTCCAACATAAAATTGCTCTGAGACCAGATATAAAGACCTTTTTTGAGGATTCAGCCTTCCTTTGTTTCCCCGGTTGTTCCGTGGGACTTGACTCTAGTTCTGAAGGTTTTACAGGTTCCTCCGTTCGAGCCTATAAAGTCAATAGACATCAAGTGGCTAACAGCAAAGACTGTATTCCTCCTTGCTATGGGATCAGCATGTAGAGTGTCTGATTTAGCTGCGCTTTCCTTTCGGGAGCCGTTCTTGATATTTCATCAAGATAGAGCAGTACTACGTACTAGGGAGGGTTACCTTCCGAAAGTGGTGTCTAAATTTCATATTAATTAAGAAATAGTAGTTCCAGCATTTTAGGGCACAAGTCTCTCACAAGGTGAGGCTTCCCTGGATGTGGTCCATGCGTTGAGAATTTATGTTAAACGCACGAGCAAATGGAGGAAGTCCGATTCACTTTTTGTGCTTTATGGTTGTCATAAGCGTGGCTGGCCATCCAATAAACAGATTCTGGCTAGGTGGATTCGCATGGCAATTTCATTGGCTTATACACAGGCTGGTAGGCGTGTGCCGGATTCAGTGACGTCACATTCTACTAGGGCGGTAGGTCCATCATAATTGCTGAGCAATTATGTAAAGCAGCCACATGGTCTTCTATCCATACCTTTGTAAAATGTTATGCCTTTGACACTTTTGCCTCTCAGGATGCCTCCTTCGGGCGTAGGATTCTCCTCCGTGAGTCAGGAGCGTCCCCGCCCGTTAGTGCTTTGGGATATCCCCAACGTAATGGCTATGGACCCCGAAGAAGAAAATAAGAGTTATGGTATAACATACCTTTTTGTTAACTTTTTCTTCGAGGTCCATGGGTTCCACAGGACACCCACCCAGATGTAACTGTAGTTCTGGGGGAGGTTTTCCGTAGTTTCTTCTCTTGAAAGTCTGGACTCGTAAGTATGGGTCTTTTCTTTCTTACCCTTTGTCTCTGCCTGCTTGAGCTTGGTAACGAACTGGCTGCCTGAGGCAGGAGGTGGGGTATATGAGGAGGAAACCCGGTGCATCCTGGGAGCAGAGAGCTCGTTTGTATTACCGTAACTGTTTGGTGACCGGGATTCATAACCCAATGTAATGGCTGTGGACCCCATGGACCTCGAAGAAAAAGAGTTAACAAAGGTATGTTATACCATAACTCTTATTTTTTCAATGCATTTATTATGTTTCCGGCTTTTACCCTCCTCCGTATAGAGGGAAGCTGCTGCTGCTGTATACATGCACATACAGACAGTATAGAGGGAAGCTGCTGCTGTATACATGCACATACAGACAGTATATAGAGAAGCTGCTGCTGCTGTATACATGCACATACAGACAGTATAGAGGGAAGCTGCTGCTGCTGTATACATGCACATACAGACAGTATAGAGGGAAGCTGCTGCTGCTGTATACATGCACATACAGACAGTATATAGAGAAGCTGCTGCTGCTGTATACATGCACATACAGACAGTATAGAGGGAAGCTGCTGCTGCTGTATACATGCACATACAGACAGTATAGAGGGAAGCTGCTGCTGCTGTATACATGCACATACAGACAGTATAGAGGGAAGCTGCTGTATACATGCACAGACAATTTACAGAGAAGCTTCTGCTCTAAACATGCACATACAGTAAACTTAACCAGACAATATTTTCCCTATACAGCTGACATGCTGCCTGAATGGTATGTCAACATGTTAATTCAAGAACCCTGCACTTGTCACAGCCTGTGCAGTTCCTCTTTCCTGTCTGGGGTGTAGCTCTCTGCTCTGGTGCTTCTAGAACACTCTGGTCTGTATCTCAGCAGTTTTTTTGCAGTAGCTGAGTGTGCAAGAAGCACCAGAGCAGAGAGTGACACCCCAGGCAGGAAAGAGGAACTGCACGGGTTGTTACAGGTGTAGGGTGCTAGAATCAACACTACATTCACAATGCTGACAGCCAGAATGTCTACAGTCTAAAGGTTAGGGCTAAAATGATCTGAAAAACCCTGTGTGGACACGTGATATGTCGACATTCTGAATGTTGACAATATGTACCACACCTGCCTAAGCTCTGAAAGTAGCATTTTAAAATGTTTTTCTTTGGTATAAACCTTTTATATTCAACAGTTTAACTGCAATCTCAAAATGGCTATCCGTTGTGTCTCTGTAATTCCATGGGGGATATGTATCATACATTGAAGAGTGATAAAGTGGAGAGGGATAATGTACCAGAGATAAAGTGGAGAGAGATAATGACCGCTTTTAACTGTCATGTTAGATCCTGTGTTTGAAAAATTACAGGATTTCTCCACTTTATCACTCTTGAAGGTTTGATACTTCACCCCATATCAGCTTCCTTTCTGTTTGATGCAGTGTCACTTCAGAAGGTTGCCCTCATGAAATTAAATTTTTTTCTTCTTCGGGGTCCATAGGCTCCACAGGGAGACCTTGGGATGTAGGTAATGGATCTGGAATCCGGGCACCACGCAGTTAAAAGCTTTCAGCTCCCAGGATGCACTAGGTCCACCCTCCCTATACCCCGCCCCCGAGGCACCTCAGTTTCGTTGTTGCCCGGCCGGAGTCGGTCACCATTACGCAGGGGGCTGGTTAGACAGCCCATAAGCTTTACGTTTATGATTGTTTTGTTCTACTTTTACAATCATAGAGCGAGCAGCAGCAGACTGTCCGTGGGACGTCTGCGCTGCTGCTCTGTCACCTCTCCGGTGCCGCAACGCCAGTACTGAGCTGGGGATCCCGGCAGGTATTCTAGGGGTTAGCGCTAGTCAAGGCCCCCGTGGAGGACCCAGACTGCATCCTAAATAGCGTTTTTCAATACGTGGTGCAGAATAATATTCAGGAGTATTTTTTTTTTTATTTTTTTTTAATGAAAATAACTATTCCCAGCAAATTTTGGGGTACTTGAAAATGGGGGTGTGCATATTTAAAAGTTGCTAAAGTGTAGTTGTAAAAATCGTGAAAAACCCATCTGCTGCAAGCACCTGCAATAAAAAAAAAAACTTGGGGCATACTTGGGGACCCCCCAGAGTCAAGTTCGCTAGTTTTTTACTTTGTACCCCAATTTTTTTCTCCCCTTTTTCAAAGTAATTTTTTGGGGGTCCTTAAATGGTGTTTTTTTTTTTTTTTGACAGTTTACCTTTGGGGGACTGTCTGAAGGCTGCAGGGGGGTTCCCGCAACGTTGCACCCCAAAACCCCAATTCTGCACTTTTTTCCTCCTGCTATTCATAGGCAAAACTTTTTCGCCTGGTACATTGCATTGACTTTCTGCCTAGGCGGAAAGTTCTTCAAACTGTATACGGGGTAAAACCAAAACGGGCGAAAATTACGTCACCCGCGAAAGTTTTGCCAAAAACACGCAAAAACTGCTTTTCGCTCCAAATTGAATACGGGCCTATGGCTGTCGATACCTCTGGTCTCAAGGGACAGACTGGAGGTGGCTGAGTGTGGACGCAGGCTCTAGCCACCGCGATCCACTAGACCACCAGGGACAATAGGTGTCGGAACCACCGTCCCGGAGGTTAAAAATCAGCACGGGGAGACATCTTCCCCATTTCAAGCTGCTCCTCCCCTCACTCAGGGTGCCTTTTCTCTGAGCTGCTCTCCTCCTCCGGCCACGCCCCCTCTGAGGTCTATGGCAGCCATTTTCTTCAAGTGGTGCAGTTGCAGCTCTCAGGACAGGGCGAGGTCCGGTCCCCCCTACATACCTTTCCCTTGGGTTAGTATATGTAGCACTATATCCTACCTGATACTGAGCCTGTGTAGTTGATTGTAGTGTGAATTTGTAGTCTGTATTATGCATTGTATGTAACTTATGCTAGTGCTGCCTGTCTGTCGTTTTTTTTTTTGTTTTTTTTTTAACTGTCAGTATATATCTATACTTTTCTTCTCATCTGCCCTAATATAGGTGTAGTTAGGGTGGTTCCTATACCTCGCATATATAAAAAGTTAATATTTGTGAGGTCTGTCACATAATTGTGTGCTGCACTGTGCCATATTTAGGCAAAGGTTCCTGCAGCTTACCCAGGCATCAGTCAGGACCAGGGTTGTGCTCTCAGACTAGTATTCTATATACTCATGATTGCACCATACCCAGTGCCATATTGTTAGACATGTCTGACAAGGGTAACGAACACACTTCACCCATTCTGCTATCTTGCAGGTTATGTGCTGCAGGTTTAAGTGAGGAGGATTTGGTTCTGGAGGGATTATATGCGAAGTGTTCTAATCCTCCAGGCACTTCATACCCCCCCAACAACGGTACAGGAACCCCCTTAGGCTGCCTTTTCTCAGGTCCTGGCCTCCATTGCGGGACCCCTGGCGGTCCCTGATGTTATTCCCCAGATGGGGTTACCTCAGCAGACCATTATGCCCTTTCAGGGTCGGTCTCAGATTATGCAGCCTAGTCCTGTACCTCAGCAGTCTGTCATTCCCTTACAGGGATTACCACAGGCTATGCATCCACCATGGGTAGATGCTTTTTTCTACTTCAGTGCAGAGCCTGGTGACTTCCTCTACTGCCCTTCAGTCTATATTGTAGGGTGAGAAACCCCTGAAGCCAGCTAAACGTCCTGTGGTGTCATATTAGTCTACTCAAGTCTGAGATGTCGTCAGACGACGGAGAGATTGTTGATGCCTCTGACACTGACTCACCTCTGCAAGAGGTGGAGACTAGGGGCCTGATTCAGAGCCGGACGCTCTGACAGAGCGAGCGCTCTGCTCGCTCTGAATCAGGGCCCTCCTCCATTAAATTGGAGCGTCTTCCTGGACGCTCTTATAGCTGTGGGTGACCACCCACAGCATATACGAGCGTCCAAAAAGATGGTCGCGATGGTCTTGACCACATCGCGACCATCGGACTTGCGACGGAGACCCTGCGGTAGGGTCTCCCTGCCACAAGACCTGGAGTGATTTTGGCTCTCTGTCAGTGGGGCCGGCTTCAGACGGTAGGCGTTTCCATGGGAACGCCTCCGTCTGGCAGGCACGCCCACCAAAGGGGGCGTGCTGTCAGTCACAATCGACAGCACGCCCCCTTTGGTGCGAGACCCGGAGCGACAGCTTGGCTGTCGCAGTCCGGGTCTTGCGCATGCACACGACGGAGCTCCCTCTGTCATGCGCAGTGGGGAACAGCGACCCACTTGTGAGCGTACTGCCGCTTGCGAGTGGGTCTGAATGACCCCCTAGGTTCATTATTAGTATTCCTGCCTTGGTGCGTGCTGTCAGATCCATATTGGTAATGGAGGATGACGAGCCAGCCCCTCAGTCGAAACACACTCAGTTTAAACGGGTCAAGGTGACTTCGGCAGTATTCCCTCTTATCAGATCAGCTAGTGGATCACATGGCTCCTGCCTGGCAATCACCTGGTAAGAGGTATCGGCCTCAAAAGCGTTTGGCCTCATGTTACCCTTTTCCTGAGGCTCATTGTAAAAAATGGGAATCACCCCCGGCGGTGGATTCTCATTTTACATGTTTACTAATAAGTTATACACTGCCTTATGCCTTGCATTTCTTCCTTAAAGGATCCTACGGATAGGAAGGTGGAAACTTGCCTGGAATTGTTAGCGGTTGCCTTGTCCGTCCATGGCTAGCTAAAGCTATAGAGTGTTGGACTGATGCACTTGAGGACTCCTTCCCCTCGGAAGCTCATGAGAATCAGGTGTCATTGGTTGGCCACATTAGGGATGTGGCTGCATATATTGGTGAGGCTGCTCTGGATGCCAGTCTGCTGACCTCTAGAATCTCGGCCACGGCCATGTCTGCTCGCCGTTCCCTGTGGCCCTGCTCTTGGAGGGCTGATGCTGATTCTAAGAAAGGCCTGGAAGCCTTATCATGCAATGGTCCAGACCTAGACAAAACTGACACATTGGCAGCATCGAAATCTGCGTTTCTGCCTTTAGAATCTGCCCTTTCAAAGTCTAGAACCTCTTCCTTTCGTCCCCAAGGAAAATCCAAAGGACAGTCCATTCCTAGACAGTCAGCTGCCAAAAAGGCCGCCAAGCCTAAGAAACCGGCCTGGAGCACAAGACACCCTGCTCCCAAACCAGAGGATAAACCCTCAGCCTGACGGGGCGGACCTCCCTCTGGGGGATCCCAGAGTAGGAGGCCGACTTCTTCAGTTCGCCCAGTGCTGGTGTCAAACCACCACGGACGCTTGGGTGAGAAGTGGTCTCTCACGGGTACGCCCTCTCATTCCTTCAAAGACCGCCTCACCAGTTTTTCTGCATCGGCCATTCTTCAGACAAGAGCAAGGCCTTACAAATTCAGAAAGCCTTACAGCCCTTGCTACAGGCAGGGGTAATTGTGCCAGTCCCACTATCCCAGCGAAGGACAGGTTGTTGTTCTACTCTTTCTGGTGCAGAAGCCGAATGAGTCTCATCGGCCTATCCTCAACCTCAAATCCCTGAACAAATTCCTCAGAGTGCCCAGGTTCAGGATGGAAACCCTACGTTCCATCATACTGGCTATGAAACCTGGGGATTTTACGGTATCACTGGATATCCAGGACTCATACCTACGTGTCCCTATAACGCGTTACCTCCGGTTTGCTATACTACAGCAACACTTCCAGTTCACAGCGCTACCCTTTGGCCTGTCCACAACTCCAAGGGTGTTTACCAAAGTTATGGCTATCATGGTGGCCCATCTGCGGAATCTGGGTATCCGCATACTACCATACTTGGACTTGCTTCCTCCTGTTGGGAGGCTCTCCAGAAGTGCTTTGCCACCACCTGCAACTGACAATTGCCTTTCTACAGACACACGGGTGGTTAATCAATTTGAAAAAGGGGACTTGTGTCCTTTACGGACTCAATGCAGAGAGAACCCAATGAATGTTTACTTACCCAAGTACCAAAAGTACCCAAGTACCAAAAGTTGTCCCCACCTAAAGATGAAAGTTGTCCCCTCGCGGGCTCGGTGGCTCGCTAGAAGGTTCTATTCCCCCTCTATGCCCACTTGGATTGTAGGGAATGACGCTGGACACTGGCTGATTACGTCGGGCTCCTCTCCGTGAAGGGGATTTAGACATTACCATGATTGACGATAATGAGTGTAGGACACTTGGGTTCTCTCTGCAATGAGTCCATAAAGTACACAAGTACCGGAAAAAGTCCTCCCTGAATCCCTCGCTGAGGATGATTCATCTGGGGACCCTACTGGATTCTCAACAGCAGAGAATTTTTCTGACATCTCCACATTACAACTACGAATACGCAGGTTCCTCCACAGTCACCGAGTGTCAATTCACTTGGCGATGCGGGTTCTGGGATCTATGGTGTCCACCTTCGACATGGTGGAATATGCTCAATTTCATTCCAGGCCTCTGCAGGGGCTGATCCTCTGCAGATGGAATGGATTGCCCCGCTGGATCAAAACTCAGACAATAGTGCTCTCCGGAGGTGCGTCTGTCTCTGTCTTGGTGGCTGCTGACTTCTCATCTAACCAAGGGTCGCCCCTTTTGGATCCCGGACTGGGTACTCCTAACAATAGATGCCAGTCTACGGGGCTGGGGCGCAGTGACTGGTCCGCCCTCTTTTTTCAAGGTCATTGGACAGCAGTCGAAGCAACACTCCCAATAAACATATTTGACCTTTGGGCCGTGTACAGGGCCCTCAAGATGGCCAAACACCCACTTCACGGAAGACCCGTGCAGGTTCAGTCCAACAACGCCACCACGGTAGCTTACATCAACCATCAAGAAGGCACTGTAAGTCGGGCAGCAATGACCGAAATATCACAGATTCTTACATGGGCTTATTTGCACTCTATGGATTTCATAAGAAAGGATGGCCAGCCAATAAACTAACATTGGCTAGATGGCTTCGTATGACTATCTTAGAGGCCTACACGCAGAAAGGTCTTCCTGTTCCAGGTTCTGTTACTGCTCATTCCACTCGATCTGTGGGTCCCTCATGGGCAGCTCGCCGTGGCACCTCGGCTGTTCAGCTGTGTAAGGCGGCCACGTGGTCGTCTTCTGTCCAGACCTTTCTAAGGTTCTATGCTTTTGATACCTTCACGTTCAGGATGCTTCCTTTAGGTGCTGGATTCTCCCCTCAGCGCAGGAGCGTCCCCACCCTTAAAAGGACTGCTTTGGGATATCCCCAAGGTCTCCTTGTGGAGCCTATGGACCCTGAAGAAGAAAATAAGTTATGGTAAGAACTTTTTGTTAACTCTTTCTTCGAAGTCCATAGGGTCCACAGGGCACCCACCCTGACGCACCTGGCTTCATATGGGCTGTGTTTTCCGTCTCCTCCTTTGTGAGAATGTGATTCTTGAGTGTACCGGTCTTCCTTCTCTCTTATCCTTCTCCGGCTTTTGGCTTATTACGTACTGAGGTGGATCGGGGGCGGGATATAGAGAGAGTGGACCTGCATCCTGGCAGCTGAAAGCTTTGAACTGCGTGGTGCCCGGAATCCAGATCCATCGCCTAAACCCCAAGGTCCCCCTATGGACTTCGAAGAAAGAGAGTTAACAAAGGGACCTAATTTTTTGCTTACTTTGTTCATATGGGCAGACTGGACATTTTAGTTAGGAGGCTCATGTTATGGGTTATTGATCACTCAGCGGGTGCTGCCTTATTTTGGATCCAGATCAACAGAATCCCTTCCAATTTAGCCACAGATGTAAATGGCCAACCTGGATGAGAATTTGGATTGGGGTTTGTGCAATAGGTGCAGATTTTGCCAAGAGATTAAAGCTGCATTGTGGTGTTGCGTGTGTTTGTGTGTGGGTTTTTTTATTTTTATTTTATTAAAAGGTTGAAACCAACCTGGGTTTAGCTTTTAAAAACATTTGCTGTTTAAATCCAGCGGCAAAAATGCTGGAAATCAGCATTTCTGCAAACTCTTAGGATGGGTACTCACTAGGGCTATATTGGGACTATTTGCCGCATTGCAATTGTGGGTACACATTAAACGATTTCACTCTCCCGTGGGTGGCAAAAAAGATCTTTTGGTTGGCCGTGCAGCACGGCCACTGAGACAATATCATATGCTGGGCTGTGCAGTTTAATGAAGGAGGGAACGAGGCGGTGTTCCGTCATTAATTAAATTGTGTAGTGTGTGCGACATATTTATGATGGTCCCGAGAATTTTTCTTCGCCCCGACCATCTGCACGATTTGCTGTCGTTATGTACCCGGCCTTATCTCACCACAATTCCCAGCCTGCTCTGTCAGCACTGGCTTACTTCAAGCAGCACTTGACCACTTTATTGAGGTTGGTAGAGGACAGTGCACACAGGCTGAAACCAGGCTTCTTGTGACCACTTTTACCAACATGTCCAATTGTTAACTAATTTGGTTTTGTTCAGTTTTTTTACTTGGGGACCAAAGAATGGGGGCTTACAACATGGACATACATTGTTACATCACTCATGTACATAAATAATCCTTATGAGCCACTGGTCACCCTCTGCTTAAAACATAAGAAAATGGTGGTGATCAGAGTGCACCTGTCTGCATATTCCATTTAGTCATTAATTGTGGTTCTATTTAAATGCCAGATGAAGGCACTTGCAAGTGTCAATGTATGCAAGGAAAGATGTATAGCTATACAAACGTAAAGTGGCTATTTTTAAAGAGGTTCTATAAAAAGATCTATGAATGGGAGGTTTAAACAGTGCAGCCTTTTCCTGACACTGACAAGGCAGAGCACACATTGAGAATAAAGGACCCCCCCCCCACCCCCATACATCAGCAATTGATTGCCGCAATTTGCAATCGATTGTGTATAGAAAGCTTTCCCTTTTCTTTTCGTTCGGTTGTTGCAATTCTGCAATCGATCGAAAAGGGGAAAGATTTTTATACACAATCAATTGCTGATGTATGGGGGCCTTAGAAGTGTAAAAGTGATTGATCTCAGGAACTATTTACTAGCATTGGGGTACTTCCATATTGTTGTCCAAGTGCATTCATAATCTAACAGTATGCTATATTATGCAGATGTGTGTATTAAAGAGTTACAGAACCTAAGAATAAACATTTATATTGTGACAAACTTTAAGCATTTTTTTTATCAATCCCTTTTTTTTTCAAATTGTATTTTTCTTACCACCACGCAGGGAGGAAACAATGCAGGTCACACTGTTGTAGTAGATTCTGTTGAATATGACTTTCACCTTTTACCAAGTGGAATCATAAATCCAAAAGTTATTGCTTTCATAGGTAAGTGCACTATTAGTAAAACATGTTTGGAACCAATATAATAATCCCACATTTGCATGAGAAATGGAATAAATGCAAGGATACATAAAAAAAAAAAAAAATGCTGTGCAGGCGTTTGGTTTTATTTCCAATATTTATTTTTGTGTTTCTACTTCAGGGTCCATATGGGGTCCACAGGGTGACCTTGGGGTATAGGTGATGCCGAGTCATCCGGGCACCTTACGCAGTAAGTTTTTCTTCCCAGGATGCACTTGGGTCTCCTCCGGGCCAGAGGCACCTCAGTTTCGTTGGGTGGCCGGTCGGAGTCGGGTCACTAACGCGCAGGGGGGGGCTGTTAACGCTCTGTCACTCTCTGGGGTCTTGGCTAGCAGGGACCCCAGAGGATCCCTGCGGCTGGACACTATGGAGACTCAGGTAAGCTCCATGTCACAGTCTTTTCCCTCAGGGCGGGGTACTCCCTGGAAAGACACTGAGTTTCACCCCCCCCATGCCACCTGGGACTTTGGGCAGATGCGGACTCCAAGAGGTGCTTGGAGTGTTTACCTTTATAATGGTAGGGTCCTGTTTGGCCCGGTTTTGGTCAAAAGTGTGGATACACTGACAGCAGCTAAGTCTGCTTGCCTGCCATCTGCTCCCTCGGGGTCTCGGACTTCATCCTTTCGGACCTATCTGGCCTAAGGTAAGGCCAGAACCCAGTCCTTTCCTAGGCCGTCCTCCACCAAAACTACCAAGCCTAAGAAGCAAGTCTGGAGTGCGAGATGTCCAGCTGCCAAACCTGAGTGCAAACCCTCAGCCTAACAGGGCGGGCCTCCCCGTGGGCGATCCCAGGGTAGGAGGTCGACTTCTTCAATTCGCCCAGTGCTGCTGTCAGACTACCACAGATATCTGGGTGAGAGAAGTGGTCTCTCGGAGGTACGCCCTCTCTTTCCGCAAACTGCCTCCCCATCAGTTCTTCTGCACAGGCCTCCTGTCCAAGGACAAGGCTTTGGCCATTCAAAAGGCAGTATAATCCATGCTCCAGACTGGGTCTTTGTACCAGTCTCGTTATCCCAGAGGGGAACGGGTGGTTATTCCAGCCTTTTTCTTGTTCAAAAACCGAACGGACTCCACCGACCTATCCTCAATCTCAAGTCCTTGAACAAGTTCCTCACGGTACCTCGGTTCAGGATTGGTACTCTACGTTCCATTATACTAGCTATGGAACCTGGGGATATTCAGGATGCATACCTGCATATTCCGATTGCTTTGGCTCACCAGCGTTTTCTCAGATTTGCTGTGTCACAACAGCACTTCCAGTATCAGGCCCTGCCGTTAGGCCTTGCTACTGTACCTCGGGTGTTTACAAAAGTTATGATGGTAATGGCAGCCCATCTGCGGCTCCAGGGGTCCGCCTGTTACCGTACCTGGATGACCTCTTGCTGGTGGCAGGGTCTACAGAGGTACTTCACCACTACCACCTACACTTACAGCTGATGATATCTGTCCTACAGATGCACTAATGGTTGATTAATTGGAAGAAGTCCGCCCTGATCCCATCTCAAAGGATGCTCCATCTGGGAGCTCTGTTGGATTTCCAACAGCAGAGTATTATTCTGACAACAGACAAAATCTCTACTTTGCAGACGCGAGTGCTTAGATGCCTCTACAGTCCATACTCAGCCATGCAGTTACTGGGATTCATGGTGTCGACATTCGACATGGTGGAATATGCCCAGTTTCATTCCCGGCCTCTGCAGAAATGAATCCTCTCCTGGTGGGATGGATTACCACATCGAATAAGAACACAAACTATGATACTCTCTCCAGAGGTGTGTCTTGCTCTGACTTGGTGGCTGCAGTCGGTCTGCCTCACCAAGGGGTGCCCCTTTTGGATTCCGGACTGGGTCCTTCTAACAACTGACACCAGTCTCGGGTTGGGGCACAGTGACTGGTCCACACTCCTTTCAGGGGAGGTGGACACCAGAAGAGTCTGCTCTACCGATCAACCTATTCGAGCTTCCGGCAGTCTCCCATACTTCACGGAAAGCAGTGGCTTCCATAAACCATCGAGGAGGAACTCTTAAGTCCGGCAGCTATGTCAGCGGTATCACACATCCTGACGTGGGCGGAAGCCATCTGCCAGCCATATCGGCAGTGTTTATTCCAGGAGTTCTCAATTGGGAAGCAGACTTCCTCCGCCGTCACGATGTATAGGGACCCAGGGAATGGTCTCTTCACCAAGAGGTGTTTCAGCTCCTAGTCGACAAGTGGGGCCTTCCGGACGTGGACCTCATGGCCTCTCGACAAAATCAAACTGCCTCTATACGGGTCCAGGGCAAGAGACGCCAAGGCTCTCTTGGTAGACGCTCTGTCAGTCAAATGTACCCGTTTTCTCCCATTTCTCTTGGAAGTTCAAGGAGGCACTGCCCTGCTGGTGGCTCCAGCATGGCCCAGTCGTCACTGGTTCTCAGATCTTCACAGTCTCTCAATCAACAATCCATTGCTGTTGCCTCAACATCCAGACCAGTTGCCCTTGCTTTTACCCGGACCTGGGTCACCTGTCTTTGACGGAGTGGCTCTTGAGACATCCCTCCTAAAGTCCAAGGGGTTTTCCGGCTTTGTGGTTAACATCATGCTCAGGGCCCAGAAACCTGCCTCTGCTAGGATTTACCACAGGGTGTGGCATACCTACTTTGAATGGTGTCGTCCCAGAGGTTACGACC
This sequence comes from Taudactylus pleione, assembly GCA_031769625.1. Taxonomy (NCBI): domain Eukaryota; kingdom Metazoa; phylum Chordata; class Amphibia; order Anura; family Myobatrachidae; genus Taudactylus; species Taudactylus pleione. Next base: position 2,181,858 of record JAUIMM010000124.1, read on the forward strand.
CCCCAAGTGTTTAGGGTATCCAGAGTTTTGACTTAGGATGGGTTTGGACCTTGGTCTCCACCTTGCTTACCTGAAGGTGCATGTTTCTACCCTTTTCAGTGTGGTTCCAGCGAAGGATTGCTCCTCTTTCTGATATCTGCACTTTCCTTCAAGGGGTCTTTCACATTCAGCCTCCCTCCATTTGAACCCCTGGACTCGGTGGACCTTAAATGGCTTACTGCGAAGACCATTTTTCTTCTGGCTATTGCTTCTGCCAGAAGAGTGTGTGTCTGATTTGGAGGCTCGCTCTTGTCGTTCCCCATTTCTGTTATTTCACCAGGACAGGGCGGTGCTCCAGACTCTAGGTCTGGTTTCCTTCCTAAGGTGGTCTCTAGTTTCCACATTAATGAGGAAATTATTGTGCTGGCCTTTAATTCCCCAGATCTCTCGGTAGGTGAGTCCTCATTGAATGTGGTACGTCCCCCCACAGGATTTATGTGGACAAAAAATACTTCTTAGACAAAGGCAAATGTATACAGACTAATGCAATTACAGATAAATTCAAGCACACTAACTTAAGACCCAAGTCGACATTCAACCCAAGTTATATGAAGGGTTGTTACATTCAAACCTTCGAAAAGGCAGTCTTGGAGGATATCAAGAAATTAGCACCACAATCGGTCCATCAAAGATCCAATATTTCCAAGGGAGAATGGGAGGCATTAAGAGAATTGGAGCAGGATAAGGGAATAGCGATCAAACCTGCAGATAAGGGGGGTGGAATTGTCATCCTAAATAGGCTAGATTATGAAAAAGTCATACAACATCTTTAATGATATCAACACCTATCAGAAACTAAATAGTGACCCCACTAATAGATTCCAACTCGAACTTAAAGCTTTATTAGACGAAGGGAGGACCATTGGCATCATTAATAAACATGAGCATAACTTTTTAGCAACTCCCAATCCAGTAATTCGGTTTTTTACTATCTTCCCAAAATCCATAAGAACACCACCACTCCCAATAGACCAATTACTTCAGGGATTGACTCCATCACTTCTCCCTTATCCCAATACATCGACAATTTTTTACAAGAATATGTACAGTGTCAGAGGGCGTATTTAAAAGACACTACAGAGGTACTTCAATTGTTAAAGAATGTGGAGTGGGGTGAAGATCTCTGGGTGGTTACTAGCGACATCACCTCACTCTACACGATTATTGACCATCAACAGGGACTTAATAGTGTTAGTCACTATTTACGTAAAGATGGAGACCTGGATACAGAACAATGTAACTTCATACTACGCGGAATAGAGTTTATTTTGACCCACAATTACATGTGGTTCGACGGGAATTTTCATTTGCAGTGAAAAGGGACAGCTATGGGGACCAAGTTTGCCCCAAGTTATGCAAATCTCTTCATGAGCCATTGGGAGGACAGCAAGATCTGGTCCTATGCGGGACTTGGGGCAAACTTGGTCCTATGGAAGAGGTATATAGACGACGTATTATGCATCTGGAGAGGGGATGAATTATCCCTAACACAGTTCCTTGATTACATCAATGACAACAATAGGAACATTAAGTTTACTACCAATTACAGTAGAACTAAGATAGAATTCCTAGACCTCGAGATTTTTGTCAAAGAATCCAAACTACATACTAAGACACATTATAAACAAGTGGATGTCAATAGCTATATTTTTGCACACAGTAACCACCATCCGAATTGGATAAAGGGGATTCCCAAGGGGCAGTTCACACGCTTACGAAGGAACTGCACCAACATATCTGACTATAGAGAACAGGGTTTAGATTTGAAACAAAAATTCATGGAGAAAAAATACAACATGGAGGCAGTGAAGGAGCTTTTAAACAGTTGGAAGCTACACCAAGAGAAGAACTGATCGATCCTTCCAACAAGGTTCTGTCAAACAAAAATGAGCAAGATAAAGTCTATTTTGTGACACAGTATACCGGAGTATCACATAAAGTTAAGCAGATACTTAATAGACATTGGCACATTTTGGGCATGGACAATAGCCTCAAAACCTTCCTACGAGCTAAACCAGATGTAGTCTTTCGTAAAGCCCCTGATATTAAGAGCAAACTAGTCCGAAATCATCTAAAGGTAGACAAAGGAAGTAGACAGGTTACTCTCGCAGGTGATAACATCAAAGAGGGTTTTTACCACTGTGGGAGATGTGGCAATTGCACTAGATTGGGTTACAAGAGCACAAAACCCACTTGCAAGTTAGTATCCCACCAGACTAATAAGGAATTTAAAATCAGAGGAACTTTGTGACAGCGACAATTTAATATATCTTTTGGAATGTCCATGTGGACTACAATACATAGGACGCACAACAAGGACTTTAAAAGTCCGTATTTACGAACATGTGAGAAATATTCTAAGGGGTTTTGATAATCATAGTGTCTCTGAACATTTCAAGACTATTCATAATTGCGACCCCAAAGGCCTCAAATTTTGGCTGATCGACAGGATGAACTACAACTGGAGGGGACGAAATAAAATAACACAAATAGACAAATTAGAAAGTAGGTGGATATATGATCTGCAAACATTACACCCTGAAGGTTTAAATATAGACCCGTAAGTCGATAAAATCAGACGTGTGTTCCACCAGCACATATATATTTCTCAATCAAGACACATAGGCGATTCTACCCCTTGTATTAGTGTCCTGGGTAGTATTGATGAACCCGTGGCTTCCAGTGATGACTGACCATATCATCAACTCAATTGATATGCACACCAATTCATCATATTACTATGATTTTATTGATCTATCCATATCAGCTTTAAGACATTAAAACTGTATGACTGTATCTATTCTCATCTATTTATATCAATTTTCTGTGATCTGACTCCAGTCATGCTACCATATCTCCTAACTACACCTGTTTTATATGTATCATGTTCATCGATCATTATACTGATTATAAAATTAAGGCATAACTTTACCTCAGCTACGATCACACAAAGAATGACATTTTCATCATATTTTAATCTACATTTATTGGTGTGTAATTAATAGAATTAATTATGGACACCCCATTTTCTTTTATAAAATAGGGCTCTGCTATTGCATTCATTTATTTATTTAATCATTTAATTATTGGATCTGATTCCAATTCTACTATGCTGCCTATCAATGTATTAATTATACACATAGGTATCTTTCCCTTCCCCCCCGCCCCTTGTTTACTATTCATCGCGATCAGTGATATAGCAACTAACAGCCATGACCTGTCTCCGTCTGTTCAAACACACCAAATATGGCCGCCGTCATAAATGCAGACATTCTGCAATAGTGTCACCACAAGACCCAGTCATGTTATGGGAGGACTCCGCTTATCTACACAGTAGGAGACACAATCCTGCCACTGAAGCGTTACCTCTATGTGCAGAGACGCGCGATGTGCACAAGCGCACATCACAGAACCCGGAAGTACGGCTCACCACCGCATGCTGGCGCCCTTTACAGGATCACTGTTCTATAAATAGAAGGTAGGGTACATTAAAGACCTTTTGCCCTTGAAGTCCCAGATTAGGGATGAAACGCGTTGGAACATTATCTGACATTTGTTGACTTTATATGATTGCAATACCTATACGTTGTATGGTCAATTTGTTCAACTCTATTTTCAATAAATTAGTTTTAGTCAATTACTGGCTTATCTGTATGCTACCAAATTATGGATCCCTCGATCACATGCACCTAGCCCACCTGGACGCAAGGAGGAGTCAGACCAGCAGACATCCACCCAGGGTAAGTAGGTCTCACTTACCTAACACTGCAATTATAGTGTCACAAGACATCCTGATACTGCGTTTCCTATCTTTGAGGTGGTGTTGACTACAGAGGAGGTGGTATCCACAGCATACAGCTTTCATCATAAAACAGAATTCTTATTGCAACATCCAGCCTACAGTTTTGCATAGCCAGATAGATTGACAGTGTTTTATATACCAATTACATAAGGACAGTTGGTCCTATTCTCTGGCAATCTATAAGGCCTGTATTACATCATCTCTTCCAATTCACAACACCCAGCCTACAGTTGTTGCCCACCTGCCAGAAGCAGAGAGACTGATTGCTTTAATTATTAAAACATCATTCACAATAATCATTGGACAAAATTCCGAATTATTTATCAACTACCAGCCTCAAGTTATTGCCTACTTGACGTCATACATCTATCTTCACAGAGAATTATATATATATATATATATATATATATATATTCACCATAATATTCAGATCCTCCACTTACACCAAACAATACAGCCATTAAGATCACAATACCCAGACCCCAAATTCTTTACACATTCTTACATCTATATATCCCTTTTCCACAGAGCGCTTTTCTCCTTTCTTATATCTTATGTGGACAGTACTAGTTCCCTTCAGAAGTGAGATTCCTTGTTTGTCCTCTGGATTCCACAAGAAGGGATGGCTAGCCAATAAGCAAACTTTGGTTAGGTGGCTTCGCATGGCGATCTTTGAGGCTTACACTCATGTTGGCCTTCCAGTGCCGCCCTCTGTTACTGCTCATTTTACTCGGTCTGTGGGTCCTTCGTGGGCAGCTTGCCGTGGCGCCTCGGCTGTTCAGCTTTGTAAGGTGGCCACGTGGTCCTCTGTCCAGACCTTTTTTACGGTATTATGCATTTGATACCTTTTGTGTCTCGGGATGCATCCTTCGGGTGGCGGATTCTCCTCTCTGCACAGGAGAATTCCCACCCTTGAGGGGTACTGCTTTGGGACCCCCAAGATCACCCTGTGGACCCCCTGTGGACCCTGAAGAAGAAAATGAGATGGTTATAACTTTTGTTATCTTTCTACGAAGTCCATAGGGGCCACAGGGCGCCTACCCCACGCATTTGTGCTTCAGATGGGCTTCGCTCTGGTCACTGATTTTCCATCTCCTTCTGTGTGAGAATGTGATACTAGTGTGTTCCAGACATTCTTCTTTCTTTTTTATCCTCCGGCTTGCTACGAAACTGAGGTGCCCGTGGCCGGGGCATAGAGGGAGACCCAAATGCATCCCGGGAAGAAAAATCTACTGTGTAAGGTGCCAGGATGACTCGGCAGCACCTATACCCCAAGGTCACCCTGTGGACCCTATGGACTTTGTAGAAAGAGAGATAACAAAGGTCAGTTCTTACCACCTCTCATTCTTGTAACAGACTTTTTTTTATTAACACAAAGTTAGTTGTGTTAGAGCTCAATGTTACTCCAAATGTACTTGCTCATTGACATTGTTATTCCAGCGTCTTGTGAGATAACACCACTGTACCGAATGTCAATGAGCTTCTACATTCATTAGGTTTCTACACTTTTATTTTCTGAGGAGACTAAATTTGTATACATTTATGGAGATGTCTATATTTTTATCTGCCCTGATATGGCTCAGAAGGGGAAATAGAATATGGGGGGGGGGGGTTGTCAGAATTGTCACATTCTGGTTTATACATTCAGAGAAATTTGCCACAATTCTTAACAAATATATAAGCCGTATTAATGCCTGTATTAACTAAAGCTTACACACTGTATAGGCAATGCACAAACCTATGTTGGTGGTACTTTGGTGCACATTGTAGTCTGACCACTTCACCTACTTTATAGGGAGGTGCTCCAAGAAACCTCATTTAAGTTGCTATGTGGCAGGATGGTGCAGAACACACTTCCTTGCAGAAGTACTAAAATAGGAAGATAACACAGTATGTCCTTGATCTTAGAACAATTTGTATCCTGACCCTATATAGTAGTGTTTTTATTTCTCATTGTTTTTCATTTACATACATCCAATAGAAGTGGTAGATACATTTGAAATAACTCAAAGAAAACACTGGGGGGGGCGTTAGACAGAAATGGAAGTGTGTGAGGGGTTGAGACCCTGTGCAGACTGCTGCTACCAATGAGGAGCTGATCCTCACAAAAGTGTCAACAATAAACAAATATTCAAATGGAGCGCTGTCACAACGCAGAGACAATTCAAATAAAATGTGTAGTGTCACTGGCTGGCCTGACTCCACCCTCTGCTTTTTATAGCCTACAGCCGGGCCAGGCACTTCAATCCCTTAATGAGAGGCCAGGGATTGGTTGCAGAGGAGCGTGTCCCTAGGGACCCACCCATTTTAGAAAAGTGAGTCCCTGGTCCTCAATACCGGGTAAAATGCGCACTATAACGCGCATTTGCAGTCTCTGACCACAATGTTAAACATAAGCAAAGTATCATGGGGTCAGTATATACCAGTGGTCGGGGAACGGGTAAATTACCCCATTTGGTGTAAAACTGAAATTCCTGGGGGTAATGGACAGACAGCCGGGCATGCATATGAAGCATTGCATGCCTGGCTATCCGTCCATTACCCCCAGGAATGGAGGTCACTGGCGCCGGGTGCAGCGGCGCACCCGCTGCACCCGGCATCGGTGACCTCCAGCCCGGCACCACAGGGAGGCTCTAGGCTGGACGCCCGCTGAGATGTTGTTACCAGTGGCCGCTCGGCTCCTTCCCTGCAGCGCTGCGTTAGCCGGAGGCTGGAGTTCTCTTCTGAACTCCAGCTTCCGGCTCTCTCCATGGGCACTATGGGAGAGACATCATGACGTCTCTCCCATGGTTCCGAGAACAGTACGGTGGCGGATGCAGAAGCGGGGATTAAGGTAAGTGTGTGGGTTTTTTTTTTTTGTTTAGTACAAGCGGCACTACAGAGGCATAACTATGGGGGCACTGCTACAGGGTCATTACTATGGGGGCACGACTATAGGATTTCCTTCCTCTCAAATCAAAGGGGTAACATCGGCATATCTAAATATATTTTGGGGTAAAAGGTAAAGTTCCCAGACTCCTGGTATATACTAACTAGCAATCCAGCATTAACCTGTTAAATAAATATGCAACAATGTCTTTGGATTTGTACACAGTAGAGTTCTTTGTTTTTATATACCACGTGTTAGATGGTATATAAATGGATCCAAGGTGGTGTTTGAAAGAACTTACAAATGAATATGAACAAAAATCCAATTAAATCAATTCCACAGGGAGTCTCTCCAGATTCAAGTTAGCAATAAATGTGCTTAAGGGGCCTTCCAAATTAAATCGTGTAGATGTTCTTATCCACATATGCTGGGAGATGAATACAGCGCCGTCTGTGACTGATCTATAGATAAAGTGTGACCGATGATTGATAGAAGTGAAGCAAAAGCAGTATGTATGTGTCTGAAGATTTATTACATTTCTAATTTTATGAAATTTTATTTGGAATGTCTCTACATTGTGACGGTGCTCCATTTGTTTATATTTTTGTTTGCACATTTGAAATGAGGAAAAAGATTTTATGACATTACAAAAATACAATAGCTGAAATAATGCAGCTGGTGGAAAAAATCCTTTTCCATCATATTTGCTGTGTTTTGGTATTATAGCATGCACCTGTTGATTAGTAATCCGTGCTATACAACTACTTATGTGTAGAATGGCATATCAGCTACATTTGTGACTAAACACTACAAATGCGTGCAACTGGCATGTGTAACACATGTACAATTGACAGAAATTAACATTGTAATAAGTATTGGCTTCCAAAAATAAATTTAAAATAAACACAGCACGGATATTGAAATAAAAATGTATATCCATGGACATTAGGCTGATCATAGCTTCCTTTACTTCGTGATATTACTAGGTAGCTTTCATAAGGAAAAATGTGTTTATTGCATCTTCTTAAGTGGATGTAGTCACTATCTCGGCAGTCGGGATACTGATACTGTAAAGGTTACATACTTTAAGATTGTTATGCAGTGTTTTAACATAACATTATGCTCAAATGTTCTGTTGTCTATTATATAGGGAATGGAGTTGTAATTCATCTTCCTGGATTATTTGAAGAAGCAGAGAAAAACTTGAAAAAGGGACAAGGCAAGCAAACTGTTTTGTGTTCTCTGATTTTGTTTATCTCCCTTTTTTATATTAACATGTTTGCTCTTATTTAGGTTTGGCTGGTTGGGAAAAAAGACTTACAATCTCTGATAGAGCTCACATTGGTAAGTTTCTATAAGTGTGTGTGTGTGTGTGTGTGTGTAATATATATATATTTTAAATATTTATAATATATTCCACACAGGCGGCACTCCGTACTCCAACAATGACAATGCAGGAGGTGTGATATTCATCACACCTCCTGCATTGTCATTGTTTGAGTATGGAGTGCCACCTGTGTGGACTATACATTAGAGGTAATCTGTGGCTGACCTTTTCTGGAGGGCACCCACTGCATTACTTTTTTCTTATGGGACAGCCACCCTATATTCTCTTTATCTTTTTGCCAGAGCACCTAGTCAAACTAAAGCACAGGTGATCTGACTGTAATAGGCTAAAGCATTCTAGTATCAATATGATTGGTAGTATTGGATCACCAATGCTCTAATTTGATTGGGTGCTCTGGTAAAAAGGAAAACTAAAGATGGCCATTCGGCAGACTAACTTTCCTCCAACCATCCAACTAGTTGGCTGGTTGGAATGCAAATCCTGTAATGTATGGGAGCAAACAATCTGCCATTTTCTCCCAAACACAGGAAAACAGACACAAGCTGTTATTCAGACAAGTTTGTTAAATCAAACCGATTTTACTAACTTGCCTAAAAGACCGTCTCAGTCTGTTTTCCTGCTTTTGGGAGCTAATGACTGATTATTTGTCCCCATACATTACCAGATATTTATTTCAACCTGCCAACTAGTTGTATGGTTGGGGGAAAGTTGGTCTGGTGTATGGCCAGAAGAAGACTTTATTTATCTAGCGTTTTAGTTCTTCAGATTTGTACTATTAGTCTTACTAGCCTTGCCCTTGATGATTATTAGTTTACCCTTTCCTTTTCAATATTTCTATTAATCTTGCCATGTCCTATGGAATAAGGTATACATATTTGTAGATAACACTAAACCCAACCACCTTTTATAAAAGCTGCTAATAATGGCTAAAATGTGTAATTCACTGGGAACTGGCTTTTTTACCATATGCTACATGACTGACTCTCTTATACTACTGAATGAGTCCATGCTAGTTCATGGTGAAAGGAACGTGTATTATGTTTTATGTACACAAATACAGAATTCAAAGGTGTGGTCCTGACACAGGTCTTTATTTATTTTTTTCCTTTTCCCATTTTGTCACGTTTGCATGGATTTAGCACTTAATCCTTTGCATTTCTATACTGGTTAATGAAATCTGGAATGGACGGAGCATAATTTATTGCAGTACTTTGTCTAAACCTCTTCCTATACATAAATTTATATGGCATCCACATGACTTATACCTTGCCACTGTACTTCTAAATGAATGGTTTTCTTGGTATGATCCTATAAGATTGCTGATGATCGTTTTCTTTGTCCTGTCTGGATAAGAATTTTTGGAGGTGGCCTGGCCAGTGCCACATTTCATGCCTAACTGTCAAAAATGGCATTGTATGTGTTTCCCAGAGCATAAAGAGCAGTTAGACCTCTAGGATTTGGATATTTTCTTCATTACTATATACTTTACTTTTTTTTTTTTTTTTAATGTGGGAACTTCCATACCTTCCTCTCTTGCTTCCAAAATAATTTTTCTTTCTACTTCAGGGTCCATAGGGGGTCCACAGGGTTGACCTTGGGGTATAGCTTGGATCTGGATCCACGGGCACCATACAGTTAAAGCTTTAGCTCCCAGGATGCACTTGGGTCCGTCCTCCTCTATACCCCGCCCCCGGCCACAGGCACCTCAGTTTCAGTTTGGTGCTGGCCGAAGTCGGTTGCACTGTGCAGTGGGGCTGCAGGAGCAGCCCCATAGCTTTATTTTTATAGAAGAAAAGTTTTTTTATTTTTTTTTTCTCTATTGCTTTACACTTAATGCGGCAGCATAGGACTGTCCTTCTGGACGTCCATGCTGCCGCTTCAACACCCCGCTGGCGCTGCGACGCCAGTACTGATCTGGCGATTGCAGCGGGACCCCGGAGTTAGTCCTAGCATGGCTCCGGGACCTCCCTCTGACTGCTGCCGGACTCTACGGGGAACAGGTAAGCCGCGAGCAGCGCTCTTAGCGCCGCTCGCGGGGGTAAATGCAGTCAGTTGCCGCCGGTCTCTGGGGACAGACCGGCGGCGGTAGTAGCGGCGGCGGGCTCCCCCTCATGCAGGCATACCCCGCGCTCCGCTGGGCCACCAGGGTATAAGTTCCGGAGGGGAACCGGCATCCCTGGGGTTAAATACTAGCCAGGGGAGGCAGCCTTCCCTGGTTTAGCGGCTCCTCCCCTCAGCTCAGCGCGCCTTTTCTCGTGTGTACTGGCGTCGCTGAGCTGCTCCTCTGCTGGCCACTCCTCCTCAGAGCTCTCCGACTAACGCAGGTGCATGGTCAGGTCCCCCTGTGTACCTCTCCCCACCAAAAGGACAGTGTACACAGCGCTATAACTCCCCCCAGACACTGAATCTGGGTGGTTGAGGGCAGCGATTGGTGCAGTAAGTACAATCTTCCTGCATTGTATGTGACTTTGCTAGTGCTGCTGTCTGTACTTATTCTCTACTTGCTGTCAGCTTATATCTATCCCTTTGCTTCTCCTACAGCCCGAAGGTGTGTGGGGGAGGGGCGTTTTTCTATTAACCTCACTTTTATAAATCATGTATTTGTGAGGTCAGTCACATACTGTTGTGTGCTACACAGTACCATATTTTTGGGCCTGTTTGTGTTGCATGCTGGTGAGTGCGAGGGTGTTAACACCGTATGTCCTCTGCTGATAAGTATTTATTGTATAATTACTGTATTATGTCTGATGAGGAGACTGAGCACTCCGGGGCTCCTGTGTTGCTTTCCTGCAGACGCTGTTCTGCTGGTGTTAATGGGAGGATTTATCTCAGGATGGTCTTTGCGGGCAGTGCCAGCTGGCACCAGGCCCCTCTATACCCCCTATGCAGCAGGACCCCCCTTGGGCGATGTTTCACAAGTGCTGACATCTATTGCAGATGTCGATCCCTACAGTGACCCCTTCTGGGGCATTGTCCTAGCACTCTATCTCCCATTCCCCGGATATTCCGCAGGTATTGCGGTCTCCCTCCAGGGCCCAGACTGTGAGACAGTTTTCGGGGCTGCCTGTGTATGTCCAGCCTCCCCCTGTATCACAACAGTCTGTAGTGCCTTTTCAGGGCTTCCCTCAGTCGGCTCCTCCGCCTTGGGTGGATGTTCTCTCCTACTCGGTGCAGAGTTTGGCGCCTTCATCCTCGGCTTTTCAGTCATTTTTGCAGGGTGATGTGCCACAGAAGGCGACTAAGCGGCCTGTTGTGAGTTCACTCACTGCGCAGGTATCAGAATCGGATCCCTCTTCAGATGATGGAGAGGCCCATGAGGATTCTGATTTGGATGCTGTGGGACAGGAGGTTGAGCCTAGGTCCTCCATTAATGTTCCAGCATTAGTTAGGTCGGTGCGGGCTATTCTCAATATAGAGGAGGAGGCACCGGTCCCTAAGTCGAAGTTTCCTGACTTCAGGAAAGCAAAGGTTACTTCTAATGTGTTCCCTCTGTCCGATCAGTTGGCGGATCATATGGCGGCGGCCTGGCAATTACCCAGCAAAGAGATTCCAACCGCAGAAAGGGTTGGCTTCTCATTATCCCTTTCCTGAGGATCAGTGCAGGAAATGGGAGACTCCACCGGCGGTGGATTCACATGTCACTCGCTTGGTTAAAACCGCTACGCTACCATTGCCGTCTATTTCCTCTTTAAAGGATCCAACGGACAGGAAAGTGGAGATTTGTTTGAAGTCGCTCTCCGGAGCGGTGGCGCGCCCGTCCATGGCCATTTCCTGCGTGGTTTAAGCCATTGAGAACTGGGCCAAAGCCTTGGAGGATTCTCTTACGGACGGTGTTCCGGATGTTTAGAGAGCATTAGTGGCACAAATGAGGGATGCCAATTCCTATATTGGGGAAGCGTCATTGGACGCAAGCATGTTAACCTCTAGAGTTTCGGCTGCGGCTGTGTCTGCTCGAAGATCCTTGTGGCTGCTGTCCCGGAGGGCTGATGCGGACTCTAAAAAGGGCCTGGAGGCTCTCCCCTTTAATGGAGATTTGCTATTTGGTCCAGATTTGGACAAAATAGTGGATACCTTGGCTAAGTCCAAGTCGGCTTTCCTCCCTTCGGCTTCTGCGCCGGCTAGGGTGAGGAGCACTGCCGTTCGGTCCTTTCGGGTTCAGGGTAAGGCCAAGGGCCAGTCCTTCCCGAGACATTCAGCGACCAAAGCCTCATCCAAACTCAAGAAGCATATGGAATGCTTGGCGCCCCTCTTCCAAACAGGAGGATAAACCTGCTGCCTGACGGGACGGGCCTCTCCCTCGGGGACCCCAGAGTGGGAGGCTGACTTCTCAGATTCGCCCAGTGTTGGTTCAGTACCACCACGGATGCTTGGGTTCGAGAAGTAGTCTCTCAAGGGTACGCCCTGTCGTTTCGGTGCAGGCCGCCCCACCAATTTTTTTTGCACGAGTCCTTCGCTGGACGAGTCCAAAGCTTCGCATCTCTGTTTCTGGTGCAGAGACCCAATGGGTCTCATCGCCCTATTCTGAGTTTAAGGTCTCTGAACAAGTACCTCAGAGTTCCCGAGTTCAGGATGGAAACATTGCGGTCCATTATCCTGGCGATGGAACTGGGGGACTTCATGGTCTCCCTCGATATCCAGGACGCCTATCTCCACGTGCCCGTGGCACCGGCATATCAGCGGTACCTGAGGTTTGCTATCCTAAACAATCACTACCAATTTCGGGCGTTGCCTTTCGTTCTTTCCATGGCTCCGAGGGTTTTCACCAAGGTGACGGCAGTCATGGCTGCCCACCTTCGGGGTCAGGGTATAAGGTTGCTGCCGTACCTGGACGATCTGCTGCTGCTGGCGAGCTCCCCGGGGGTGCTTCTTCATCATCTCCACCTGACAATTGCTTGTCTTCAAGCACATGGGTGGTTAATAAATTGGAAGAAGTCGTCTCTGATCCCATCTCAACGGATGGTCCATCTGGGAGCACTTCTGGACTCCAGTCAACAAAGGATTTTCTTGACTCTGGAAAAGGTATCCTCCCTACAACTGAGGATACACGGTTGCCTAAGCAGTGCCAGGGTGTCAATACTTTCGGCAATGAATCCTGGGGTCCATGGTGTCGGCATTCCACATGGTGGAGTTCGCCCAGTTCCATTCCAGACCCCTGCCGGGGCAGATTCTTGTGGAATGGAACGGGTTGTCCCGCCGGATACGATCCCAGATACTGGTATTGTCCCCGGAAGTGCGCCAGTCCTTGGCGTGGTGGCTGCAGTCAGCTCATCTCGGCCAGGGTCGCCCCTTTTGGATTCCGGACTGGGTTCTGCTCACGACAGATGCCAGTCTCCGGGGTTGAGGGGCAGTGACCGGCTCATTGTCTCTTCAGGGCCGTTGGTCGGCGGAGGAGGCCGTCCTTCCCATAAACATTCTAGAGCTGCGGGCAGTGTACCGTGCTCTTCTGGCCTCAGGCACCGTTCTTCTCGGAAGAGCAGTGCAGGTGCAATCAGACAACGCCACCACGGTGCCATACATAAATCACCAGGGAGGAACTCGCAGTCGAGCTGCGATGTTGGAAGTGTCCCAAATCCTGACTTGGGCGGAGTGCCACCTTCCAGCAATATCGGCAGTCTTCGTCCCGGGAGTCCTCAATTGGGAGGCAGACTTCCTCAGCCATCACGACGTGCATCCCGGGGAATGGTCGCTTCACCCAGAGGTGTTTCAACTTCTCGTGGACAGGTGGGGACTGCCGGAATTGGACCTGATGGCTTCTCGTCACAATTACAAGTTGCCCATATATGGCTCAAGCCTAGTGGATGCGTTGTCAGTGAAATGGTCGTTTCACCTAGCGTATCTGTTTCCTCCAGTCTCCCTGCTCCCTCAGGTACTCAGAAAGATCTAACAGGACGGAGGCACGTTTCTGCTGGTGGCTCCAGTTTGGCCCAGACGTCCTTGGTACTCCGATCTCAGGGGCCTGTCTGTAGACGCTCCGTACCTTCTGCCTCAACGTCGGGATCTGCTGTCTCAGGGTCTCTGCCTTTACCCGGATCTGGGTCGACTCTTTGACGGCGTGGCTCTTGAGACAGCCGTCTTAAGGTCCCGGGGTTTTTCAAGCTCTGTCAACAGTACCATGCTTAGGGCACGTAAACCTGCCTCTGCACGGATTTACCACAGAGTGTGGCACACTTACTTTCAGTGGTGCGAGTCTAGAAGCTATGACCCTCGGGTGTTCAGAGTTTTCTAGGATTTTGGCATTTCTGCAGTCGGGTCTTGACCTGGGCTTACGGCTTGCTTCCCTAAGAGTTTATGTATCGGCCCTGTCAGTGTGGTTCCAACGAAGGATTGCCACACTGCCTGACGTTCACACTTTGTTCCAAGGTGTTCTGAGGATCCAGCCTCCCTTTGTGCCCCCAGTGGCTCCGTGGGACTTGGCTGTGGTTCTTCGGGTCCTGCGGGGACCTCCTTTTGAGCCTCTTGAGTCGGTTGACCTCAAGTGGTTAACACTTAAGACTGTGTTTCTCCTGGCTCTTGCTTCGGCCAGGAGGGTATCCGAGTTGGGGGCACTTTCCTGAATTCCCCCCTTCCTGAGTTTTTGCCTAAAGTGGTTGCTAAGTTCCACATTAACCAGGAACTTGTTGTGCCAGCTTTTCAGTCACCTGATCTTTCAGCTGGTGAGGCTTCCTTAGATCTAGTCCGGGCACTTAGAATCTATGTGGACCGGACGGCTTCGGTTAGGAAGTCTGATTCTTTGTTTGTCCTCTTCGGTTTTCACAAGAGGGGTTGGCCTGCCAACAAGCAAACGTTAGCCCGTTGGCTTCGTTCCGTTATTTGTGAGGCTTATGCACAGGAGGGTTTACCTGTGCCAGCCTCTGTTAAGGCTCATTCCACTCGTTCTGTGGGTCCCTCTTGGGCTGCTAGACGTGGCGCCTCCGCTGTTCAGCTGTGTAAGGCGGCCACTTGGTCTTCAATTCAAACATTTGTGAGGTTCTATGCGTTTGACACCTTCGCCTCTCAGGATGCATCCTTTGGGCGCCGGGTACTCCTTTCAGCACAGGAGCGTCCCCGCCCTTAGTTGAACTGCTTTGGGACATCCCCAAGGTCAACCCTGTGGACCCCCTATGGACTCTGAAGTAGAAAACAAGAGATATGGTAAGAACTTACCTTTGTTATCTCTGTTTCTACGAAGTCCATAGGGTCCACAGGGCGCCCGCCCTGACGCACCTGGCTTCATATGGGCTGTGTGGCTGGTCACCGGTTTTCCGTCTCCCATTTCTGTGAGTATGGTTTCTTGTGTGTTCCAGTTTTCCTTCTCTCTGTTTAGTCTCCTCCTCCGGCCTTAGCTGCTTACCAACTGAGGTGCCTGTGGCCGGGGGCGGGGTATAGAGGAGGACGGACCCAAGTGCATCCTGGGAGCTAAAGCTTTAACTGTATGGTGCCCGTGGATCCAGATCCAAGCTATACCCCAAGGTCAACCCTGTGGACCCTATGGACTTCGTAGAAACAGAGATAACAAAGGTAAGTTCTTACCATATCTCTTGTTTTCGTTGCTTACCCCACTTTTGCTGCAGCCTGTCTCTGCCCACTCTGCTCTTCCACCGCCTGAGGACACAGTTGGGCTATCTTCATTGCCTCCATTAAAAGGCTTTTCATCAACATATCTTCAGTTGCTGCTCTGGTGATCCAGTTTAGGAGTCCTGGGACTGCCTCTGGAGGTGAATATGTGCTTTGCCATCCAGCTGTTATCCAAGGGTGCTATCCCATTTCAATGCTAACATCTCATTTATAAGCATCTGTGTCCTTTTTGGAGTGGACTTATTTCCTAATGCCTGCTCAATAATGTACTGATTACTGTGAGGGTTGCATCTTCTTCTAGAGCTTTTTGCACTGAAAGTTACTCTTGCCTCAAGGTACCATCTTGACTAATTACTACTGTCTTTAGGCTTTGATCATTCCTTCTGTCGGCTGAACTGTTTAAAATATAGATGTGCTATATTTTATATATGTATAACGCTAATATCTACTGCTGTTGGTGCATATCAAAAAGTGTTTTTGCTATAACTCATTACTAGTCTCAGTGCTTGCTTCTGATTATCTGTTAAGTTTTTGGCCTTTGCGGTTTGCCTGTAAATCAGAGTGCACCTGTAATGGTTACAGACTGTTGCTATGGATTAGTTGTAAGAGCAATTGCTTCCACTTCAATCTGGTAAAATCTCTCTAATGCCACAAACAGAATGGGTACCGTGTTTCCCCGATAATAAGACACTGTCTTATTATTTTTTTGGTTCCAAAAAACACCATAGGGCTTATTTTCAGGCTAGGTCTTATTTTAACTAACATTGACAGCCCCTTATGCAGCCCCCCCCCCCCCTGTAGCAGTGCCCCTTATGCAGGCCCCCCCCCTGTAGCAGTGCCCCTTATGCAGCCCCCCCCCTGTAGCAGTGCCCCTTATGCAGCCCCCCCCCCCCCCCCTGTAGCAGTGCCCCTTATGCAGCCTCCCTTGTGTAGCAGCTCAGAAAGAAAAAAAGGTAGGTCTTATTTTCGGGGTAGGGCTTATTTTAGACCGGGCTACAAAAGTAAGGTTAGGGCTCATTTTCAGGGTAGGTCTTATTATCGGGGAAACACGGTATGAGTAATTTGTACTTTTGTTATGCAGTCATATTTGAGGAACAATCTACAGTATATTACTAATGTGTCTAGAAGAGGCAGTGTTAATATCTGTTATTATTTGTAGCATTATGCGTTCTAACAAAGATAGACAAGAGGGTTTATTATAGATAGAAAAAAAGTTCACTAAAGCCGCGTAACCACTTCCCGATTGAACGATAACGACATCGTTTTTGTGCAATCGCTCATTAATAGTTAGCAATCGGGCATGAAAATGTCAAACGACCAGCTATGCGTGCTCCCACTGGTCGTTTTCGACATCATTGACCAGAATGTTCAGGCGGGGAATCTGCCGATAACTAACAGATTTGTCATGTTCAGGGATGAGGGAGGGTGCCTGCACTGAACAACATATTATTCAGCGTAGGCACTACAGGGTATGGGGAACAACTGTATGATTACAATGTTGTAATAAGTTGATACGCACCTTATGAAGTGTGAAAATATTGCTTTTGTTCAGTTGGAGGGTCTCGAACATTTTACTAGTACAGACTTGAATTTAAGCTGACTTTACATTTGAGATTCTAAATAATAAAATTCTGAAATGTTGTCTGTCCTTGCATTAATTACTACACTTGTATAGCATTTACATTTTTTTTTGTGTGTGTGATTAGTGTTAAAGTTCATTATTTGATGCTTTCCATTTCTATTGGAAAACTCTGTAAATGTAGGCATTTATTTTGAATATGGTTGTGATTGTTCAGCCATGATTGAACACATTTACGGTTTGGACATCTTTACGGTTTATGACTGTGGAAAAATATCTTTGACCACTCTATATTGTTGAGAGAACATCTGCAAGATCACTTCTATAAAGCACTATGCAACCTGAGAAGTAATTTTATGTGTCAAGATCCCCCTACGCTACAAGATGTACAGCAGAGTTATAAATAGTTTGGAGGTGAAAGGATTTTGTATCACATTTTCTTTAAAACATTTCAATATTTTGAGGAAATCATAAAGTTTATGCTGGGCATACACGGCAAGATAAAATGCCTGTCAGACCGGCAGACATTTTATCTGGCCGGCTGCCAGCCGCAGATGTCGCCGGCATACACTGTGAGAGAAATCTCATTGTATAGCCCGACATCTGCGCTCCGCCCCCGGGGGAGGAGACATTTCCCTGTTCCTTCCGTAGGAAGTAACACAGGAAATGTCTGTCTGTCGGCCGCGCTGGGCATACACTGCCCGATGCAGCCGACAGTTACCGGGTAAATATCGCATCGGACTGGCATGCTGGACAATCCAGCATGCCCGACCGAGCAATATTTAACCCTCGGTCGCCTCCCCCCACGCTACAATTATCGTGGCGATCTGCCGATGTCGGGCGGATCGTCCCGATAATTGCAGCGTGTATGGCCAGCATTATTTTTAAGATTTGAAGTTACACTTTTAATTCGGCAGCAGCTTATTATAACTGAAGATGTTTCTTGCAATAAAGTGGTATGATTTTATTTTTTCAATGCGTATACGTAAGGAAGGTCTCTGCATCTTTATAGGCATAGGCTGACTGCAGAGAGCTTTCTAGATCTAGCCTCTCTGTAATGCTTGGGAATTAGGATATTCTGAGTAAGCATTTTTCAATTTTATTGTTTCATGTTATCTGGAAAATCGGGATTATGAAATAGTTTAAAAACAGACTATAATATAGTTTAAAATACATTTTGATCTAACTTTTTTTATTCCTGTAGTTTCCTTGATATTTTCCTGTTCATTAAACTGTTTAACACTAGGTGAATTTTTGTTTTATGCCCTTTCTACTTTGATAGCGTGTGTATGTATTAGTATGTGTTTATACATTACAGCAATTAAAATTGACTTATTTGTTAATTGTTACCACTTAATTCAATGGTTCCAAATTAATTTATACAATTCAACAATATTTTTTTTTACAACTAATTATAAATTAACATTTAACCACTATAACAATCTTTCAAGGTGCACATTATCTGGACTATTGCAGCAGATCTTGAGAAATCAGTCCCTATTATGTGCAACTCTGAAACGGACTAAAGCTGGCCACACATCTAAAGATTATCTGTCCAACCAGCCAACTAGTTGATTGGTTGGAATGAAAATCTGGTAAGGAATATCATCAGCAATTTGCTCCCAAATGCTGGAAAAAGGACCAAAACCATTTTCATCTGTTTTCTGGCATTTAGGAGCAAATTGCTGATCATCAGTTACTCCCATTCCTTACCAGATTTTCATTCCAACCAATCAACAAGTTGGCTGGTTGGATGTAAGTTGGTCTAGTGTGTGGCCAGCTTACGAATATGGTATCGACAAGTGTGGCTACACCTTATGGGGCCCAGACATCAGCAATCGCAAACCATTCAAAGATTCTGCATTATTTCTCCCCCCCGACTTAACAATTCTCCAATCTGCCAAAATTCCCCCATACACTACTGATATTTTACAGTGATGTGCAGATCTATTACATCGATCAGATCTGCGACTCATGAAAGTGCCTATTTCTACATCAGGGTCCATAGGGTATCCACAGGATACCTTGGGGTATAGGTGATGACATCGGGCACCATAGTTAGTCTTCAGCCTCCCAGGATGCACTAGGGTCCCCCTCCTATACCCCGCCCCCGAGCCAAGGCATCTCAGTTTCGTTTGTGCCCGGCCGGAGTCGGATGCACCTGTTATAGGGGGGCTAAGAATAGCCCCTGAAGTTTCTTCAATGCAGCTGTGGCTGCACATCTGGAAGTACAGCATGGACAGTCAGTGCTGACGTCCATGCTGTCTTCCCTACACCCCCGCCGGTACCCGAACGCCGGTAATGATCCGGGGATGCTGGTAAGCATCTGGGGGTCACAGCTAGCGGTGACCCCAGATGTTTGGGACCATGGCCGAGTCCAAGGGGGCAGCAGGTAAGCAGCGGGGTCCCGCGGTGGGACCCCGCTGAGCACATGGTCCAGAGTCCCCAGGCAGGGGGCTCCTTGGGGACTGGCTGCAGCATGGAGCCAGGTACTTAACCTGCCCTTCCACTACCCCCTGGGACAGCGGACCGCGGCTGAGCGGTAGTGCTGCGGCGTCCCAGGGGTTAATTGCATGCCAGGGGAGCGCGCCTTCCCTGTACACAGCCGGCACCTCCCCTGCTGCACACAGCCCTCTCTGCACTGTGCTGACTGGCCCTGTGGCAGCGCTCCTCCCCCAGGCCAGCCTCCTCTATGCTACTCAGTGGCCATCTTTACAAGACGCATGGTGAACACTGCTGGAAGCTTGGGAGTGGTGGCATCACGGTCTGGGTCCCCCGGCATACCTCTCCTCCGTTTGGTTCAGGTCTGTGTATGCAGCGCTGTGTCCTACCAGGCTCCGTGTCTGTGTAGTTGATAATCAGCGCTGTTAGTGCAGGAATTGATTTTCTTTGCATTGTATGTGGCTTCTGCTAGCGCTGCTGCCTGTACTTTCATTTTCTACTGTCAGCCTTTTCACTGTCCCTGATCTTTTTCTGCTAAAGCCCTTGCGGTGCGGTGATTGCAGGGTGGTCTCACACTATACTACAAGTATCAGTGAGAGGGGTCACATACTTACCATCTTGTCTGAGTGACTTTCCTCTCCAGCCTATGTGCACTACGTGTAAGGTACCAATAGCGGAGGGTGGAGGGTCGCGCGGAGGGGCTATGTCGGCAGTGTTATTTATTGGCGCTTCCAATTACTGTCACGGCCCCGGTACAGGAGCTGCCCTGGGCTTGTTTCACCCAAGCGCTTATGACCCTCGTGGGCCAGTTAGCTCCGCAGCCTGCGTTCTCACAGATGGGTTTGTCCCAGCAGTCAGTGGTGTCGTCACCCATGCAGGGTTTCCCGAGACAATTGATGGTACCACACAGTCTCCCTATTTCCCCTCCCCAGGTTTCTCAGGAGCCTGCGTGGGTTAATTCTCTGACAAGTTCTGTACAGCACTTGTCGGATGTGTTACAAGGGGAGTCTGTGTTGAGGCCACATAAGCGGTCGCTGGCGTCCCTCTCCGCTCCTTATGAGGATGACGACGTGACGTCTGATGATGGGGAGATTCTGGATCTTTCGGTCCAGGAACCTCTCCGTACTAAAGAGTCTGACACTAGGTCCAAGGTTTATATTCCTGGACTTATTTGGGCAGTCCGCACAGCTTTAGTGATTGAGGATGAAGATCCTCTGGTGTCCAAGTCAAAATATGCCTTTTTTAAGGATATTAAGGGTGACGCCACAGTGTTTCCTCTTTCGGGTCAGTTAGTGGACCATTTAGAGGAGGCGTGGAAACATCCGGGCAAACTGTCAGCCTCAGAGGCGTTTGGCGGTGGCTTATCCGTTTGCGGATAATTATTTTTCTTAGTGGGAATCCCCTCCACAGGTGGATTCTCATGTGACACGCCTAGTCCGAAGTGCCACATTGCCCATGCCCTCCATGTCTTCCTTGAAGGATCCTACGGACCGTAAGGTAGACATCTGCCTAAAGTCCGTTTATTCCCTTGGCGGGGGGGCAGCTGGGCCGGCTATGGCCATTTGTTGGGTAGCCAGGGCTATGGAGCGCTGGGCTGATATTTTGGAGGCGTCTCTCGATTCCGACACTTTGGCTGAACAGACCGAGTTGATAGGCAATCTCTGGGACTCGGTCACTTATATCAATGAGGCGGCCTTGGATATCAGTACCCTGGTGTCTCGGATTTCTTCGGCGGCTGTAGCTGCTCGTCGCACCTTATGATTGCGATCTTAGAAGGCGGACGCTGATTCCAAGAAGGGCTTGGAAGCTTTGCCTTTCAATGGAGAAGTCCTCTTTGGTCCGGGGATCTGGACAAAATCGTAGCCACACTGGCGGCAGCCAAATCGGCATGTCTTCCGTCTGCTGCGGTTCCTTCCGGTTCAGGTACATCGTCCTTTCGGCCTTACAGGGCCCAGGGTAGGCCTAAGACGCAGTCTTTTCCCAGACATGCTCGCCCCAAAAAATCGGCCAAGCCCCGGAAACAGGCCTGAAGTACCAGACATCCGGCCCCTAAGACCGATAGGCCTGCGGCCTGACGGTCCGGGCCTCCCTTTGGGGGATTCCAAAGTGGGAGGCCGTCTGCTGCAGTTCGCCCAGTGTTGGTAGGTTACCACGACACACTTGGGTTCTCGAGGTGGTTTCTCACGGGTACGCCCTCTCCTTTCGGCACAGGCCCCCGTCTCGATTCTTCACCACTGGTCTTCCATCAGACCGGAACAAAGCCACGGAACTGCGGAAGGTTTTGCACACTATGCTCCAGGCTGGAGTTATAGTGCCTGTTCCAATCTCCCAGAGGGGCCAGGGTTTCTATTCCAATCTGTTTTTGGTGCAGAAACCCAATGGGTCGTATCGTCCGATCCTCAACCTCAAAGCACTCAACAAGTCTTTGCGGGTGCCTAGGTTTCGGATGGAGACCCTACGGTCCGTCATTCTGGCGCTGGTACCTGGGGATTACATGGTGTCGTTGGGCATACAGGACGCTTACCTACATGTCCTTATTCTTTTGCGCCATCAACAGTTCCTCAGGTTTGCAATCCGCAACGACCACTTTCAGTTCCGGGCGTTACCTTTTGGCCTGGTGACAGCACCACATGTATTCACCAAGGTGATGGCGGTCATGGCGGCTTCCCTGCGGCTGCAGGGAGTCCGCATGTTGCCATACTTGGACAACCTTCTGTTGGTGGCAGGATCTCCAGAGCTCCTTCTACGCCACTTGGACCTGACCATTGCGGTACTACAATGGCACAGCTGGTTAATAAACTGGCAGAAGTCCACCCTGATCCCGTCTCAGAGGATTCTGCACCTCGGAGCCTTATTGGACTCCGGACAGCAAAGGATCTTTGTGATGGGGGGAAAAGATCTCTGCTTTGCAGTTGAGGGTGCGCAGTTGTCTGCAGAATCGCCGTGTGTCTCTGCACTCGGCGATGAGGTTACTGGGCTCCATGGTGTCGGTCTTCGACATGGTGGAATATGCCCAGTTTCACTCCAGACCTCTGCAGCAATTGATCCTGTCCAAATGGAATGGACTGCCTCAGAGTCTCAAATCCCAGACGATGGTGCTCACTCCGGAGGTTCGCCTGTCCTTAGCCTGGTGGTTGCAGACAACCATCTCAACAGGGGTCGTCCGTTCTGGGTGGCGAATTGGGTCCTGTTGACAACAGACGCCAGTCTTCTCGGCTGGGGAGCAGTCACGGGTCCACACTTGTTCCAAGGCAGGTGGACTCAGGCGGAAACAGAGCTTCCAATAAACATCTTGGAGCTCCGCGCGCTGTTCAGTGCTCTCCAGCAGGCACATCGGGTTCTCCAAGGTCACCCAGTGCAGGTCTAATCGGACAGCACTACCACCGTGGCCTACATAAATCGGCAAGGAGGAACCCGAAGTCGGGCGGCTCTCGTAGAGGTGTCCCGAATCCTGGTTTGGGCGGAACGCAATCTCCCGGCCATATCAGCAGTCTTCATCCCGGGAGTCCTAAACTGGGAGGCGGACTTTCTCAGTCGCCAGGACGTTCATCCGGGGGAATGGTCTCTGCACCAGGACGTCTTTCAACTTCTGGTGGACAGGTGGGGTCTTCCAGAGATCGACCTCATGGCGTCACGACACAACAAAAAGTTGCCGGTGTACGGGTCTCGCACAAGAGACGAAAAGGCGTCTCTGGTGGATGCTCTGTCCGTCCGGTAGACTTTCCGGTTTGCTTATCTGTTTCCTCCGTTTTCCCTTCTTGCACGGGTAATCCGGAAATTCAAACAGGAAGGAGGGACGCTCCTGTTGATAGCTCCAGCGTGGCCCTGGAGGCACTGGTTCTCAGACCTCCATGGACTGTCTGTGGACATTCCTCTGCGGTTGCCGTTACGCCCGGACCTCCTGTCACAGGGTCATTGTCTTCACCCGGACCTGACTCGGCTGTCTTTGACGGCGTTGCTGTTGAGACGGCCATGATAAGGTCCAGGGGGTTTTCCAGCTCTGTAGTGCAAACAATGCTCAGGGCTCGGAAACCGTCCTCTGCAAGGATATACCATCGTGTGTGGCATACGTTCTTCCAGTGGTGTCGGCCGAGAGGTTATGCTCCTCGGGAGTTCCGTCTGTCTAGAGTGTTAGCTTTCCTACAGGCGGGACTGGACCATGGCCTTCACCTTGCGTCTCTGAAAGTGCAGGTGTCTGCCCTGTCCGTCTGGTTCCATCGTAGGATTGCTGCAATCCCTGATGTGTGCACCTTTATGCAAGGTGTTCTCAGAATTCAGCCACCTTTTGTTCCACCGGTGGTGCCTTGGGATTTAGCTTTGGTCCTGAGGGCTCTCCAGGGACCGTCGTTTGAACCACTGGGCTCAGTGGACCTCAAATGGCTGACAGCTAAAACTATTTTCCTTCTGGCCATTGCTTCGGTCAGACGTGTTTCTGACTTAGGGGCTCTCTCCTATAGACCCCCTTTTCTGATTTTTCACAGGAACAGGGCAGAGCTGCGCACTCGTCCTGGTTTCCTTCCTAAAGTTTCCAGTTTTCGCATCAACGAGGAACTAGTTGTGCCGGCTTTTAACTCACCTGATCTTTCAGTGGGTGAGGCCACTTTGGATGTTGTGCGGGCCTTAAGGATTTATGTTGACCGCACTTCTTCATTTAGGAAGTCGGACTCCTTGTTTGTCCTTCTATTGCTTCCATAAAAAGGGTTGGCCTGCTTCAAAGCAGACTTTGGCAGGCTGGATTCGTATGGCCATTTCAGAAGCTTATCTTCATAAAGGCCTTCCGGTTCCTACCTCTGTGAGGGCTCATTCCACTAGGTCTGTGGGTCCTTCGTGGGCTGCTCGACGTGGTGCCTCTGCAGTCCAGATCTGCAAGGCTGCCACATGGTCCTCGGTCCATACCTTTGTGAGGTATTACGCGTTTGACACCTTTGCCTCTCAGGATGCTTCCTTCGGGCGGCGTATTCTCCTTTCAGCACAGGAGCGTCCCCACCCTTAAAGGATACTGCTTTGGGACATCCCCAAGGTATCCTGTGGATACCCTATGGACCCTGATGTAGAAAATGAGATATGGTAAGAACTTACCTTTGTTATCTCTATTTCTACTAAGTCCATAGGGTTCCACAGGACTCCCGCCCTGTGCACCTGTGCTGCAGATGGCCTCTGGTCACCGTTTTTTTCCCGTCTCCCTCTAGTGAGAATGTGATTCTTGTGTGTGTCCAGATCTTTTTTCTCTCTTCATTCTCCTCCTCCGGCCTATGGCTTGGTACGTAACTGAGATGCCTTGGCTCGGGGGCGGGGTATAGGAGGGGGACCCTAGTGCATCCTGGGAGGCTGAAAACTTTAACTCTATGGTGCCCGATGCCTGACGTCATCACCTATACCCCAAGGTATCCTGTGGAACCCTACGGACTTCGTAGAAATAGAGATAACAAAGGTAAGTTCTTACCATATCTCATATTTTTGCTAGTAAAATACTAGTAACTGTCTGCAAATCGGCTGATTGTTACCACACAAATCACCCGATTGGAATTGGTGAGTCAGGTTGTCCAACATTGATTTTACTGACCAATTGCTTTTTGGTTGGAATAGGTAATCTGTGTCCCCCATATATTGCCTATTTTTACTTATTTATTTTTTAGACAGTTATCTGCAAAATGCAGAATTGCCTCAAATGATTGCTTTTGTATGGGCCCCATTACTCCTGCTACTGTATGGAGATGCAGAGTAATGGAGCGTACACACGGTCAGATTTGTCAGACTTGTCCGATTTGTCAGATAAACGATCTGAACGATTTGACCAAAGTTTTGAACGATTTGAACGATTTTTGACTGCATTAAAATGAATGGAATCGTCCAAGTCTGACTGCAAACCCATCAGATGACAGATATCGTTATCTGACAAACGGGAACGCGCATCGTTGATCGTCCATCGTTCAGGCATGTCAGATATGAACGATTTTCCTTCAGATATGAACGACTGAACGATTTTTAAATCGTTATCGTCCATATCTGAAGAAAAAATCTGATCGTGTGTATGCACCATAATGTTAGGCACTGGTGAAACCTTAACCTTATAAGCTTCTGGTATGGTTCTCATTCCTAAAAGGGGAACATTTACTAACCATTTGTAACTACATTTACCCTAGGTCAGTTGCCCACTGCAACTTAATAGGAACTGTAAATACATAATTATGATGCCATGAGCGATTTTTTTACAAAAATGAATTATAGGAACTTGATGTTCTGAGCGAGTACGTGAAGTTGCTTTTCATATGTGGTAATTTATAAATTGTAATAAAAATATTGTAGCATATTATATATGTGGAATCCTTTTTATTTGGTACATGTGTGCATGTCAACCTCTTCCAATGATGATGTCGTGTGTGGGGTTTTTTTTTTTTTTTTTTTTTTTTGTCTAGCTAGTTAACATTTTGGGAAACGGGTGTTCCAAGCAGGCAGCTACGTTTTTATGAAAGAAAAATATTTGAAAGGGACACCAGAGGCGCTAAAAATGAGACTTAAAATAAAAATTAAACGTTCCTTATCTTTCTGTAAATGAGTCTTCAATCAAATCATTGGTCACATGCAAAAGAAATCCTCCAGATACATAGAAATATACACATAAAAATAGAAAAATAACACACATCGTGTAATGTTTTGGCAGTCTCCCCTTACAAGACCCTGTCTTTGAATGAGGCACGTAGAGTGTATTTTAATTTTCCTAGATCATCTTGAGTTCTAGGGGTATATTGACTGAAGAGCGGGTTTTTAGAATTGGAGTTGATAATAAGAATTGGATTGCTATAGGCAACAACTCCACTTAAAACCTGCACTCTAGTAAATACACCACCTAATGTTTTCAATGGGGATAGCAGACCTAAGATGCCACCATATAGTGTAATACTGTGTTTTGTTTTTTGAAAACAAACTGGAAACCTAGTGCAAATAATAAACCGCAAGGATCCTTAGTTGAAAAAAATGCAAGCTTACCAGACCGGAACAGGGCTCAGGACCTGATTCAGGAATGCACATACTTGCACTGCTGAACGAAGAATCCTGATGGTCGGGAATCTGAGCTGGCCCTTACTGCGTGTGTGCAGTACGGGTCCCGTGTGATCGCCGTTTGAGTGCGGGGAGAGGGCAGCGACTGATTACTTTTCCCAAAACTGAGGTGTGTCTGCTGTCGGCGGGGGGAGGGCATTTCGGGTCAGCAACTCAATTGTCATATGTGCGTGGAGGAAAAGATGTATGTAGTGTAATACTTATATGTAAACATGCATTTACATATAACGTAATATAAAACATTAGTATAAAATCAGACACTCGGGGCCTGATTCAGATTTGGGAATAGAGTAAACCTAGCTACACTTATACAATTATTGGGCCAATTTGCGACTAATCGGGTGATCGGCCTGATTTATTGTATAGTGTGTATGAACGATCGTTTCACCGATAAAACAGTTAGAAAACATCCACAAACTCCTTCGATTATCTGATCTGTCGGTCAAGAACAAAAATCTATGCCTCAAATTCCCGATATGGAGCAGTGTGTGCATTTTCAGTCTGCCCGTATTTCCTATGTTCTCCTGTCACTATGTCCTCATCCTTTGCGGGTGGACAAATGCAACATCAGTGTGTAGAAAAATCGCTAGCTTCTATGGAAAATTGCATAACGTGTAGCACAGATATTAGGGCTTTCAATTTTCCGAAAAATCGTCCTGTTTCTCACCCTGATTAAAAAAAATTGACCGTGTGTAGCTAGCTTTAGAAAGAGCAAGTAACTGTGCAACTTAGTAAAACCATGTTGCACTGCTGGTGGGGCAGATATAAAATGTGCAGGGAGATTTTAGATTTGGGAGGGAGGTGTCCAAACTGAGATCTAATTTGCAGTGTAAAAATAAAGCTTTCCAACATTTGTGGGCTACATGCAAAAGCAGCCAGCATTTATCCCACATGCAAAAAATGTAATGTATTTGCTCCCCTTTCATTGCAAAATGGTTTGTCAAAGTACACAGTTACTTGCTTTATCTTAAGCTGGGTACACGCCTATACAATAGTCAGGCCTTTTTTTCGATATCGAGAGAACAGCCATTGGATTGTATAGGTGTGTGTACGCTGTCCCAATGCAGGAGCGTTAGCCGATAAACTGCTTATAACGCTCCTGCAACAGCCGGGTTCGGGTGGTCGAATCCCATGTGCTGTTTAACATTTATTGGGCTGATCACCCGATCCCATAGAAGCCCGTACACACTATCTGCACAGTGTGTACGCGGTTCACAGGCAGCTGTTCGGGGGTCACACTGGGGAGACATTGTACGACTGACCGGGAGAGTAATACCCGATCAGCTGATTGTACAGGTGTGTACCCATCTTTATTTCCAAATCTGAATCAGGCCCTCGGTGTGGATACTGTATGTCCCTTCAGTGGTATTATCTGTAAAGAACTGCCAATGGTCAGTTCTTAAACAGAGTCCTAGGTAATCTCCTGGCTCTGCCTCAGCCTACTGCTGGATTGTTCATGTCCACCACTGCCCGAAACTACCCCCTTCCACCCATCTGCAGGCACATTTTAATCCACCCTGGGGTCTTTTTTCAAATATTATTATTAAATACCCGGGCCAGCCAATCCAAAACAGGCGCATCTGTTGCCTATACAAAAATCATCTAGCTATACACTCCACCTAATTTTTTGCATTAAGTCCGGTTTTTGACCGTGCACCAATTGGGATTCAAAGTTTGAAACTCATGATCACAATACGTCTCAGTCTTTATGGTGATTGTCTAATTCGGGAAGCGAGAACGCTGACTGCACATTGGCTGGACCAGCAGGTTCAATGAAACGTTTCCTGTTTTTTCCCTGTTGTCATGCCGCAGCCAGTGTTCCAATACGGTCACCTCCTGTTACGATATATTTTTTACCCCATTAGGTAGAGTTTTAATGTGCTGCAGATTGTATGTGTGTTTGTATTTTACAATCAGTGGTATTTTTGACTTCATGCTTAAGGACATCATTTGTATACCTCACACTCTGTCTACTAAAGAAGTGTTCTTTGTTCCCTAGTTTTTGACTTCCATCAAGCTGCTGATGGCATTCAGGAACAGCAGAGGCAAGAACAAGCGGGAAAGAAGTATGTATACTGCAAAACATAATCCTACAAGTATAATGTTTTTGACATAGCCCTAGTCTTTAATGCACAGGCGGATGTCTCTTTACTGACCAACAAGACTGGAATTATTTGTGAGACTCGGAATATCTTGAAGCAGAATAACACAGTATTGCTCAAGTGAAATGAAGAAAATGTGTGTGGATCATGTAGAAAATTAGAATAGGCTTGTTTCACCGCAGTCTGCTCCATATGTATTATGTGATAAAGATAACCTCATAGTAGCTGATAAATAGCTAGGTCATGGATTCTTAAGCAGTGTTCCAGGATACATTTTTGCAATGTTTCCTTGGTTTAAAACGTAAGGGATGTGGAAATTTATGTAAAAAACTCAAATTATATACTTATTGCATATATTTATATTTTACTTTTTTTTTTTTTTTTTATTTGAATTGTGATCAACCATTCATTCTTTATTTTTAAATACTTATTTCTTCTTCAGGGTCCATAGGGCCCCACAGGGAGACATTGGGGTGTAGGTGGGACCTGGAGGACAGGACACTAACAGCAAAGCTTTTCAATACCAGGATGCTCCGGTCCTTCCCCCTCTACCAGTGTTGGCTAACCTTGACACTCCAGCTGTTATGGAACTACATAACCCAGCATGCACTGCTACAGTTTTGCTATTAGGGCATGCTAAAACTGTGGCAGGGCATGCTGGGATATATAGTTCCACAACAGCTGGAGTGTCAAGGTTAGCCAACACTGCCCTATACCCCACCCATAGCCTGAGGGCACTTCAGTTTTGTTGGTGTCCGGCAAGTAGCTGGACCACCATTTTCTACTTCAGGGTCCATAGGGGGTCCACAGGGTTGACCTTGGGGTATAGGTTGGGAACCAAATCCGGGCACCACGCAGTTAAAGCTTTTAGCTCCCAGGATGCACTTGGGTCCACTCTCCCTATAACCCCACCCCCCAGCCAGAGGCACCTCAATTTAAGTTGGTGCCCGGCCGGAGTCGGGTCACCGTTACTGCAGGGGGGCTGCTTAGCAGCCCCTAAGCTTAAAAGAGTTTTATTTTATTATTTTTTACTACTCTTCAGAGCGGCAGCATCAGACTGTCCAATGGACGTCTGAGCTGCCGCTCCTACACCCCGCCGGCGCTGCGACGCCAGTACAGATCTGGGGATCGCAGCGGGACCCCAGAGTCTGTACTAGCCGGGCTCTGGAGGAATCCCTGGGCTGCTGCCGGATCGACGGGGACAGGTAAGTCGCGTGGTCACCGCTTGCGGTGATCCACGTGTGAATATGCAGCCTTATGCCTCCGGTCTCTGGGGACAGACCGGAGGCGCTAGCGGTGGCGGCGGGCTCCCCCTCCATGGAGGCATACCCCGCGTGTCCACTAGCCCACCAGGGATTATAGCGGCAGCGGGAGCCGGCATCCCGGGGGGTTAATTGCTAGCCAGGGGAGGAAGCCTTCCCTGTCTAGCGGCTCCTCCCCTCAGCTCAGCGCGCCTTTCAATACTACAGTCTGGCGTCGCTGAGCTGCTTCCTCCGCGGGCCACGCTTCTTCTGAGGTCTCCAGTGGCCATTATCTCTTTGGTGCTGCAGAACTCCTAGGATGTCAGTGAGCCCAGTCCCCCTGCGTACCTGGCCATTTGGGTGAGTGTACACAGCGCTATAGCCTTCCCAGACACTGAATCTGGGCAGTTGAATGTAGCGACATTGTGCAGTATATTATATGTCATGCTTATGTATGTATATATATTTTTCTGCATTGTATGTGACTTTTGCTAGTGCTGACTGTCTGCTTTTTCTCTCACCTGTCAGTGTATATCTATCCCTTTTCTTTATCTGCCCTAATACAGGTGTACCTGGGGTGGTTCTGAGACCTCACATATATATATTTGTTAATATCTGTGAGGTTTGTCACATACTGTTGCGTGCTGCACGTTGCCATATTTTAGATGGAACTGTGAGTTGCATACGCTGATAATGGGTCCCTGCAGCTAATCTTAGCGTCAGTCAGGACCGGTATGGCGCTGCTTAATATTTCCGTCAAGATAGTCAGATATATCTGACCAGGAGATTGCACACGATACTGCACCCATTATTGCGATCCTGCAAGTCATAGCCTGCAGGAATTAGTGCGGAGGATTTTAACTCAGAAAGGTTTATGTATGCGGCACCATCTGGTGCGGGGCCCCTTGCACGACCCCCTTAAAGGGCGGTTTATTTCTCAGGATCCTCTCCTTTGAGGATCGCCGGGCGGGCCCCATTGTCGTCACTCGCTTGGAGTTACTTCACCATACTGCCCTTTTGAACTCGGGGTATCTCGCAATTTCTTGCAATTTACCCCTGTGCAACAGACTGTCGCTCCCCGCCGGGGTTTTTCACAGTACATGAATTACCTCTGATACCACATCGGTCTGTCATTCCCCTTGCAGGGATTACCACAACGGCCACCCTGGTGATATATGCCCTGTGGTTACTGACCAGTGGCTCTGCCGTGAACTGGATGGTATATTCGGCTCTTTCCCTCTCATATGGGGGGAGCCGATTTCAAGTATTATTATCCCTGCTTTGGGGCTGGTAGCCAGGTTCATTCTGGATATAGAGAATGTCGATCCTGCACCTGTATCATACATCTCCCGTTTTCTGCCCAGCGGGTGGATCTCATAGCGGGAGTCTGGTTGTCGCCAGATACGAGGAGTCACAAAGGCCTCCTGTTTCCCATTCCCTGAGGGTCCTCACAAGTAATGGAAATCCCCTTCTGGGATGGATTTGTATGTTAATCATCGGGTTACAGGCATTAATACGCCTCCCATCCCGGCCTGGACGGATTTTACGGATCCGTAGGTGGTAACTTTGCCTGAAATCAATGTACTCGTTTTCAGGGCCTGTTGCCCGTCCTACCATGGCCATCGCATGGTGATGCTTTTGTGACGTTTTTCCCCTCCAACACGTCCTGAGGTTCAAATATCTTTTGCCGCTCACATAAAATATGCAGTGGTCATATGTGGGATTACCTCATGGGATGCCGGTCTTCTAACTTTCAGGGTTTCGGCGGCGTCTGTATCCGCCGCAGTACCCTATGGCTGCGTTATGGGAAAGCAGAGGTGCACACTCCTTCCATGGGGAAGATCTTGTTTGGTCCTGACCTTGACAAGATCGTTGCATCATTGGCAGTATCACTAATGGGGGGAGATACCGTCTTTAGCTACTCCCACTACATTCGGACTAACTCTGTTAAGTCTTTTTGTCCTCAGGGTCAGCCTAAAGGCCTGTTTTTTCCTAGGCTGTCGGCCTCCATGGGGGCCACCATATCCAGTACCGAGCAGTCCTGGACTTCCGGACGACCCTGTTTCTACACCTGAGGATATACCCTCAGCCTGACGGGACAGGTCTACATCTGGGGAATTTCCAGAGTGAGGTACTGATTCTCAACGGCCTCTCATTGCTCAGGCAGCCTCCTCACAGGCATTGTTACACGGGCCCTTCTTCAGACCTGATCAGGGCCTTACAATCCCAGAAAGCTATACAGTCTTTGTGGTAAGCAGAGCTATTTCGGCCAACCTCACTATCTCAGTGAGGGACTGGTTGTTCTACTTTCTTTCTGGGGCGGTGACCGACTGGTCCTCATTTGCCTATACTCTGTCTCAAATCCCTGAATCAGATTCCAACGGTGCCTGGACTCGGGTGGAATCGTCCATGCTCCATCATCCGACGTTTGGAACCTGGGGATTTTAGGGTATATCTGAGTATTCAGGATACGTACCTACGGGTACGTACAGAGCCATCTCATCAGCATGGGTTCAGGTTTGCTGTGCCACAGCAACACTTGTAAGTTTCGGGCTCTGCCTTTTGGGACTGTCCTCAACTCCACCGGGGTTTACCAGCCTTATGGATTTTCTGACAGTTCACCTGTTCAGGGTATCCGAATGCTCCTTTCTCTGGACGGTCTCCTGCTTTTAGCAGGATCACCAAGGTACTTTACCGCCAGGTCAGGATAACCGTGGCTTCTTCTCGGCACAGATAATTAGTCAACGGAGAAAAAGTCCTCCCTACATCCCTCACAGGGTTTTCTTCATCTGGGAGCACTGCTGGATTCTCAGACTCTGAGAATTTTTCTGGCGTAAGACAAGATCTCCACTCTTCAACTTGGAGTGTGCGGATATCTACGCATTCGACATATGTCATTACTCTTTGTGATGCGCGGTCTACCAGAGTGTCTACCTTTTGGTAGGGTGGAATGTGCTCAGTTCCATTCCAGACCTTGCCATAATTGACTCCCCTCCAGATGGATCGAGTTTTTCCCATCGGATCGATGTTCGAACGATGATACTTTCTCCAGAGGCGAGTTGGTCTCTGTCCGGGTGGCTATGGCCATCTCGTCCAGGGTGTTCTTTGCTACAGACAGTGTCTGGTCCGCATTCGTTTCGGGGCAGTTGGACGTCTGTCGTTTCTGTCCTGCCACTTAACTTGTTGATACTTTAGGCTGTCTTGGACCTTCACTCTGGCCTAACCCATATGTCACGGTAAACCTGAATAGGTTCAGTCCGACAGTGTCACAACAGTGACTTCCATCTAGGCAACACTGGTAGTTGGGTGGCAATGTCAGGTATGTCATCCATTCTGACATAGTCCAAGGGTCTTCTCCTGGCCAACTCTGCAGTCTTTATTCCCGGAGCTCTCCATTGGGAAGCGGGCTTCCTCAGCTGTTGCGACGTGCATCCCGGGGACTAGTCTCTTCTCCAAGAGAGGTTTCAACTCCTGGTGAGCAGAGGGGGCCTCCCTGAGGGGATTGATCCTCATGGCCTTCTGACTTGATCACACATTACCGGTGTTACAGTCCAGCTCCAGGAGTACTGAAGCTACCTTCAGTGACTCTTTGTCAGTGAAGTGGTCCTTCCACTTTGTGTACCTGTGTCCTCCGGTCTCCCTTCTTCCTCGAGGTCTTCGGAAGTTTAATTCGAGACGGAGGGGCTTTCCTTCTGGGGGCTCCAGTTCGTCCCAGACATCACTGGTACTGAGATTTTCGGAGTCTCCTCATCGATACTCCGTTCCTACTGCTTCACTATCTGGACCTGTTGTCTCAGGGTCCTTGTTTTTCCCTGGACCTGGATCGTTTGTCTTTGACTGCGCCCCTACTGTGGTCCTAGGGCTTCCCTGGCTCTGTCTTCATTGAGATGTTTAGAGCAGATAGGCCAGACTTTGCTGGGATCTGCCACGGACTGTGGCATACATAATTCTTATGGTATCGTACCTGTCGATATGATCCTCCGGTGTCCAGGATTTTCAGATATTCTGGCATTCCTTCCGGCTGGCTTGGGTTTCACCCTTGGCCTGGCCTTCCTGACAGTGCGGATCTCTACACTGTCGGTATGGTTAAGATATGGAATTGCTCCGCTCTGGTATCCAGTTCATCCTTTGGAGTGTTTTCTGGATTATGCCTCCACTTGTCCTCCCTAGGGACTCCTGGGGAGTTAGTAGTGGTTCTTTGTTCCGTCCGGGGACAGTCAATGGAACTGCTGGTGGTGATAGCCATTACATGGTCTATTGTTTAAGCTCTCTCTCTCTCAGGGTGTTTAAATCAACCAGGAGAGTGTCTGAATTGGGAGCGTTCTCATGTGGCTCCCTCTTCTGGAGGGCATCATGTCAGGGTGTGAGTTGCTCTCGCCCTGTATTTCTTCTTAGAGTGGTTTTTAGGTTCCATATTATTCTGGAACTTATGGTACGGCCATTCAGTCCCCAGTCTTCTCGGCTGGTGTGGCCTCATTGACTGTGGTCCGGCCTCTTTGGCTTTATATGATCCGTTCAAGTTCCTTATGGTAATCGGACTCCTTATTGGTGGTCTGCGGTTTCTGGTTTTCACAGGAAACGATGGCCGGCCTATAATGAAATGTTGGCTGGATGGCCTCGTATGTCTTCCTCAGGGGCCTACCCATAGGTAGGCATTTCTGTCGTTGAGGCTTGTTTTTTCTCGGGTCATGTAACCCTCGTGGGCGGCTCGTTGTGGCGCCTCGGCTGTTTTGCCTTACTAGGTGTCCACGTGGTCTTCTGTCCAAACCTTCTTTTTTTAAGGTTCTAGGCATTGGTTTCCTTTGCCTCTCAGGATGCTTCCTTTTTGGCGACGGATTCTCCTCTCAGCACAGGAGCGTCCCCACCCTTGGTTGAACTGCTTTGGGACATCCCCAAGGTCAACCCTGTGGACCCCCTATGGACCCTGAAGTAGAAAACAAGAGATATGGTAAGAACTTACCTTTGTTATCTCTGTTTCTACGAAGTCCATAGGGTCCACAGGGCGCCCGCCCTGACGCACCTGGCTTCATATGGGCTGTGTTACTGGTCACCGGTTTCCCGTCTCCTTTTCTGTGAGTATGGTTCTAGAGTGTTCCAGTTTTCTCTCTTTTTCTCTCCTCCTCCGGCCTTTGGCTACTTACAAACTGAGGTGCCTCTGGCTGGGGGGTGGGGTTATAGGGAGAGTGGACCCAAGTGCATCCTGGGAGCTAAAAGCTTTAACTGCGTGGTGCCCGGATTTGGTTCCCAACCTATACCCCAAGGTCAACCCTGTGGACCCTATGGACTTCGTAGAAACAGAGATAACAAAGGTAAGTTCTTACCATATCTCTTGTTATAATGGGGCTGACTTATGTAGCCCAAGCTTTTATTTTCATTTATTGAATTTTTTTTTAATCCCGTTTGCTGGGACCCACATAATAGTGCAGTCTTGCCTCCTTAGACAGACCAGAGGCGCTGATGTGGACTCTGGAAAGGCAGCCCATCACTCCACTAGACCACCGGGGCATTAACATACTAGCATAGAGGCATAGTTAAGGCCAGGGGACCCGGTGGTTAACGTCAGCCAGGGAAAAAGGCGCTCTCCCTTCAGCCCCTCTCCCAGCTCAGGGCGCCGTTCCACTGTGGTCCAGGTGTTGCTGCTCCGCCCCCTCACACTCACGGCAGCCATTTTAGGCAAGCAGATCTCTGGGAATTTCTGGGTCCAGTCTCCCTGTATACCTCTCCCAAGGGCCAGGTCATACAGCGCTATTTCCTACCAGCCACTGTGGTCTGTGTAGTTATTAGTGCCCATTGCAGAAATTGTGATTTTTCCTTTTTGATTTGTAAGTGACTTGTGCTAGCGCTAACTTCTCCTTTTCTATACTGTCAGTTATAACTGTCTTCTACTGTACCCTGTCATACTAAGTTATAGAGGGTCATTGTACCTCACAAACATGACAGTGTTGCACACTACTTGGTGCCAGATCTAACATGGTTGCACGCTCCCTGGTATCGGATGTAGTGCTTTTGCAACTAACTTGTGCCTTTATAAAGCACTTTCGCTCCAGGGGGGCTACCAGCAGTGCAGTTGCACACTATATTGTGCTACCTTTTATATACATATATTGCCCTGTTGCACATTACCTTGTGCCATATATAGCGGCGTTGCATACTCCATGCTCTCAAGTTTAACACTATTGCATACATCGTGCCATATATAGTGCTGTTTCATATGATATTGGGTCATATATAGCACGTTTGCACATTGCAGTATGTGAAATATGGCACAATGTAATGTGTTTACTGCATTGTATCATTACTATGGCGGGCAGAGGAAAGAATAATAAATAGCCTCAGGATCCTGCCCCTATTCTGTTGTCCTGGAAAGCCTGCTCAGCGGGTTTAGCCCCAGGGGACTTTATTCAGGATGGGCTTTGCACTAATTGCTACACAGCCCCGGTGTGTCTCCCTCAGGACCCTCCCTGGGCTACCTTTTCACAAATGCTGGCAAACATTTTAGAATAGAGAGCAGTCCCTGTAGTGGCTCCCTGTAGTGGGATGGCCACAGCAGGTACTCCCTACAAATCCTTTGCCTCCCCCATGGGTAGACATGCTGTCTTCCTCAGTACAGAGTCTGGCTACTACTTCTACAGCCTTGCAGCAACTGCTACACAAAGAAAAGCCTTTACCTACCAAACCCTTTAAACGGGCTCTGTTTTCCACTCCGTTATCTGATATCACATATCATCTGGGGTGGCGGAAGATGCAGACCTCTCTGACTCCATCTCCAGAGAAGAGGAGCCACCCTCTAAGCTAGATATACCTACTCTTGTTAGAGCTGTAAAATCCATTTTTCAAATTGAAGAGGATGAACCCACTCCGAAGAAAAACTGCACATTTTAAATGACAAAAGGTAGTTTTACCAGAGTTCCCTCCAATCAGACCAGCTATCTGATCACATGAGTGAAGCATGGATCATGCCTGGTAAAATGTTTCAAATCCCAAAATGATTCAGTTCCTTTTACCCTCTTCCAGCTATTGATTGCACTAAATGGGAAGTTCCCCCAGCGGTGGATTCTCATGTAACTCGTTTGGTTAAAAATGCCATGTTACCCATTCACACTGCTACCTTTTTGAAGGAGACTACAGATAGATTATGACAAACTTCTATAAGTCTATTTTGGACATGTCCTCTCCTTCCTGAAGCAACCCCCCCCCCCCCCCCCCCCTTCTCCCCAACAATTCTTTTGCACAGGACCTCCATCGGGCTCAACCAAGGCCCCACTGCTCCACAAAGCCCTTCAGCCCTTACTGAATTCAGGAGTAATCATTCGGGTCCCCTCCTCACAATGGGGCAAGGTCTATTATTCTACCCTTGGTTCAGAAGCCCAATGGGTCTCATTGGCCATCTCAGATCTCTGGACAAGTGTATCAGGGTGCCCAAGTTTCGTATGGAAACTCTGTTCTATTATCCTAGCTATGGAGCTTGGAGATTTCCCTGAACATTCAGGACGCTTACCTACATGTCCCTTAGCGCCTTCTCGGCAACAATATCTATGGTTTGCTATACTACAGCAACATTACCAATTTCAGGCTCTACCGTTTGGCCTTTCAACGGCCCCTCAGGTTTTTACAAAGATCATGTTGGCCTCACTTCATCATCAAGGGATCAGACTGCTCCCATACTTGGACGATCTTTTGCTGTTGGCAAGCTCCCCAGACGCCATCTGCAGGTAACAATTACCTTTCTACACATACACGGTTGGCTGATAACTGGAAGAAGTCTTCCCTGACACCCTCTCAAAGGATGGTACATTTGGGAGCCCTCCTGGACTCTTGAGTTCAGAGAATCTTCTTGATGGCAGAGAAGATTTCAGTGATACAGTACAGACTACGCAGACTGCTTCACAGTTGCAGAGTGTCGATTCACTCTGCAATGCAGGCCTTGGGATCAATGGTATACACCTTCGACATGGTGGAGTTCGCCCAGTTTCACTCAGGCCCCTGCAACACCTGATCCTATCCAAGTGGAACAGACTACCTCATCTGCTCAGATCCCAGACGATGAGCCTTCCCCCAGAGGTTCGCCTGTCCCTAGCCTGGTGGCTACAGACTCCCCATTTGAACCAGGATTGTCCCTTTTTGGTTTCCAGATTGGGCTATCCTCACCACGAACGCAAGCCTCCGAGGGTGGGATGCAGTATCCAGCCAATAGTCCTTCCAGGACCGATGATGCCCAATCGAGGCAATGTTGCCAATCAACATCCTGGAACATTGAGCCATATACAGAGGTCTCACTCTGGCTCAGAATATTCTGAAAAACAGGCCAGTACAAGTACAGTCTGACAACGCCACAGCTGTGGCCTACCTCAATCATCAAGGGGGCACACAAAGTCAATCAGCAATGACGTAGGTGTCCCGCATTCTCACATGGGCCAAACGCAATCTCCCAGTCATCTCCACAGTGTCCGTCCTGGGGAATCTCAATTGGGAAGGAAGCAGATTTCCTCAGCTGTCACGATGTGTATGCAGGAGAATGGTCTCTAGACCCAGAAGTATTTCAGTTTCTGGTGGACAAATGGGGTCTTCCAGAAATGGATCTCAAGACACAACAACAAACTTCCAGTTTAGGCAGCAAGAACAAAGGACCCCAACGCAGTCTTCCTAGACGTGGACTTTCGTGGAATTATGCACAGTCCTTTTTTTTTTTAATAGCTCCTGCTTGCCCCAGACGTCATTGATACTCAGGTCTTCTAAAGACTCTCCATAGACTTTCTTCTTCAACTTCCTCTACGAGTAGACCTGTTTTCTCAGGGTCCCTCCCTGTTTACATCCGGACCTAGCCCGTCTGTTTTTAACGACTTGGGATTTGTCAGTGGTGCTCAAAGCACTTCAGAAACCTCCCATTTGACCCTCTGGAATCTGATATCAAATGGCTCACTATTTAGACTTTCTTCTGGCTATAGCATCTGCCCGTAGGGTATCTGCTTTAGGGGCTCTTTCATACAGCTACCCCTTTTTAATATTTCATCAGGATAGGGCTGTTCTTAGAACTCACCCAGGCTTCCTTCCTAAAGGGGCCTATCCATTAGCAGATGTTCTTCTGAAAGATTAAAGATAAAAGAGATCTATTGAAAATTCCATTGGCTGTGCTGAAGATATCTCATGTACACGACAGATTTTTGCAAAAGATGAACGATATTGCATGACATCATTCAGGAAGTGGATTTTTTTCTCTCCAGTGCTTTGTAGCTGCTGTTAATATCGTTCGTCGTTTACCGCATATAAACTGCCAGATGTTTCTAATATCTGGTAGCGATATGCGATAATTGACCAACATGTTGGAGAGAGGAAATGAAAATTTATTGAATGGGGGAGTGCGCATCTGTCATCGTTCAGGGCCTATCCATTAGCAGATAAATTGAACGACTGAATGATATATTGTTCAGTCGTTCAATTTATCTGCTAATGGATAGGCCCCTTAAGGTAGTTTCTCACTTTGACCTGAATACAGAAATTGTGTTTCCGACCTTTAATCCACCATACCTCTTGGCAGGTGAAGCCTCTTTGGATGTGGTCCGAGATCTACGTGGACCATACTACTTCCATCAGGAAATCCGACTCTCACTTCGTCCTATATGGATTCCACAAGAAATGATGGCCAGCTAACCGACAGACTCTGACCAGATGGATTTGCATAACTATCTCACAGGCTTACATGCAGACGGGCCTTCCTGTGCCGACTACAGTCACTGCTCATTCTGCTCACTCTGTGGGTCCCTCGTGGGTAACCCGGCGTGGCGCCTCAGCTGAGCAGCTATGCAAGGCGGCCACCTGGTCTTCTGTCCACACCTTTCTTAGGTTTTATGCCTTTTTGATTCATTTGCCTCTCAGGATGCTTCCTACGGGTGTAGGGTTCTCCTAACAGCGCTGGATTGTTTCCACCATTGAGCAACTTCTTTGGGGCATCCCCAATATCTCCCTGTGGAGCCATTGGGGCATCCCCAATGTCTTCCTGTGGAGCCCTATGGACCCTAAAGAAGAAAATTAGTTATGGTAAAACTTACCTTTTTGTTAACTCTTTCTTCGAAGTCCATAGGGTCCACCATGGCCCCGACGCACCTGGCTTCCATGAGTTTCTTGTTTCCTTCTCTCTGTGAGAGTGTGATTCTTCAGTGTACCAGTCTTCCTTCTCTCCTGTCCTTCTCCTGCCTTGGACTTGTTAACAAAACTGAAGTGACCTCAAGCTGTGGCGGGGTATAGGGGAAAGGACTGGAGCATCCTGGGATTGAAAAGCTTTTGCCGTTGGTGTCCGGTCCTCCAGGTCCCACCTACTGTACATCCCAATGTCTCACTATGGACTTCAAAGAAAGGGTTAAAGGTAAGTTTTACCATAACTCATTATTCCTTTTATTGCAATATTTAACACTATTATGAAAAAGTGGGTATCAATTGATGTAGCCTTTATCTAAAAATGTATCTGTCTGCATCTTTTAAATGCAAAGATAACTTGCTAACATACTAAATATTTTTTTTTGTTTTAGTTTGGGAACTACAAAGAAGGGCATTGGGCCAGTGTATTCTTCCAAAGCTGCAAGAAGTGGCCTTAGGATGTGTGATCTTGTATCAGATTTCAATGAATTTTCTAAGAGGTTTGTAGAAGAAATGATTTTATGTATGTAGCAGTGTGTGTGATGTAAAAAAAAAAAAAAAACTATACTTAGCAATGTTTTGGCACTGCATTGTAACCTTAACACCGACATGTCAAATAGGGAAACTCTAAACCTTTTTAAAGGCAGCAAGAAACCAACCCTACCGATCACAACTCTGTCGCCGTTCACACCTCTTTTACACAAGTGTATAAATGCATAACATGAAATGATACACACAGCTGGAACTTTTCATCTAAAACAAACTGTGTTCCCATCTATCACTGTATACAGATATAAACATGTACAGGCACAATGCCTTATGGCACATATGTGCAACCTATGAGCCCCGTACTCCACATTGGGGTCCCAAAATCGAGCTATCATTCTCGATTTCATTCTGATAACTGTTATAAAGACTTGTGTTGGTGACTGTAGGATGTCACTTAAAGTGCCATTAAATTACTAAATGACTTTAAAAACTATTGTTTGAGCAGTACGAGTACAGTTTGTAAAGCGGAGCAGAAATTATACTGGTTATTTTGGCAGCAGTGAAGTGATATCTAGTGATGGGACAGCCAGCTCATGCTAAAAATACTCAGTATTCAAAAATAATGAGGTTCTTTGTGCAAAATGTCTCATGCTCGCATAAGTTGCTAAATATTTATAGCAAAATCAGGCAAACTATTGTTTTCTATTTAATGACTCTTCATTTCAGTTTTCTGAAATATTTAGCTGAACATTAAGAGAATCTTTAACTAGAGGCAATTTAAAGAATAGGGGAACAACAACCCTTCTCATTTGACACGCACATAATTTTGCAGAAAGGCAGCTGGCTAAGGAATGTTGAAAATACACTTTTATTATATTTCACAAGAGACTGTGTCTCATCACTTTCTCCATCTATGGGGTGCACGTTGGCAACTGGAGCAGCAGTATACAGAATAAATGATTGCCACTCATTTTGAGTAGAACTCTTCATTCTGATGTGGTCCTAACACTGGATCTTGTATGACCTTGATTTAAGGTCCTGTATTTGAACTGAAAGGCCTTAACAAAGACAATTCAGGTTTCCTTGAAATTTTGGCACGTCATTCATTCTGTATATTATTAATCTGGCTGTCGTCATGCATTCCACAGACGAAGTAGGAAGCCATAAGCTACAATCTCTTTTGTGAAATAGAGTATAATAATTTCTTCCCAACATGGCAACAATAACATATGTTACAGTAGAGACATAAAAAAACACCTTGAAAGATTATACACTGATCAGCCATAACAGTAAAACCACTGACTGGAAGTGAATAATTATGTGTTACAATTGCACCTGTCAAGGGGTGGGATATTTTCGGCAGCAATTGAACAGTCAGTGTTTGAACTTCATCTGTTGGAAGCAGGAATGATGGGCAGATCAAAGGATTTGAGCGACTTTGACAAGGGCCAAATAGTGATGGCTAGGCTACTGGATTAGAGTACCTCCAAATCAGCAGGTCATGTAGGGAGTTGTCGATATGCAGTGATTAGTACCTACAAAAATGGTTCCAGGAGGACAATCTGTGAACCAGCGACAGGGTCATTGGTGCCCAATGCTTAGTGATGTGCGTGGGGAGTGAAGGCTAATCCATTGGTCGTATCCGACAGAACAGCTACTGTAGCACAACTTGCTGAAAAATTTCATGCTTGATATGATAAAGGTATTGGAACACAAAGTGCCTTGCCCCTTGCTGCAGACAGGGCAGAGTGCCCATGCTGACCCCTGTCCAACCCCAAAAACACCTACAATGGGGTCAGAACTGGAGTAATGGAAGAGGGTGGCCTGTTCTGATTTATCCTGTTTTCTTTTACATCATGTGGACGGCCGGGTGAGTGTGCGTTATTTACCTGGGCAAGATATGTCACCAGGATGCAATATGGGAAGAAGCCAATACATCTGTGGCAGTGTGATGCTCTGGGTAATGATCTGCTGGGAAACCTTGTTGCAGATCGAGTACAGCCCTTCATGGCAATAGTATTCCCTGATGTCAGTGACCTCAGCAGGATAATGTGCCCTGCCACACTGTAAAAATTGAATCACAAAAAAGCGACTATAAGATGTGGTGCGCAACACCTGCTACCTACTGCCTGACACAAAAAGAGGGAAACTCACAAAATCCCAATATAAACAAAATGATAAATGTTTTTGTGTAGCCGAATGGCGCTGGATATTCTGATATAAAAATATAGGACAGATAATGTGGTACTTAGTCCTTATAGCAGATGTAGAATCCTGACGTGTCTCCTCATATATGGAGTTCTCGAGGTCTCCCAATATTGTTCGTTTAGTACCCAGGGTACGCTTTCACTACACCCGACCAACGAATAGAATTATAGATACCGTAAAGAAAACCCACCAGTCCTTTAAAGACATTTTTTTCTGTATTTATTCTTTTTCATGTACTAAACTAACAATATTGGGAGACCTCGAGAACTCCATATATGAGGAGACACGTCAGGATTCTACATCTGCTATAAGGACTAAGTACCACATTATCTGTCCTATATTTTTATATCTGAATATCCAGCGCCATTCGGCTACACAAAAACATTTCTTATCACACTGTAAAAATTGTTCAGGAAAGGTTTGAGGGACATGACAAACAGTTCAGAGTTGACATGGCCTTCAAATTACCCAGATCTCATACTGATCGAGCATTTGTGGGATGTGCTGGAATAACATGGAGGCACCACCTTGTAACAAACAGGAGTTTGTACCCGATACCACAGGACATCATGAGTGGTCTTGTAGAGTCCATGCCTCTATTAGTCAGTCAGTTGTTTCTGCAGCGCGAGGGGGGCATATACAATATTTGGTAGGTGGTTCTAATGTTATGGCTGATCAGTGTAGATTGTGACTCTTCCCAATCCTTCCCATTGGTTTGTTTTTCCTCTTTGCTGAGTGTTAGCGTACATTTTATTTCTACTTCAGGGTCCATAGGGGGTCCACAGGGTTGACCTTGGGGTATAGC
Source organism: Taudactylus pleione (assembly GCA_031769625.1). Taxonomy (NCBI): domain Eukaryota; kingdom Metazoa; phylum Chordata; class Amphibia; order Anura; family Myobatrachidae; genus Taudactylus; species Taudactylus pleione. Next base: position 2,225,526 of record JAUIMM010000124.1, read on the forward strand.
TGGATCTGGATCCACGGGCACCACGCAGTTAAAGCTTTAGCTGCTCCCAGAATGCTCTTGGGTCCATCCTCCTCTATACCCCGCCCCCGAGCCACAGGCACCTCAGTTTGAGTTGGTGCCCGGCCGGAGTCTGGTCACCCTGCGCAGGAGCAGCCCCCAAAGCTTTTTAATTAAAAAAAAAAAAAAAAAGAGCCTGTTAGTGTTTATTTTTAACAGGGGCTCTTCAGTGTGGCAGCGAAGGGCTGTCTGTACAGACTCTCACGCTGCCGCTCTTACTCCCTGCCTCTGCTGCGACGCCAGTATCGCACTGGGAATCGCGGCAGGAGGCCAGAGTCCGTACCAACCGGACTCTGGGGACCACCCTGGACTGCTGCCGAAGTCGCCGGGGAGCAGGTTAGCTGCGAGACGCCGATTAGCGGGGGCTCGCGGGTTTTGCTATAAATGCAGTCCTTTGCCCCACGGTTCTAGGGGACAGACCGGGGGCTGCTAGCGGCGGCGGCGGGCTCCCCCTCCATCGGAGGAATACCTAGTCAGTCCACTAGACCACCAGGGTTTTTTTAGCGGCAAGTGGGATGCCGGCAACCCGGGGGTTAATGGCTAGCTAGGGGAGGAAGTCTTCCCTGTTTAGCGGCTCCTCTCCTCAGCTCAGCGCGCCTTTCAGCACGTAGTCTGGAGTCGCTGAGCTGCAGTTACTCGGCCACTCCTCCTCTGAGGTCTCTGGGGGCCATTTTCTCTGTGGCGGCGCAGATCTCTCAGGGAGCATGCGGACCGGTCCCCCTGTGTACCTCTTCCCCGATCAATGACAGTGTACACAGCGCTTTAGCCCTCCCAGACACTGAATCTGGGCAGGTTGATTGTAGTGGAAAGGTGCAGTGAGTATATCTTCTCTGCATGGTATGTGACTTTTGCTAGTGCTGCCTGTCTGTGCTTATTCTACTTACTGTCAGCTTATACTTATCCCTTTACTTCTCCTACAAGCCCTACAGGTGTGTGGGGGAGGGGCGTTTCTACAGACCTCACCTATATAAATCACGTATTTGTGAGGTCCGTCACATACAGTTGTGTGCTACACAGTACCATATTGTGGGCTGTTGATCAGCACACTGGTGAGTGCGCTTGTTTTCTGCTCTGTTGCCAGATATATTTATTTATATAATATATTTTGCCATGTCGGAAGAGGAGATTGAGCACTCCGTGGCTCCGGTGTTGGTCTCCTGCGGATGCTGTTCTGCAGGAGTGGATAGGGAGGATTTGTCACAGGATGGCCTGTGTAGACAGTGCCAGGTGGTTCCTGGCCCATCAAAACCTCCTATGACGCAGGAACCACCATGGGCGATGTTTTCTCAGGTGCTGGTGTCTATTGCGGACCGTCTGTCGGTCCGAATGCTGTCCCCCTACTAGGGCGTTGCCCCAGCCAGCCATCCCCCATTCCCCGGGTGTCCCACAATTATTGCGGAGCCCCCCCGGGTCTAAGTCTGTTGGTCCTTATGTGGGGTTACCTGTGTATATACAGGCTTCCCCTGTGTCGCAGCAGTCTGTGGTGCCCTTCCAGGCCCCTGTGGCGGCTCCTCCACCCTGGGTGGAAGTGCTCTCCAACTCAGTACAAAATTTGGCGGCCCCGTCTTCGGCTTTTCAGTCAATGTTGCAGAATGACATGGCTTCTAGGGCGTCAAAACGCACACTAATGGCGCAGGCGGCGCATTTATCGGACTCCGAGGGGTCCTCAGATGATGGGGAGGTTCATGATAACACTGACTCGGACACATCGGTCCAGGAGGTAGATACCAAGTCGTCCATTAATGTGCGAGCACTGGTTAGGGCGGTGCGAGCCATTCTCCTAATAGAGGATGAGGCACCAGCTCCTAAGTTGAAGTATCCTAGTTTAAAAAAAAAACTAAGGTGGCTTCTACGGTGTTTCCCCTGTCTGATCAGTTGACGGATCATATGGCGGTGGCTTGGCAGGTGCCCAGTAAGCGATTCCTGCCACAGAAGCGGTTGGCTTCTAATTATACTTTTCCTGAGGCACATTGTAAAAAATGGGAAACTCCACCAGCGGTGGATTCCCATATCACCCGTTTAATAAGGAGCGCTACTTTGCCATTACCGTCTATATCCTTGCTGAAGGATCCCACGGACAGAAAAGTTGAGACTTGCTTAAAGTCCATTTACTCCCTCTCAGGGGCAGTGGCCCGACCGTCCATGGCCATCTCCTGGATGGCCAAGGCCATTGAGGGTTGGGCCAACGCATTAGAGGATACCTTTCCGGACGATGCTACGGATGTCCAGAGGGTGTTGTTAGGACAGATGAGACGCTGCTTCCTACATTGGAGAAGCCTCTTTGGATGCTAGTCTGCTGACCTCTCGAGTATCGGCTGCAGCAGTGTCTGCTCGCCGATCCTTATGGCTGAGGTCCTGGAGAGCGGACTCTGATTCAAAGAAAGGCCTGGAGGTCTTACCTTTCAATGGAGAATTGCTATTTGGTCCGGACTTGGACAAAATAGTGGATACCCTGGCTAAATCCAAGTCAGCTTTCCTCCCTTCAGCAGCAATGCCTGCCAAGGTCCGGAGCTCGGCTTTTCGTTCCTTTCGGGGTAAGGCAAAAGGTCAGTCCTTCCCGAGGCAGTCGGCAGATAAGACCGCCTCTAAACCCAAGAAGCAAGCCTGGAGTGCTCGGCGCCCTTCTTCCAAGCAGGAGGATAAACCTGCTGCCTGATGGGACGGGCCTCCCTCTGGGGGACCTCGGAGTGGGAGTCCGACTTCTCCAATTCACCCAGTGTTGGCACAATACCACCACGGATGCTTTGGTGCGAAAAGTAGTCTCTCAGGGGTACGCCCTGTCTTTTTGGGTCAGGCCGTCCCACCAGTTTTTTTGCACGAGTCCTTCTCTGGACAAGACCAAAGCTTCCCAGATTCAGGTGGCTATACAATCCTTGCTACACGCAGGGGTCATTCTTCCCGTTCCGCAGTTTCAACGCGGGACGGGGTACTATTCTACTGTTTCTAGTACAGAAGCCCAATGGTTCTCATCGCCCTATCCTGAATTTGAAGTTTCTGAACAAATACCTCAGAGTTCCCAGGTTCAGGATGGAAATGTTACGTTCCAACATTCTGGCGATGGAACCCGGGGATTACATGGTCTCCCTGGATATCCAGGACGCCTATCTCCACGTGCCCATAGCACCGGCACACCAGCGGTATCTGAGGTTTGCTATCCTGCAATATCACTACCAGTTTCGGGCGTTGCCTTTTTGGCCTTTCCACGGCTCCAAGGGTGTTCACCAGGGTGATGGCAATTATGGCCGCCCACCTTCGGGGCCAGGGTATACGGCTACTGCCGTATCTGGACAATCTTCTTCTGCTGGCGAGCTCCCCGGAGGTACTTCTTCGACATCTCCACCTGACCATTGCTTGTCTTCAGGCACACTGGTGGTTGATAAATTGGAAGAAGTCATCTCTGATCCCATCACAATGGATGGTTCATTTGGGAGCCCTTCTGGATTCTCGTCGGCAAAGGATTTTCCAGACTCCGGAAAAGGTGTCCTCCCTACAACTGCAGATACACAGTTGCCTGAGCAGTGCCAGGGTGTCTGTACACTCGGCCATGAGAGTCCTAGGGTCCATGGTGTCGGCATTCAACATGTTGGAATTTGCCCAGTTCCATTCCAGGCCCCTGCAGGGGCAGATTCTATCGGAATGGAACGGGTTACCTCACCGGATCCGATCCCAGACACTGGTCTTGTCCTCGGAAGTGCGCCAGTCTCTAGCTTGGTGGCTTCAGCCATCTCATCGAGGGTCGCCCCTTTTGCTCACAACAGATGCCAGTCTCCGGGGTTGAGGGGCAGTGACCGGCTCGTTGTCTCTTCAGGGTTCTTCCCATAAACGTGCTGGAACTGCGGGCCGTGTACAGGGCTCTGCTGTCGTCAGGCACCGCTCTTCACGGAATGGCAGTTCAGGTGCAATTCGACAACGCCACCATGGTGGCGTACGTCAATCACCAGGGAGGAACTCGCAGTCGAGCTGCGATGTCGGAGGTGTCTCAGATCCTGGCTTGGGTGGAGTGCCACCTTCCAGCAATCTCGGCAGTCTTCATCCCGGGAGTCCTCAATTGGGAGGCAGACTTCCTCAGCCGTCACGACGTTCATCCCGGGGAATGGTCGCTTCACCCAGAGGTGTTTCAACTTCTCGTGGACAAATGGGGACTGCCGGAGTTGGACCTGATGGCCTCCCGTCACAATTACAAGTTACCCGTGTACGGCTCAAGGACAAGGGACGCAGGTGCAAGCCTGGTTGATCGCGCTGTAGGTGAAATGGAAATTTCACCTAGCGTACCTGTTCCCTCCGATCTCCCTGCTACCTCGGATACTAAGAAAAATCAAACAGGATGGGGGCACGTTTCTGCTGGTGGCTCCAGCGTGGCCCAGACGTCCTTGGTACTCCGATCTCAGGAGCTTGTCCGTAGATGTCCCGTTCCTTCTGCCTCAGCATTGGGACCTACTGTCTCAGGGGCCTTGCCTTTACCCAGATCTGGGTTGGCTGTCTTTGACGGCGTGGCTCTTGAGACAGCCGTCTTAAGGTCCTGCGGTTTTTCAAGCTCTGTCATTAGTACCATGCTGAGGGCGCGTAAACCTGCCACAGTGTGTGGCACACTTACTTTCAGTGGTGTGAGTCCAGAAACTTTGATCCGCAGGTGTTCAGGGTTTCTAGGATTTTGGCATTTCTGCAGTCAGGTCTTGACCTGGGCTTACGTCTTGCTTCCCTGAAGGTTCATGTATCGGCTCTGTCTGTGTGGTTCCAACGTAGAGTCGCTACACTACCTGACGTTCACACCTTTTTCCAGGGTGTTCTTAGAATCCAGCCTCCCTTTGTGCCTCGAGTGGCTCCGTGGGACTTGGCGGTGGTTCTTCGGGTCCTGCAGGGACCTCCTTTTGACCTCAAGTGGTTAACACTTAAGACTGTTTCTCCTGGCAATTGCTTCGGCCAGGAGGGTAACCGAGTTGGGGGCACTTTCCTGTAGTCCCCCCTTCTTAGTTTTTCACCAGGACAGAGCAGTGCTTCGCACTCGTCCTGAGTTTTTGCCTAAAGTTGTCTCAAGTTCCACATCAATCAGGAACTGGTGGTGCCAGCTTCTCAGTCCCCTGATCTTACAGCTGATGAGGCTTCATTGGACGTCTGTGCTCTCAGAATTTATGTTGATCGGACTGCTTCTGTTAGAAGGTCCGATTCTTTGTCCTCTTTGGTTTTCATAAGAGGGGTTGGCATGCCAACAAACTGTTGCCTGTTGGCTTTGTTCTGTTTTTCGTGAGGCTTATGTACTGGAAGGTTTACCTGTTCCAGCCTTTGTTAAGGCTCATTCCACTCGGTCTGTTGGTCCTTCTTGGGCTGCTAGACGTGGTGCCTCCGCGGTTCAGCTGTGCAAGGCAGCCACTTGGTCTTCCATTCAGACGTTTTTGAGTTTTTATGCGTTTGACACCTTTGCCTCTCAGGATGCATCCTTTGGGCGCAGGATTCTCCTTTCTGCACAGGAGCGTCCCCGCCCTTAGTTGAACTGCTTTGGGACATCCCCAAGGTCAACCCTGTGGACCCCCTATGGACCCTTAAGTAGAAAACAAGAGATATGGTAAGAACTTACCTTTGTTATCTCTGTTTCTACGAAGTCCATAGGGTCCACAGGGCGCCCGCCCTGACGCACCTGGCTTCAAAAGGGCTGTGTTGCTGGTCACCGGTTTTCCGTCTCTTTTCTGTGAGTATGGTTTTCTTGTGTATTCCAGTCTTCTGTCTCTCTGTTTAGTCTCCTCCTCCGGCCCGGGCTGCTTACCAACTGAGGTGCCTGTGGCTCGGGGGCGGGGTATAGAGGAGGATGGACCCAAGAGCATCCTGGGAGCAGCTAAAGCTTTAACTGCGTGGTGCCCGTGGATCCAGATCCAGCTATACCCCAAGGTCAACCCTGTGGACCCTATGGACTTCGTAGAAACAGAGATAACAAAGGTAAGTTCTTAGCATATCTCTTGTTTTTCTAGCTCAGTGAATTATCTGTCCACGGCAAGTCCGGCTGGTGCTTCTGTTGCACCTATGAGATTACAAACAACGAGGCTGGCTCCTTGGGAGCACTAGTTTATCCTTCCAAGTAGCAAATGTGGAGTTATTCTTGGGACCTATTCAGATAACTTTAGTAGTTTTGTACCTACTTCCTTCTCGTTAATTTTTCAGAGTCTGCTGTAGGGAAGAAAACCAGAAAACCTTGTGTTTTTGGTGCGTGTGAGAAGTCTTTAGCTTATGATTATTTAGTGTCTATTGTATACCCCCAGCCCAAAGTAACCACAACTCTGCCTCCTGAAAGAAAATTACACTTTTTAATTTACTGGTTAGTGACATTAATACTTAATACGTTTTTAATAAAGGAATATATATGCTAAACAGGCAACAGAGACCAAGATCACTTTTGTGTGATCCTAAATGGTATTAATCGAAAAACTGTTTCTAGTACACATTGTTAAAGATTTAATTAATGAAGGATGGGAATGGATGCACTTGAGTCAGTTTTAATCTTAACTGGATCCCTTTCAGAGTGAAGAAGCTACGAAGTAGTATCTATTCCACTAGATGGTGGCCTTCTAAAGAATCATATATATTTGAAAATGCAAATCTGCTTTAAATAATGCTGTTTCATTAAACTGTTCTTACGTCTGATTTTTCTATGACTTCAGTCTCAAAACCTCCTATTGTAGTATAATTTTTTTTTGGTCCTTCGTGTTGTGAAGTATCCAAACTCATAAGGCTATCAAATTAAAGGCATTACACAGCCCACAAACTATCTCTTTTTTTTAGTTTAGTTGCCAAGGATATTGGCACAAATTTTAGATATTTTGGGGTGGTTGAATTAAAAAAAAAAAAAAAAAATTTTTCAAATTGGCTAAATAGTAGATAATGAATGCTCTCAAGTAATATGGAAGTTGGCCATGACGCGCATATGGGTATCTGTCGGAACATTGTAGGAGGTGAGACGCGCCAATATTCCCCCTCCATATAGATGTGATCGGCCACCCAAACATCAGTCAGATGACGGTTGTCTATGGTGGTTTTTCTTGATTCTCGTTAGTATTTCAAAAATTAAAGCCAATCTAGGAAATACTGATGTCCTATTCGTAATCGGCACCATATTGCTACCCCAAATTCACTCTAATATGATTGACAATAAAATGATCAGTGTTATAATAATGCAAAAAGGGATTGATTTGCTTTGTGAAACTTCACTGGATCTCATTCAGATGTATAGTTTAGCTGTAGTTGCCAGGAGAGCCTTATGGGTGTCCGATCAGTCATGTTGACCACTTAGTCAATTGGTATGCAACATCAATAGCAAATGGTAAAATATTGAATTCCATGCTATACCGTTAGTGGATAAAAAAAAGCTTGTAAAATCCCAAATTCTGTTTTCCTCTGGCATCCATGCTCGGGGAGACTGCCATGACGTTGGGTAGAGGGCTCGCTTTGTTCTTGCACTAAATATCAAAGTTATGTTCCGCTTTAAGTATTTATTTGTAGTGCCTAGGAGTAGGCACGTTTATGTCTAAGTAGGTAGATTTTCTTTTATTATACTTTTCTTTTACCAGTGCAGAGGGAACTGCTAGTTAGCAGCAGGTGTGCGCTCGTTCACTTTGTGCCAGCTCCACGGTAGAGTCACTGCTTCACTATCTGAGTGTCTGGGGCTCCCCTTATCGATCCACACTCACAGGAGCTGTAGGGTTGACCGCAGTGGTAGTGCTGGCTGTATCCCTCTTTCCTGACCTCCCGATACCCAATGCTGCGTCTGGGTCCTGCTGCTGCTCTGCTGCTGATGCACACAAGGGGAATGGACAACCATTAGTCTTCTGAGAATTCTGACGCCATTCCCTGTTGTGCTGCTGGCACCTCCCCATCCCATGCGGGCTGAGAGCGCAAAATTATCACTGAAGCCAAGGCACCTAAGGCGAAGATATTTCCTTTTCATTCATTTCACTACTCCGGCATAGGTAAGTCTTGGACCTTTTAGAGGATCTGCCGATTTCTCCTGCAGGGGGACCTTTCAAAACCAGAATTCAACTGCTCCTTGCAGGCCCAACCTTAAGCCTGCAGACAAGCAGGCTGCATGATGCTCAGAGTGCCCAAATCTGTCCTCAGTGGTGGGGGCCCGCTTACATTAATTCCAGGACATCAGGCTTCAGTCAAATCCTAGGGGTTACATCCTGGACTGGGTCAGGGTCCCTTTATGTTACATCATTCCAGAGGGACCCAGTGAGAAAAGTGGCTCTGCTGTCGGCAGTGCATTCCCTTTTGGATTCTGGATCCATTGCTCCAGTTCACGTCTCTTAACAAGGTCAGGGATTTTATTCAAGTCTCTAGTAGACAAGTCGAACAGCTCATAACGTCCAATCCTCATTTTGAAACTGCTCAGTTCTCATCTGATTCTATCCAAATTCAAGCTGGGGTCTTTGCAGAGAATTGTTGTTGTGATGGACGGGGAAGATTATCTGGCGTCAGTAGACACATATAGGGCGCATAGCTCCATGTTCTCATTTGCAAGGCTCACCATTCACTTCTCAGGTGGGATACCTCCAATTCCAAGCCCTCCCGTTCACACTATCCACGGCTCCCCGAGTCTTCACAAAAATCAAGGCCCTTATGGTGGCCTTGTTGCTTTGCAAGGGTGTCTCCATCATCCCAAAAGGCTAAGGGGTGTATGTACTAATGTGGACTGAGAGAAAGTACCAACCAATCGGCTCCTAACTGTCATTTTTCTAGTAACCTGTAAAGTGACAGTAGCTGTGGTTGGTTGGTACTTTCTCAGTCCACTTTCTCTCTCCAAGGCTGGTCCATAAACCCCTTAATTCCTCAATCGCACTACAGTTTTTTTTTGTTTGTTTTTTAATCTGAGACCATTTCGTTTTGAAATTGGCATTATAGGTTATAGGTACAAATGACTGAGAGGACTTGAGCTGCTGAGGGGTCTTGTGAGAAGGTTAATTCCTCAATCACACTACAGAATAAAACCCATTGGGGCACTCATATGAGCATGTTGGATTCGTACCTATGTGAATTTTTTTGGGCAGAAAAGGTGGTGATGACCAATCTAAAAATTCTTGAAGAGATTGTAGTGTTTTGGCCCCCCAGAGTGAGTTTGTAAAAGTATGTTGCTCAGGAATAGTGGCGGGCAGATAACTGGAAAGATCCCTGCATTCTCCTCATTTGGCAACCATTTTAAATTATACTATCCGTATTAAAATAACAATTTCAAATAATGCTGGCTATTTTCAAACATAACTGACGTGTCTACAAGGTGACTCTGTGCATTAGTACACTTGTACCCCCACTGCAGATTGTATGACCACAGGTATGCCTGACAGGACTTCAATTTATACTGATTAAGGGCCTGATTCATTATGGATTGCTATTGCGATCGCAGCTGCGATTACTCACGCAGGTTCATTGCGAAAATATGCTAATGACTGCAATCGCTAAGCTATTCTACAGATGCCCATAGCCAGCATAGACACCCACTACCACTTTCGCACATCCGTAATACTTTGCAATCCTGCGTATACATTGTGAACATTGAGTAATATCGGCCCCTCATACACAATTACAACAGGTCTAACCGTACCCCATCCCCGTCATTTCCCCCAAACGCTCACTTTCTGTCAATTGGTCTGCGTAGTTTCTGTAGTACGCCAAAATCAGCCGCCTGCGAGCATAATCGCAATAGCGACCTGTAATGAATTGGCTCCTAAGTCCCATGTCAGACTTATTTTTCAGAGTGCATGTCCTCCTAAAGACTATACTTCGCAGACCGGTGCCAGGCTATAGTGTCTGTCCCTACCGCATACCTACAGGTGCTGCTGTATATGGACTATGTTGTTTTTTTTTTTTTTTTTTGCAGACTGAACTGTTATTTTCTGTGTGCAGGGTGCTACTTCTTTGTTTAGATATTTACCTGCTTAGTTTATTACTCAAGTATCGTACAATTTAATTACATTTACAGTATATATTTTGTTTAATGTAATCTTTACAACTTCTGCTGGATTGCAGTTTGCTATTGTTGCACACAGCCCAGCTAATTGCAACCCTAACATTTTAGTAGTTTCCCTCCAAAATGTGGAAGCCGCAAATATTCGTTTATTGCATGGGCTTCAGTCTTCCTCTCAGGCCACCTTGCTTGCCCTTTGCTGGAATCTACTCACAGGCTCTCAGCATACTAATCGAGGTTGTACCATTGTGGTGGATAGTAGTGCATAGCTCCCTATCCTGCAGAAAGCACTAGTCTCTATGCTAAAGGCTCTGCCACTGTGTAACAATCTAGTTTCTCAGTGGCTCAGTTCCTGACAGAGCAGGACCATGTTCGAGCTTGTATAACCATGCCTTTATCTACACCAGGGGTCTTCAACCTTTGGCCCTCCAGCTGCTGTGGAACTACAGATCCCAGGATGCCATGCCACAGTTTTAGCATGCTGTTATATCAAAACGGTGGCAGGGCATGCTGGGATGTGTAGTTCCACAGCAGCTGGAGGGCCAAAGGTTGAAGACCCCTGATCTAGACTGTTCCCCCAGCTACTAGCTTTGCGAATGCCTTTAAACGACTCACCCACCCAGCTCTTCGGCTTGCAGGGTCTTTCCAAGTCAGTAGATGGTTTAACGCAAATGTACTTTGCGCTGCTGCGGATGCTGGACCCTGTAGTCCCGTAGCAGCTTACCCTCCTTTTTCGCCAAGCTACATAGATTTCAAAATCCCCTCCCTAATGGACACTGTCAACCGTTCTCTAGAATTGCATTTTGAGGTGGGATCAAGCTAGTCCGGTTAAAGTTAAGGCCTTAATACCTGCGTTTTTAATCCACCTCTAGTGCTACTGCCAGTGCAGACTCCTTCCTATTTAAGCACAAACATGAGACCATTCTCCTTCCTTTCATTGCACATATAGAAGATTAGTAATCAGACAGAACCCAGGACACAACCTAATAATTGGTTCCAGGTCTCTAAAATCTTATTGGATTTTTGTTCGTTACCCCCCACCTAATGGAATCAAATGAGATACCCTATCTGGATCAAATAGTTCAGATATTAACATACAGGTAGTTGGAGTTTTCAGACCTAAGTGTGTATTATAACGAACACATGCTACTTCTCTCTTCCATCCTAACGTGGCCTTTCTGAGGGAGGCAACCAATTGAGGTTCAGACCTTTTGGAGTGTGCCCTCCTTTGGTCAGATGCTAGGGGATCTTTGGGAGGCCATCTTCTCCAGCAGCTTATACTCCTGCAGATGAGTGTGTGTGTTTTTCCTAAATTCCTCCTATAGGTCGATACGTATAGTTAGGTTAGGTTCAGCCGTCCTACAAATATATGTTTTGAATTCTACATGATCTGTTTTAACATGGTTAACTGTTAGTTTGCAGTGTGTGCTTGTTCCCGCTCTCTGGTTTCCCTACAGTACAGCCCGGGGTACATATGAGCTTCCTCATTTCGTAAGGTACTACCTGTTCCATATTCCGACTAAAGGGAACATTCCCCTATATATGTATGGGTATTTGCTTTCTTAGGTGCCATGCCCACATTGGCAAAAGAGCACTGTCTAAGGCCACATTTTCATATTTTCAGCATCTGTCAGATTACATTATTGATGGATAATACATTATTGACGTGAATACATCTTTATGCACAACCTAAGGTTGTATTTGTTTTTTTTAAGGGCCATGCCCTCAACTGACCAGAATGCAATTACTTTACCGAGTCCATATTCGTATAAGGTGTCCGTTGCAAATACCCCTGTCAACTTACACCTCACACCATATACAATTATAGTACTCACAGCGTATACTACATTATGTGTGTAATACAGAGGACAATGTGCTGCAGAGGTTAGGAGCTCTAAATCGATTAATGCTACATTTTACTAATATTACAAAGGTCTTATAGCGAGTTCTGAGCTATTAAATCCATAGCTTCAAGATTATACCATTTGCTAAATGCCTGCATTTACAGATTTTTTGGGGCCATTCTAGTGTACCTTCTTTATCAGATGTGGGCAGGTACACCGAACTGGTGCCTAAAAAGGGGCGTGCCCACCATGACTTGCTGGGCTGCCCCCAAGCTCTCCCCTCACTGTGAATGGATGCTGTGCGCATGTGCACAGCTAGGCTGTTTCAGCAGGGCGCCGCAACCTGCCTTATTCCTGAAGGGCAGAAAGCACCCTGCTGAAACAGCCTGCGGGTTCTGTCCTCCATGGGCCGCAGTGTCCCGCAGGTGGGGAAAACTGTAGAGCATAGGTCACCGCCGGTGAATAGATGCCAGCGCATGCTCCTGACATCCATTCAGTGACCGCAGCGTTTGTGGGCTGCCCGGCATGTCCGTAAGTCCCGGGCATGCCCCCAAGAGTGACGAAAAGGGGACACGTCATAAAGACATGCCCCTTTTCATTGGGCACTCCTCCTTTTTCGGGCGCTAGAAGTGCCCTTGTTCTAGGTCTGGCGCCCTGCCTGCCGCCAGACCTAGAGTGAACACTGTCCTATTCGCATCACTTTGAACAAGATGCATGTCAAGGTAAACTGTCACATGAAAACATGTTCCGCTCTGCCAAGTCACACCGCGCTCACGTGTTTTGTTTAACACGACTTGTAGCGCACGTAGGATATATGTATGGACACATCTGTAGCACCTTACCGGTCGTCAACTCAGTGCAGCTTATGCCGTTCACTCTGTACAGTACTGTATGTATAACAATCCTGAAGAATTCCAACTTAACTGATCTCTGGTGATTAGTCTTCACTGCTGGATGTTTCTTCTGCGGTGCATCTTCCTCCAATGCCCTGGCTTTCGTCTATTCTTTTCACGCTGGGGCTGGTAGACTGATTGACCAATCGATTGTTACTAACTTATCCTAGCAGGGTCTGGTATGTGGTCCTACTTCGACTATCATTGTGTCTTTCCTGGCGTCTCCTACTCTGGGCTGTCTCTGTCTGGGTCTGTTCCGGTACCTTCCTATCTGATTTAAGAGGGTGGCTAGCAGAACAACCTTTCTGAGGGGCAGGGGTTTCTCCGATGATGTTGTAGACTGTGCTCTGTATAGATCACCTAATTTTGGCAAATGTGGCGTGTATACATTTATAATAGAAATATATATATATTATTTTTTTTTTCTAGTGGATCCTGCAGTTTTTAATTTCTCCAGAACTCTAGCACTTCCTACATGTGGGCTTGGGCAAGGGCCTACACCTGTCTCCCCTTATAGTGAGGGTCTAGACCCTCCTGATCTGTCCACAAACTGGTTGTAGTCAGTCCTGTGGTACAGACCTTTCTCCAGCGGGTACCCCATAGGGAGCCCTTCTTTGTTTCCCAGGGGGGCTTCTTTGGGCCTGGTTTTGGTCTTACGGGCTCTTTAAAACACTCCGGTGTTTGTCTCACTTGTACTAACACCAGTGCTTGCATTGTATCTGTGAGATACATATATCCAATTCTGAAGATATAAAATTTTTTGAAAGGGTGGAAAACCACATCAAATGCATTTTTAAGAAAATGACTCTTAAACTTAATACTCAGATTAAACTATGATAAAGTAAATGGAAGTTAATTTCTCGTTCATTTTATAGTCCTGTATCTCTCAGATCACACGTGACCTGGTTCCAGGATCACTTTCAGGATGTTTCGTCCTATCTGTGGTCCTGCAGCACTTATTTGTTTTCTTTCAGCGTTTTCTTTACTGTATCAATAGGGAAATAGTGGGCCCGACTCTTCCTGTGGTGCATTCTTCAGATCTTTTGACATAGTGCGGGATCTCTGTACTTCTGGACAGGTCCCACTTTTCGGAGGCGCGGAATCTTTTTTTTTTTTTTTTTTTTGTGTTCTGTGACCTTTACAAACTGGGTGGGTCTGCTTCCAAGCAGAAGATCACTCACCAGATTAGGATGGTCCTCTGTCCAGGCTTCTCCGATAGGTGCTGTTCCCTCCCTTCAAGGGACAGCTTTGGGACATTTCGGTGTATTTCAGTGTCCCACATGAATGAAAGAGAAAATGGAATTTTGGTTCTTGCCTGATAAATCCTTTTCCCTTAGTCCATGGGGGATACTGAACGTCCGTCCTTATGCGCCTGCCTTTGCTCGGGGTTGTACCGGGGTATTGGTGGTGGCAGCTCTCGTTGGGTGTGTTCTGTGGCCTCGTCTTCTCCTACTCCTGTCCTTTTGAGCTTTGTTAGTGATAACTGAATGCTGAAAGCAGGGGGTGGGGGGTATAGGGGAGGAGGAACTTGTGCTGTTCAGAACTTAACCTTTTGGTGCCCAAACTCCTCCTCCACCTATATCCAGCATATTCCAGTGTCCCTCAAAATGATAAAAAGGATTTATCAGGTCAGAACCAAAATCCCATTATTTCTACCTAGGGTAGCTTCCACTTTTCAATTAGAACATACCCTTCCATCTTCATCCCCATCAACCAACTATAAAGAAGGATTGCATAAACTTGATATTGCCAGGGCAATTTCCATTTATCCCCCCAGAACAAAGCTATTGGGAAGGCTGATCAAATTTGTCTTTCCTGTAGTACTCGCCTAGGGCATTAACCATCCAAACATACACTTTCAAGATGGATCATTGATTTCTCTGTGTAGGGTAATGGATAATAGGCGCCAGATGTAATAAAGATGCATTATATAAGAGCGGTGGTTACCCCTGAGCAACACAAAGCTGTGGCTTCAGCAGATGATTTACCAGACCTTATCTTCTGGATGTGGCATTTTCCGCTGAGGCTCAGTTTGGAAGGAAAATAGTTTTCAAATACTTTTTTTTTTTTTTTTTTTGTTCTTTGCTATTGTTTTGTAGTTTTACTGTTGGTGATAGTTTACCCACCATCTTGATTTATTTGCTGCTTAGGTATGTCATATTTTATGGGTGCCATGGAGAAAGGACATTAAAGAATCATTAGTTTGAGTTACTTGATATACTACATGGCAGCTGGATATTCTCACCCATGTTCTCTTTATATATTGAAGGACGATATAATAAGCTTTTCAAAGACGCCAGATGTAAAGAGGTGTTGCATTTATAAAACCTCCTGGGAGGTTTCCTTCTCTACACCACTGAATAGACATTAACCCATACATTATTGCTGCCATAAAGTATTTCAAGGAAATCTTTCTCGCCTCTCTGACCCTCCATCTCGCAGAGTAAATTGCAAGCCATAGCCCTTTAATTTATCTCTCTATTTAGAGCAAATTTTGTAGGATTAAGTTTTTTTACTATTTTTTTTTTCAGGTTTGAAGTTCTGGCTAAACAGTACAAATCAATGTACCCTTCACTAGAAATCGACATTGAAGGTGAACTTGGCAAACTTAAGGTATTTAGAGGCCAACAGAACACTGGTTTTTGTTTCTTTTAGAATTTGGTCACTGTTACTTTTTTAATTCTTATCCATACGAATCTCTACAATCCTAACAAGAATGAAAAAGAGAAAATATAAAAATATATATATATATACGTGTGTATATGTATATAGATGTGTATGTGTATATATACATATAGGTGTGTGTGTGTATGTATGTGTGTGTATATATATATATATATATATATATATATATATATAAAAAATATATTTATTTATTTTTATTTCTACATCAGGGTCCATAGGGTATCCACAGGATACCTTGGGGTATGGGTGATGGCACCATAGAGTTAGTTTTCAACCTCCCAGGATGCACTAGGGTCCCCCTCCTATACCCCGCCCCCGAGCCAAGGCATCTCCGTTTTCGTTGGTGCCCGGCTCGGAGTCGGATGCACCTGTTTAGAGGGGGGCTAAGGTTAGCCCCTGAAGTTTCTTCGTAAGCAGCTGTGGCTGCTCATCTGGAAGTACAGCATGGACAGTCAATGCTGACGTCCATGCTGTCTTCCCTACACCCCTGCTGGTACCAGAACGCCGGTACTGATCCGGGGATGCTGGTAAGCATCTGGGGTCACAGCTAGCGGTGACCCCAGATTTTTGGGACCATGGCCGGATTCAAGGGGACAGCAGGTATGCAGCGGGGTCACGCGGTGGGTCCCTGCTGAGCACATGGTCCAGAGTCCCCAGGCAGGGGGCTCCCTGGGGACTGGCTGCAGCGTGGAGCCAGGTAACTAACCTGCGCTTCCACTACCCCCCTGGGACAGTGGACCGCGGCTGAGCGGTAGCGCTGTGGCGTCCCAGGGGTTAATTGCAGGCCAGGGGAGCGCGCCTGCCCTGTACACAGCCGGCGCCTCCCCCACTGCACACAGCCCTCTCTGCATCTGCTGACTGGCCCTGTGGTAGCGCTCCTCCTCTCTGCTCCTCGGTGGCCATCTTTGCTGAAGCATGATGAGCGCTGCTGGACGCTGATGATCGGTGGCATCGTGGTCTGGGTCCCCCGGCATACCTCTCCTCCGTTGGTAACAGGTCTGTGTATGCAGCGCTGTGTCCTACCAGGCTCTGTGTCTGTGTAGTTGAGGATCAGCGCTGATAGTGCAGGAATTGATTTCTTTGCATTGTATGTGACTGCTGCTAGCGTCTGCTGCCTGTACTTTCACTTTCTACTGTCAGCCATTTCACTGTCCCTGCTCTTCTTCTGCTAAAGCCCTTGCGGTGCGGTGATTGCAGGGTGGTTCTCCCACTATACTAACAAGTATCAGTGAGAGGGGTCACATACATACTTACTACGTGTAAGGTACCAATAGCGGAGGGGGAGGGTAACGCGGAGGGGCTATGTCGGCAGTGTTATTTATTGGCACGGCCAATTACTGTCACGGCTCCGGTACAGGAACCGCTCTGGGATTGTTTCGCCAAAGCGCTTACAACCCTAGTGGACCAGTTAGCTCCGCAGCCTGCGTTTTCACAGATGGGATTGTCCCAGCAGTCAGTGGTGTCGTCACCCATGCAGGGTTTCCCGAGACACTTGATGATACCCCACAGTCTCCCTATTTCCCCTCCCCTGGTCTCTCAGGAGCCTGCGTGGGTTAATTCACTGACAAGTTCTGTACAGCATTTGTCGGACGTGTTACAAGGGGAGTCTGTGTTGCGGCCACATAAGCGGCCGGTGGCGTCTTTGTCCGCTCCTTATGAGGATGACGATGGGACGTCTGATGATGGGGAGATTGTGGATCTTTCTGAGCAAGAACCTCTCCATACTAAAGAGTCGGATGCTAAGTCCAAGTTTTATATTCCTGGACTTATTCGGGCAGTCCGCACAGCTTTAGTGATTGAGGATGACGATCCTCTGGTGTCCAAGTCAAAAAATGCCTTTTTTAAGGATATTAAGGGTGACGCCACAGTGTTTCCTCTTTCGGGTCAGTTAGTAGACCATTTAGAGGAGTTGTGGAAACACCCTGGTAATCGGTATCAGCCTCAGAGACGCTTGGCGGTGGTTTACCCGTTTGCGGACAATTATTTTTCTAAGTGGGAATCCCCTCCACAGGTGGATTGTCATGTGACAATCTGGTCACATGTGACCCCTGGTCCGAAGTGCCACGTTGGCCATGCCCTCCATGTCCTCCTTGAAGGATGCTACGGACCGTAAGGTGGAGATCTGCCTAAAGTCCGTTTATTCCCTCGTGGGGGGGGGGGGGCAGCCAGGCCGGCTATTGCCATTTGTTGGGTAGCCAGAGCTATGGAGCTCTGGGCGGATAGTTATGAGGAGTCTTTGGATTCCGACTGTTCGGCTGAACAGACAGTTGGTAGGCAATCTCCGGGATTCGGCCACTTACATCAATGAAGCGGCTTTGGATATCAGTACCCTAACTTCTCGGATTTCTTCGGCAGCTGTAGCTGCTCGTCGCACCTTTATGGTTGCGATCTTGGAAGGCGGACGTTGATTCCAAGAAGGGCTTGGAAGCTTTGCCTTTTAATGGAGAAGTCCTATTTGGTCCGGATCTGGACAAAATTGTAGCCACCCTGGCGGAAGCCAAATCTGCATGTTTCCCGTCTCCTGCTGTTCCTTTCAGTCCAGGTACGTCGTCCTTTCGGCCTTACAGGGCCCAGAGTAGGCCCAAAGCACAGTCTTTTCCCTGACAGGCTGGCGCCAAAAAATCGTCCAACCCCCGAAACAGGCCTGGAGTACCAGACTTCCGGCCCCTAAGAGTCCGATGACAAGCCTGCGGCCTGATGGTCCGGGCCTCCCTTTGGGGAATCCCAAAGTGGGAGGCCGCCTGCTGCAGTTCGCCCAGTGTTGGTCGGTAACCACGACAGACAATTGGGTTCACGAGGTGGTTTCTCACTGGTATGCCCTCTCCTTTCGGCACAGGCCCCCATCCCGATTCTTCACCACGGGTCTTCCATCAGACCGGAACAAAGCCACGGAACTGCGGAAGGTTTTGCACACTATGCTCCAGGCTGGAGTTATAGTGCCTGTGTTCCATTCTCCCAGAGGGGCCAGGGTTTCTATTCCAATCTGTTTTTGGTGCAGAAACCCAATGGGTCGTACCGTCCGATTCTCAACCTCAAAGCACTCAACAAGTCCTTGCGGGTGCCGAGGTTTCGGATGGAGACCCTACGGTCCATCATTCTGGCGCTGGAACCTGGGGATTACATGGTGTCGTTGGACATACAGGACGCTTACCTACATGTCCTTATTCTTTTACGCCATCAACAGTTCCTCAGGTTTGCAATCCGCAACGATCACTTCCAGTTCCGGGCGTTACCTTTTGGCCTGGCGACAGCACCACGTGTGTTCACCAAGGTTAATGGCGGTCATGGAGGCTTTCCTGTGGCTGCAGGGAGTCCGCATGTTGCCGTACCTAGACAACCTTCTGTTGGTAGCAGGATCTCCAGAGCTCCTTCTACGCCACTTGGATCTGACGATTGCGGTACTGCAACGGCACGGCTGGTTAATAAACTGGCAGAAGTCCACCCTGATCCCGTCTCAGAGGACTCTACACCTCGGAGCCTTATTGGACTCCAGACAGCAAAGGATCTTTGTGACGGGGGAAAAGATCTCTGCCTTACAGTTGAGGGTGCGCAGTTGTCTGCAGAGTCGCCGTGTGTCTCTGCACTCGGCGATGAGGTTACTGGGCTCCATGGTGTCAGTATTCGACATGGTGGAATATGCCCAGTTTCACTCCAGACCTCTGCAGCAATTGATCCTGTGTCTAAAGTCCCAGACGCTGGTGCTCACTCCGGAGGTTCGCCTGTCCATAGCCTGGTGGCTGCAGTCAACCCATCTCAACAAAGGTCGTCCATTCTGGGTGGTGAATTGGGTCCTGTTAACAACGGATGCCAGCCTTCGGGGCTGGGGAGCAGTCATGGGTCCACACTTGTTCCAGGGCAGATGGACTCAGAGCTTCCAATTAACATCTTGGAGCGGTTTTCAATGCTCTCCAGCAGGCACATCGGGTTCTCCAAGGTCACCCCGTGCAGGTCCAGTCGGACAACGCCACCACCGTGGCCTACATAAGGCGGCAAGGAGGAACCCGAAGTCGGGCGGCGCTCGTAGAGTCCTGGTTTGGGCAGAGCGCAATCTCCCGGCCATATCAGCAGTATTCATCCCGGGAGTCCTAAACTGGGAGGCGGACTTTCTAAGTCACCAGGACGTTCATCCGGGGGAATGGTCTCTGCACCAGGACGTCTTTCAACTTCTGGTGGACAGGTGGGGTCTTCCAGAGATCGACCTCATGGCGTCACGACACGACAAGTAGTTGCCGGTGTACGGGTCTCGCACAAGAGACGAAAAGGCGTCTCTGGTGGATGCTCTGTCCGTCCAGTGGACGTTCCGGTTTGCTTATCTATTTCCTCCGTTTTCCCTTTTTCCACGGGTAATCCGGACATTCAAACAGGAAGGGGGGACGCTCCTGTTGATAGCTCCCGCGTGGCCCAGGCGGCACTGGTTCTCAGACCTTTTGAGGCTGTCCGTGGACATTCCTCTGCGGTTGCCGTTACGACTGGACCTACTGTCACAGGGTCCTTGTCTTCACCCGGACCTAACTCTGCTGTCTTTGACGGCGTGGCTGTTGAGACGGCCATGTTAAGGTCCAGGGGGTTTTCCAGCTCTGTAGTGCAAACTATGTTCAGGGCTCGGAAACCATCTTCTACAAGGATATACCAGTGGTGTCGACCGAGAGGTTATGCTCCTCGGGAGTTCCGTCTGTCTAGAGTGTTAGCTTTCCTACAGGCGGGACTGGACCATGGGCTTCGCCTTGCGTCTCTTAAGGTGCAGTTGTCTGCCCGGTCAGTCTGGTTCCATCGTAGGATTGCTGCAATCCCTGATGTGCGCACCTTTATGCAAGATGTTCGTCGAATTCAGCCACCTTTTGTTCCACCGGTGGCGCCTTGGGATTTACCTGTGGTCCTGAGGGCTCTCCAGGGACCGCCGTTTGAACCACTGGGCTCAGTGGGCCTTAAATGGCTGACAGCTAAAACAATTTTCCTTCTGGCCATTGCTTCGGCCAGACGTGTTTCTGACTTAGGGGCTCTATCCTGTAGACCCCCTTTTTCAGATTTTTCATAGGAACAGGGCGGTGCTGCGCACTCGTCCTGAATTTCTTCCCAAAGTTGTTTCAAGTTTCCATATCAACGAGGAAATCGTTGTGCTGGCCTTAAGGATTTATGTTGACCGCACTTCTTCGTTGATGTCGGACGCCTTGTTTGTCCTCTATGGCTTTCGTAAAAAGGGTTGGCCTGCTTCAAAGCAAACTTTGGCAGGTTGGATTCTTATGGCAATTTCAGAAGCTTATCTTCATGAAGGCCTTCCGGTTCCATCCTCTGTGAGGGCTCATTCCACTAGGTCTGTGGGTCCTTCGTGGGCAGCTTGACGTGGTGCCTCTGCAGTCCAGATCTGCAAGGCTTCCACGTGGTCCTCTCTCCACACCAATTGTGCGGTATTACGCGTTTGACACCTTTGCCTCTCAGGATGCTTCCTTCGGGCGGCGGATTCTCCTTTCAGCACAGGAGCGTCCCCACCCTTAAAGGATACTGCTTTGGGACATCCCCAAGGTATCCTGTGGATACCCTAAGGACCCTGATGTAGAAAATATGAGATATGGTAAGAACTTACCTTTGTTATCTCTATTTCTACGAAGTCCAGGACTGTCGCACCTGTGCTGCAGATATGGGCTTTGCTCTGGTCACCGGTTTTTCCGTCTCCCTCTGGTGAGAAAGTGATTCTTGTGTGTATCCAGATTTTTTTCCTCTCTCTTCCTTATCCTCCTCCAGCCTATGGCTTGGTACGTAGCTGAGATGCCTTGGCTCGGGGGCGGGGTATAGGAGGGGGACCCCAGTGCATCCTGGGAGGCTGAAAACTTTAACTCTATGGTGCCCAATGCCTGACGTCATCACCTATACCCCAAGGAATCCTGTGGAACCCTATGGACGTCGTAGAAATAGAGATAACAAAGGTAAGTTCTTACCATATCTCATATTATGTATACAACAGTCCGGCAACACATTTTTCAAGATGCAGAAAAATCAATAATTCAAAGCAACATTACACCTACAACAATATTGTAAAACTCTTATCCCTCTTAAGTAGACACCCGTGAGCTGGTTGCAGTCTTGTGGAGCTGGTGGCGGGACGCCCCCTGATAACGTCACACCCTCCTCTGGAAACCCGTGACGCGCTCCCGCAGTGGGGAGTGGTTACTTACCATACCCAACCACAGGAGATGCTACCCGGTCCACAAGGTTGCTATGGCAACAAAAAATAAATAAAAGCCATAAACGAATTATAATAAATATACCATCACGGTGCAAATAACCCATCACGGTTAGTGTCAAAACTAAATCATAACAGAACATACAAAAACAATACATAATCAGGAAAATTACTAAACGGATTACTCATCCAGAATACTGTTACATATACTGTCACATAATAATGTTAATTGTATTAACTAATACTAAATCAGGCTGTTCCAACAAACTTTCTCATTGAAGCCTTTAGGCGAAACAGTATCTAATCTCATTATCCACTTGGTTTCCAATTTAAGAAGAATTTTTTAACGATCACCTCCACGTCGATGTTCTGGGACATGATCAATGATCATGTATCTCAGGCTTGCCAAGTTATGTCCACAGGAACGAATGGCACTTCACCGTTCGGCCATTTGGCTGGCTCTCTCCAAAAATTGCAGCGACCAAGCGGTCGCTAAACATTTTTTAATATGTGAACATAACTTGGCAAGGCAAATCATCGCTCTTCCATCCGGAGTGCTTTACTAAATAATGATTCTGACAAACCTGTAGCGCAGCACTTTGCCACTCACAAACACTCTGTCTCAAGTGTATGCTTATTGATCACGTCCCTAAACCAGCACGTGGTGCTGACCGTGAAATGGTATTAAGAAGATGTGAAACAAGGTGGATTTTTGAGCTGGACACTGGCCCCAAGAGGACTCAATGAGGCCAATCCCCTGGGCATGTTTTTTGCGTTAGAGGGGCATTTTTGTCACAGGATCGATCTAGAGTATTTGTGTTGACTAATTATGTCAACGCATTAACACATTAATATACCACATTACTCTCTTTTTTTAGGCTTTGTATTTTTTCATATATATGTATAGGTATACTTTTTAGTAATGTTGGTTTTTATGCTCCCTTTGATTTCCCCTTCTAGTGCTCTAAATTGTCCCTTATAACCTTGCTGAATAGCACTGTTCTTAGTTGATTGATATATTACACAGGGCGCTTGTGTTGTGGTTCCTTCCTTGGTATCACTAGCGCAGCATGCCCCTGTTGTAAACAGAAAGCGCTGTCTATCAGCTGGAGGGTTTTGTTTATACATGTGACCATATTATGTCACTTCCGGGTTGTGCTATGGAGGATGTGCCTGTGGAACGCACAGTCTGCTCGGGTGACACGCAAGGCAGCAGACGCCATTTTGTTTTTAACATTTTTCTTCGTTTTAATCAGCCGATTTAGGTATGATATTCTTTGGCATTAGGGGTAAGATTTCTGTAGATGCTTAATCGCAAGGTTGCTCACATTTGCTGGTGTTTTTGGAGTTGATCCTTTTACTCATATGCTATTTTAGTGTTTTTAATTAGGTTAATTGGTGGGTGGAGTTACAGGGTCTTCCTTAGGTATATATGAGGCATTAGGTAGTGGGTACACAGTATGTTTTGTGATGCTGTCCTGTCTACACTGGATATAGTTGTCCTGATGACGGTCCCTGAGAAGATCGAAACATTGACACTATGGTGATATTTTAATGATGCTCTGAATAAAGATGTGTTTTTTTCTTCTACCTGGTGAATGCCTTTTTTCTATTTTTGGATTCCGTTGGATTCTTAATGGAGCACAATCCTTATATGTGACTTGAAATGAATGCTTTGAGTGCGGACTTGCAGTATTGTGTGTGATAGAGAAAATTATATATATATATATATATATATATATAATTTTCTCTATCTCAATTGTTTCTGAACAAGTAGCCTTATAATGTCAGTTCCCTACCAGTACTGGGCACGGTAGTTACCTCCTGGTGGGAGCTCCCAGCTGTGTCACCAGAGCTGTACCCTCAGCTTGTCCCTCGGTACCTGGGTGTAGAGCTCCAGCTACCTCTTAGACCGGCCAGTCTCCACCTCCCTGGCTTCCTGTGTGTGGATAGCTGACTGAAGGAGTCAGGGATGGAGCGCAGTCTGCTGGAGAGCTTCAGCACCACCAACATAATGGGGACAACAACGCTGCTGCTGCAGCTGGGAGAGTCAGAGGGTGGTATACAGGGAAGGTGTGCACTGTGTAGAGGCGCCGCTGGAGAACTGTACTCAAATAGAGCAGCGTGTGGGCAGGGAGTGAGGGAGATCCTACAGATGGCAATTGGCTGAGATACTGCAGGCAGCAACTGTTTGCAGAGCGGGCGCACACCGCTTGATCATAGTGGGTCCTGTGAGAGCCACTTGTGTTAAAGTGAATCCTAGGCAGCCATTACAGGGTAAAAAACATGCTATAGCGTATATTTGCGATCACTGAGTTGTCACCTGTGTATTGCAGCAGGCTTTTCTATTCCACTTATAATGGTTTTGAACATTTCTGGAGAAAGTCTAGAACTATGGTGATGGATACATTGTACTACTATGTGGGAAATACCTTGCTGTTGTTTTAGGTCTTGGGTTGCATGTATTGACACTGAGGTTTTAGTACCCATTGGTAAAACTGAAAGGTTAACGCCACTTCACTAACTTGGTGTACCTCCTGTTCGTGGAACAAGTCCTGATAAGTTAGAAGCCTTAACAGCTTGTGAATAATACCCCTTTCAGACATACTTAGATTCCCGGGATTTTGGCCTGCCTCGGCCAAAATTCCCGGGTCTCATGTCTGTGTGAAAGGTACCTACCCGGGAACACGTTCCCGGGTAGCCGCCCCTGCAATCGACCAGGGTTTTTCCTGTGACTTAAGTCCCGGGAAATTACCCTGCTTCTGTCTGAATGGTGCTACCAGGGAATTTACAACTCTCGGGCAAGATTATGCTAAAAACCTCTATCGATTGCAAAATTTTATTGCATTTATAGATTATTAATAATTTGGAGTTGTGTACCTGAGATTTGTCTGTTTTAGCACCAAGCAGCTTTGACATGTAGCTGACAGTGCAGAGCGTCCTATAGGACGCTCAGCGCTGCTGCTTTGAGCTGACAGTGCAGAGCGTCCTGTAGGACGCTCAGCGCTGCTGCTTTGTTTGAGCTGACAGCGCAGAGCGTCCTATAGGACGCTCAGCGCTGCTGCTCACCACCCCCAGCACCAGCCGGCTGTGCCACAGCGGGCCGCCCGCACTCCCGCTGGACCACCAGGGAATTAAAATAAATGTTAAAAAAAATTATAATAAAAAAAAAAACTGCATTACGATTGGCCGGCTTTTGGCTGGGAGGAGCCAGACGGCAGAGAAGAGGCACGTAAGCAGAAAAACCCTGCTCTTGTCTGAAAGGGGTCTACCTGGGAATTTCCCGGGTAGACACTGTAGTGTGAAAGGGGGGTCTCGACCAAATACCCGGGAATTTGCACAGGAAGAAATTCCTGGGTCTGAGCAGGAAATTTCCCGGGTTGTATGTCTGAAAGGGGTATTACTGATATTGCTTTGCAACAATTGTTACATGGCACCTTTTTCAGTGTGCTCTGCTTATTTCCTGTTTCCAATATATGTAAGGACTTTAGGGGCTAATTCTCTAATGTATCTAGGTATATGTCTTATAAACTACATTATGAAAGCGGTTAATGTCTATTTAAGAGAATACAAAAGCTGTGTCTTCCAGTAAGGATTAAAGCTGCATGTTATGTTACTAAGGGGAAGATATAACTGTCATGTACAGTACACTAATGGTGAGATGTTATCTAGGAGTATGCAGAGAAGGTAAAACCCATGGTGAAGGATGGTGTCTATTTCCTACATGAAGCTCTTCATGGCACACCAAAGAAGATATTGGTTGAAGGAGCAAATGCTGCACTCCTGGATATTGATTTTGGTAAGGGATTGCCTTTTTCCTTTACATGCTTCTTTCACAGCCTGTGGAGAGTGGACAATGGAAAATATATGCAAACTTTTTTTATGCCATTAGTCATTCTAGGGTACAAAACAACACTTTCAGCAAATTCCACTTCTTCCCATGCCTGACAATGTTTCCTATTGATGTAATGGTATGTAGAGAGCTGGCTCCTCCACAGTATTAAAACGCACCATCAGTCACACATTAATTTCATCGGACATTGCACCAGCCCTATGGAGGTGCAGAATCTATATATGAACATGGCCGCCAGTGTCAATGCAACTGTGGTAAAAGATACAGTTGCTGAACACGACATGCCCGGGTCTGGCTGACCACCCATCAAAAACGCCCCCTGCAATTGCCCCTCTGCATCCAAATTCGTACTTCATCGATAACCATAGAGACGCATCAACGAATTGGACTTTGGCCATCTTTTCAGTCTGCGTATCTTTTGTGCGGCATCTGGCCCAAAATGTGTTTCTGATTTTAAATTATAAGCTTGGCAAGTGAAAGAGTTAATGGGATTTGTTACTGCATAGGTGTAAGCATTTAAGTAGCCCCAAAGTGTGTCTGGTTTGTGTTTTTTACATTTAATGTTTGTGTAGGGGGTTAGAATTATTTGGGTATTTATACACAACGTCTTTGTTTTGCAGGCACTTACCCCTTTGTGACTTCTTCAAACTGTACTGCTGGAGGGGTTTGCACGGGCCTTGGTATTCCACCCCAGAGCATTGGGGATGTATATGGAGTGGTGAAAGCATACACCACTAGAGTTGGTATTGGTGCCTTTCCAACAGAGCAGGATAATGTAAGTCTTCAGAGCTATTAAGAGTAATATTTGTGTAATTGCATCTGCCCCATAATGTAAGAATTTCTCTTGTATATTTGTGAAAAACAATGAAGGCATTGTTACAGGGTTTTATGGCAGCAAGTCTGTATTTTACCATATCTCCACTAGATCACCAGTCGCTTTCAGGTGTAATTGAAAGTCTGTGTGATATGGACAGTACAGACAAATGCAGTAGTGTTGATGCTAATGGGAATGGAAATATCATTGCCACCAGAAGTCCTACCTATAATACCAGATGTCTTCCAAGTGTGTAACCTCATAAAAATAGCATATTTAATTTCTCCACCATCTGTTTTAAGAAAGCAAAAGGTAATGGTGATTAAATGAATGCAGCACACTATATCATCCTTAAACACACTGCAAATGTCGATGTGCAATATTGTGCAAGATAATACTCCAACACCTATAGCTCCATCCTCTGTATAATACTTAAAAGAATTATGGGGCGTAGTGAAGATTGAGGAGTTAGCACTTAATAATTATCTTTTTAGGGTATATAAGCTCCTCCCTTCCAACCCCTTCCTCTGTTAAGTGCTAAAGGAGTATGTTTAGGCTAGCTAGTATATTTTACTTTTTTACCTACACCTTTATCCCCCCCCTCCCCCTAAAACTATCTGCAAACACTCTCCTTGCCTACAAGCAGGAGTCAGATTCAGGGGTCCGGCAGCATGCTAAGGTCAGTGTCAGCTGGACCCGCTTTCGAAAGGCAGAGCCCTACATGCTGGGTGGCTGGCAACTGAAGAAGGTGCCGGCGAACAGGATTCTGGTGGAAGCTGTGGCTAGAGCTGGAACCTACTGCTGCTGAAATGAATGAATGCGGTGGCCATCAGCAGGGGGGCCCCAATGACATGCAGAGGAGGCTTGGACTCGGCAGAGCCTGCAGGTTAGAGCTGGGTGGCCAGCAGTTGAAACATGTGATGGTGAGGGACAGCCACAATATAGTCATCCTATTGAGCCTTGGGAAATTTAGTTTGTGTTTGTTAGTACTATAGTTACCAGTATTTAAACCTTATAGATAGGTTGTCCTGAAGTCAGTAACTTGTTAGCCATGTTGGAATTAGGAGTTTTTATTTTGTAGACCTTCATTTCTGGTTATCAACATGGATAAAGCAGAATTTTGCACACTACCTTCTTTTCAATCTAAAGAAGTGTTGACATTTTCTCTTAATCAAGAGATAGCATTTTCAATGTTTTGCTAAATCAAGTAAAACAAATGGAGGCAGTTGCCTGTGTTAGACGTAAGAGTGCTACGTATTTATCTGGAGAGGACAGCCTGTATAAGGAAAACCTGAGTGTTTACATAGTTTTTATAGTTCTAAGAAAAGAAGTTGGCCAGATGGATTATGGCTTATCCCAGCTAGGATCTTGCCTCATCCCACTCGCTTGGTTAGTACTTCGTGGGCAGCCCGGCTTGGTTAGTACTTCGTGGGCAGCCCGGCATGGAGATTCCATGGCATAGTTATATAGAACAGTTACATGGTCCTCGGTTGTACATTCACCCGATTTGTATAGATTTAGGACTTTGCGTCTAAGTTTGCTTCTTTTGGACAGTTTTTTTTTTTTTAGTTCAGCCAAGGCTGAACATATCCACCCCTAGGGGCAGCTTTTGTACTTATCACCCCCCCCATGGTCAAGTGTCCCCCAGATGGACTCAGAGAAAGTGATTTCACATCAAGTACCAAAAATATTATTTTTGTAGTGTTTCTAAGCAAATAAAAGACAAAAAAACTTAATTTCTACTTCAGGGTCCATAGGATATCCACAGGATACCTTGGGGTATAGGTGTGACGTCAGTCCTCGGGCACCATAGAGTTAAGCTTTCAGCCTCCCAGGATGCACTAGGGTCCCCCTCCTATACCCCGAGCCAAGGCACCTCAGTTTAGTTTGGTGCCCGGCCGGAGTTGGGTGCACCTGTTGGAGTGGGGGCTAAGAAGAGCCCCTGAAGCTTTTCTACATGCAGCTGTGGCTGCACATCTGGTTGTACAGCATGGACAGTCAGTCCTGACGTCCATGCTGTCTTCCCTACACCCCCGCCGGTACCAGAACGCCGGTACCGATCCGGGGATGTTGGTGAGCATCTGGGGTCACAGCTAGCGGTGACCCCAGATGTTCCGGACCATGGCCGGATTCAAGGGGGACAGCAAGGTAAGCAGCTGGGTCCCGCGGTGGGTCCCCGCTGTTACATGGTCCAGAGTCCCCAGGCAGGGGGCTCCCTCAGGACTGGCTGCAGCGTGGAGCCAGGTAAGAACCTGCGCTTCCACTACCCCCCTGGGACAGCGGACCGCTGCAGAGCGGTAGCGCTGCGGCGTCCCAGGGGTTAAATGCATGCCAGGGGAGCGCGCCTTCCCTGTCTCACAGCCGGCGCCTCCCCCGCTGCACACAGCCCTCTCTGCACTCTGCCGACTGGCCCTGTGTCAGCGCTCCTCCCCCAGGCCAGCCTCCTCTCTGCTCCTCTGCGGCCATCTTCCTGAACGCATGGTGAACGCTGCTGGAAGCCTGGAAGGAAGCCTCTTGGTCTGGGTCCCCCCGCATACCTCTCCTCCGCTTGTGGTCAGGTCTGTGTATGCAGCGCTGTGTCCTACCAGACCCTGTGTCTGCGTAGTTGAGTGATCAGCGCTGGTTAGTGCAGGAATTGATTTTCTTTGCATTGTATGTGACTGTACTAGCGCTGCTGCCTGTATCTTCTATTCTGACTGTCAGCTTTATTACTGTCCCTGTTCTTTCTGCTAAGCCCTTGCGGTGCGGTGCTGCAGGGTGGTCTCTCACCTCTTTAAAATACAATTGGTGAGAGGGTCACATACTTAGTACCATCATGTCTGAAAGTGATTTTCCTCTCCGTCTACAGTGTACTACATGTAAAGTACCTTTAGCGGATGGTAGCGCGGAGGGCCTCTGCCGGCAGTGTTTGTCGATGGCGCAGCCTATTACGGTTACAGCACCGGTACAGGAGCCGCCCTGGGCTTGTTTCGCTCAGGCGCTTACAACCTTAGTGGGCCAGTTAGCTCCGCAGCCCGCGTTTACACAGATGGGTTTGTCCCAGCAGTCAGTGGTGTCGTCACCCATGCAGGGTTTCCCAAGACAATTGGTGGTACCCCGCAGACTCCCTATTTCCCCTCTCCCGGTTTCTCAGGAGCCTGCGTGGGTTAACTCCCTGACGAGTTCTGTACAGCACTTGTCGGATGTGTTGCAGGGGGAGACTGTGATGCGGCCACATAAACGGCCGGTGGCGTCTCTGTCAGCTCCTTATGAGGATGACGAAGGGACGCCTGATGATGGGGAGATTCTGGATCCTTACGATCAGGAACCTCTCCATACTAAGGACGCTGACGCTAGGTCCAAGGTATATATTCCTGGACTTATTCGGGCAGTCCGCACAGCCTTGGTGATTGAGGACGAAGGTCCCCCAGCTGCTAAATCCAAGTATGCCTTTTTTAAAGATGTGAAGGGTGACGCCACAGTCTTTCCTCTTTCGGGCCAGTTAATGGACCATTTAGAGGAGGCGTGGAAACAGCCTGGCAAGCGATACCAGCCGCAGAGGCGCCTGGCAGTGGCTTATCCGTTCGCGGATAATTATTTTGCTAAGTAGGAATCCCCTCCACAGGTGGATTCTCATGTGACACGTCTTGTCCGTAGTGCCACATTACCGATGCCATCCATGTCCTCCCTTAAGGATGCTACGGACCGCAAGGTGGAGATCTGCCTGAAGTCCGCTTATTCTCTTGCGGGGGGGGGCAGCGCGGCCGGCTATGGCCATTTGCTGGGTTGCCAGAGCGATGGAGGGCTGGGCGGATTCATTGGAGGCGTCCTTTGAATCCGACTGTCCGGCCAAACAAACGGAGTTGATTGGTAATCTCCATGATTCGGCCACTTATATCAACGAGGCGGCCTTAGACATTAGTACACTGGTGTCACGAATTTCTTCAGCGGTGCCTCATCCGTCGCACCTTGTGGTTGCGATCCTGGAAGGCGGACGCTGACTCCAAAAAGGGTTTGGAGGCGTTGCCCTTTAACGGAGAAGTTCTCTTCGTTCCAGATCTGGACAAGATTGTGGCCACGCTGGCGGCAGCCAAATCGGCATGTCTCCCGTCGGCCGCGGCTCCTTCTGGTTCAGGGCCATCGTCCTTTCGGTCTTATAGGGCCCAGAGCAGGCCCAAACCACAGTCTTTTCCCCGACAGGCTGGTCCCAAAAAATCGGCCAAGCCCCGGAAGCAGGCATGGAGTACCAGACGTCCTGCCCCTAAGCCTGATGACAAGCCTGCGGCCTGACGGTCCGGGCCTCCCGTTGGGGGATCCCAAAGTGGGAGGCAGCCTGCTGCAGTTCGCCCGGTGTTGGTCGGTCACCACGACAGACACTTGGGTTCTCGAGGTGGTCTCCCACGGGTACGCCCTCTCGTTCCGGCACAGACCCCCGGCTCGATTCTTCACCACGGGTCTACCATCAGACCGGAACAAG
The DNA here is from genome assembly GCA_031769625.1 of Taudactylus pleione. Classification (NCBI taxonomy): domain Eukaryota; kingdom Metazoa; phylum Chordata; class Amphibia; order Anura; family Myobatrachidae; genus Taudactylus; species Taudactylus pleione. The sequence goes on from JAUIMM010000124.1 coordinate 2,256,249, forward strand.
GCCACGGAGCTGCGGAAGGTCTTGCACAATATGCTCCAGGCTGGAGTTATAGTGCCTGTTCCATTCTCCTAGAGGGGCCAGGGTTTCTATTCAAATCTTTTTTTGGTGCAGAAACCCAATGCGTCGTATCGTCCGATTCTCAACCTCAAAGCTCTCAACAAGTCTTTGCGGGTGCCGAAGTTTCGGACGGAGACCCTACGGTCCATCATTCTGGCGCTGGAACCTGGGGACTACATGGTGTCATTGGACATATAGGACGCTTACCTGCATGTCCCTATTCTTTTGCGCCATCAACAGTTCCTCAGGTTTGCAATCCGCAGCGACCATTTTCAGTTTCGGGCGTTACCTTTTGGCCTGGCGACAGCACCGCGTGTGTTCACCAAGGTGATGGCGGTCATGGCTGCAGGGAGTCCGCATGTTGCCGTACTTGGACGACCTGTTATTAGTGGCAGGATCTCCAGAGCTCCTTCTACGCCACTTGGACCTGACCAATGCGCTGCTGCAACGGCACGGCTGGTTAATCAACTGGCAGAAGTCCACTCTAATCCCGTCTCGGCGGATTCTGCACCTCGGAGCCTTATTGGACTCCGGACAGCAAAGGATCTTTGTGACGGAGGAAAAGATCTCTGCTTTACAGTCGAGGGTGCGCAGTTGTCTGCACAGCCACCGGGTGTCTCTACACTCAGCGATGAGGTTATTGGGCTCCATGGTGTCGGTGTTCGACATGGTGGAATATGCCCAGTTTCAATCCAGACCTCTGCAGCACCTGATCCTGTCCAAGTGGAACGGGCTGCCTCAGTCTCTGAAGTCCCAGACGATTGTGCTCACCCCGGAGGTTCGCTTGTCCCTTGCCTGGTGGTTGCAGACGACCCATCTCAGCAAGGGACGTCCGTTCTGGGTACCAATTTGGGTCCTCTTGACAACGGACGCCAGTCTTCGGGGCTGGATAGCAGTTTCGGGTCCACACTTGTTCCAGGGCAGGTGGACACCGGCAGAAGCGGAACTTCCAATAAATATCTTGGAACTCCGTGCGGTCTTCATTGCTCTCCAGCAGGCACATCGGGTTCTCCAGGGTCGTCCGGTGCAGGTCCAGTCGGACAACGCTACCACCGTGGCCTACATAAACAGGCAAGGAGGAACCCGAAGTCGGGCGGCTCTCGTAGAGGTGTCTCGGATCCTGGTATGGGCGGAGTGCAATCTTCCGGCCTTATCAGCGGTCTTCATCCCGTGAGTGCTAAATTGGGAGGCGGACTTTCTAAGTCGCCAGGACGTTCATCCAGGGGAATGGTCCCTGCACCCGGACGTTTTTCAACTGCTGGTGGACAGGTGGGGTCTTCCAGAGATCGACCTCATGGCGTCCCGGCACAACAACAAGTTGCCGGTGTACGGGTCTCGCACAAGAGACGAAGAGGTGTTTCTGGTGGATGCTCTGTCCGTCCGGTGGACGTTCCGGTTCGCATACCTGTTTCCTCCGGTTTCCCTTCTTCCACGGGTAATCCGGAAATTCAAACAGGAAGGAGGGACGCTCCTGTTGATAGCTCCCGCGTGGCCCAGATGGCACTGGTTCTCAGACCTTCACGGTCTGTCCGTGGACAGTCCTCTGCGGTTGCCGCTACAACCGGACCTTCTGTCGCAGGGTCCTTGTCTTCACCCGGACCTGGCTTGGCTGTCTTTGACGGCGTTGCTGTTGAGACAGCCACGTTGAGGTCCAGGGGGTTTTCCAGCTCTGTGGTGCGTACCATGTTGCGAGCTCGGAAACCGTCGTCCGCGAGGATATACCATTGCGTGTGGCATACGTTCTTCCAATGGTGTCGACCGAGAGGTTATGCACCGCGGGAGTTTCGTTTGTTTAGGATACTTTCCTTCCTACAAGCGGGACTAGATCATGGGCTTCGCCTTGCCTCTTTGAAGGTACAGGTTTCGGCCCTGTCTGTCTGGTTTCACCGTAGGATTGCTACAATCCCGGATGTGCGCACCTTTATGCAAGGTGTTCTCCGCATTCAGCCACCCTTTGTTCCACCTGTGGCGCCTTGGGATTTGGCTGTGGTCCTGAGGGCTCTCCAGGGACCGCCGTTTGAACCACTTGGCTCAGTGGTTCTTAAATGGCTAACAGCTAAGACTGTTTTCCTTCTGGCCATAGCTTCGGCCAGACGTGTTTCTGATTTAGGGGCTCTCTTGTAGACCCCCTTTCTTGATTTTTCATGGGAACAGGGCAGTGCTCCGCACTCTGCCTGAATTTCTTCCCAAAGTTGTTTCCCAGTTTCATGTTAACGAGGAAATAGTTGTTCCGGCCTTTAACTCACCTGGTCTTTCAGTGGGTGAGGCCACTTTGGATGTGGTGCGGGCCTTAAGGACTTATGTTGACCGCACTTCTTCGTTTAGGAAGTCGGACGCCTTGTTTGTCCTCTATGGCTTCCGTAAAAAGGGTTGGCCTGCTTCAAAGCAAACTTTGGCAGCCTCGATCCGTATGGCTATTTCTGAAGCTTATCTTCATGAAAGTCTACTGGTTCCTCCTTCTTTGAAGGCTCATTCCACTAGGTCTGTGGGTCCTTCGTGGGCAGCTCGACGTGGTGCCTCTGCAGTCCAGATCTACAAGGCTGCTACGTGGTCCTCTGTCCATACCTTCGTGAGGTATTACAGGTTTGACACCTTCGCCTCTCAGGATGCTTCCTTCGGGCGGCGGATTCTCCTTTCAGCACAGGAGCGTCCCCACCCTTAAAGGATACTGCTTTGGGACATCCCCAAGGTATCCTGTGGATACCCTATGGACCCTGAAGTAGAAAATATGAGATATGATAAGAACTTACCTTTGTTATCTCTCTTTCTACGAAGTCCATACGATTCCACAGGACTCCCGCCCTGTCGCACCTGTGCTGCAGATGGGCTTTGGTCTGGTCACCGGTTTTCCCGTCTCCCTCTGGTGAGAGTGTGATTCTTGTGTGTATCCAGATCTTCTTTCTCTCTTCCTTCTCCTCCTCCGGCCTATGGCTTGGTAACTAACTGAGGTGCCTTGGCTCGGGGGTGGGGTATAGGAGGGGGACCCTAGTGCATCCTGGAAGGCTGAAAGCTTAACTCTATGGTGCCCGATGACTGACGTCACACCTATACCCAAGGTATCCTGTGGAACCCTATGGACTTCGTAGAAATAGAGATAACAAAGGTAAGTTCTTACCATATCTCATATTTTTTTACCTTTCCTGCCTAATTCTACTAGAAAATATGCATACTGTGTTAATGGACGATCCTTTTGTTGGCATCCTTAAAGTGCGCCAATGGCCGTTTTAGTACACACTACCTTGCCAAATATATGTAGGGAATATGGCTTCGGGATTCACATCCTTTCAGCCGCAAGACCATCATTGACATCAGGCATTGGTGGATGATAAGGCCTGGATTGCAGTTCCAAATCATCTCAAAGCGGTTCATTTGGGTTAAGGTCAGGGCTTTGTGCAAGTCAATCCAGTTCTTCCGCACCAAACTCTACAGACAAATTTTTTATTTTTTTGCATTTTTTTTTTTGGGACATTCATGCTGCATCAGCAAAGTGCTTCCCCAAATTGTTGCCTTAAAGCACACTGTTCTCTAGAATTAAGATTTCAATTTTTTAAGGGGTTCAGGACAAACTGTTTACAGTCCCATACGTTATTCCTCCTCCACCAAACTTTATAGGTTGTTGTATGAATTCAGATAGGAAACCTTTCCTGGCATCCACCAAACCAGATTTTTCTGTCAGACTTACAGATGGTGAAGTGACATTTGGCACATCAGAGAACATGTTTCGTCTGCTCCAGACTAGGGATGTGCAGGCTCGGATAGGTTCGAGTTTGCACGTGGAGTTCGGATTTTTCCCTCCAAAAAAACGGAACTCAGAACGAGGCAAAACGTCATCTTACATGGACGAACATCATCATTCCTGGACAAAAGACCAGGAATGATGATGTTCGTCCATGTAAGATGACGTTTTGCCTCGTTCTGAGTTCCGTTTTTTTGGAGGGAAAAATCCGAACTCCACGTGCAAACTCGAACCTATCCGAGCCTGCACATCCCTACTCCAGACGGTGTGCTTTACACCACTCTAGCTGACATTTGACATTGCACATGGTGATCTGAGGCTTGTGTATGTGACTGCCTGCCTAGAGAAACTCAATCCACGAAGCACCTGAGGAAACTGTCCTTGTGCTGACGTTTTTTCCAGAGGCTATTTGGATCTGCCTCTGGGACTTGGTTGTGTGGTTGTTGCTATTTTTTTCCACTTCACACTTAAAGCACTTAGTTTAGCAGGCCAGAAATCTTACAAACTGATCTGTTAAAAAAGGTACATTCTATGGGCGGAATTCAATTGTATTCGCGGCCCGCATCTCCTGTCTAAAGTGACAGGAGATCGCGGGCCGCTATACAATTGTCCAAGATGATCGCGCCCATAGAGGTCAGGTTTAGCCGCGTAAAGCAGCTAAACCTGACCAAAGTGCTGGGCGCGATCGCGAAAAGTGATGTTTGGGCGCCCAAACATGTCACTTTTCGCACATTTCAGCTCTCATCCCCCAGGGGCTGCGAGCTGAAATGTAGCGCTGGCAGCTCATCGTGCCCGACAGGAGCAAGAATTGAATAGCTCCGTCGGGCGCGATAGCGGCTTTAAATAATTGAATTCCGCCCTATGACTGTTCCAAGTGGAAATTCACTAAGCTCTTCATTACAACATTCACAGTATGTCATATATTTGTAAGCCATGTGTGTGCTTGAAATGGCCAAAAACTAATTAGAAGAGTTGTCCCCAAACGTTTTGCCATGTAGTGTACATAATAGCATGTGTGTAAAGGGACTGTTATCTGTGTTTCACATTTCATTTTGTTTTAAGTTTTTTTTTTTGTTTGTTTTTTTTTCTTTATATTGGTTAATAAGTTTTTCATGTTTTAACATGTTTTTTCCCCTATAGTAAATGACCTGTATTACACATGTGGTAAACAAGATCTAGTGGAGATGGTATTTGTTTTATTGGATACAAATAGCATATCCATATTAAGCAAGCAAAACAATTTTTTAAACCTCTATATAAGGATGCCTGATAATTACAATAGTTGCAACTTCGTATACACACTCAATTGCAGCTTTTTTAGTGAATGCAATTTGCCCCTGTGATATGGGTCTCTGCTGCGTCTGACTTTGCACCAGCCCCATTTGTTCAATCCCACCTAGATGGAATGCCATATTTAAACATTTGACTTTTAGGCAAATCGTGCTTGATCGCAGGACACCACCTGAAATCCAGCAAAGCAATATCAATCTTGGTAGGTTAGTTACTGCCTACACCATGAGAAGACTGCACTGCCCACTATCACATCCTCCCAGGCTTTCACTACTATCCACCTGCACCTTCATAGTCACTTCTTTCAGCTTTTTTCCCCTTTATTTGATAATTCAAAACATGCACATGGTGATTTGAGGCTTGTGCATGTCTATTTATTTGCTGCATTTATTTAAAATGAGCTTTGAGTACTAGTGCAACTGGCATCTCCACCCTGTAGCTGTCCTGTAATCATTGCACACTGCTGTTGTTGGCAGGTGTCTGTGACTAAGGGCTCAATCCTGTTCGCCGTGAAGGGGGCGAATTGTCGTTGCAATGGCGTGGAAACTCTGCCAAAAGCACAGCAACTTGCTCCCCTCGTGGCACGATCTTACCCCTGACTTACACAGTACGTGAGTACAGACGTACCGTAAATGCGGCATGCAGCCACACTAACTCGTGCCGCGAGGTAATTCGTTGCTAATTGGATTGAGCCCTAATTGCTTATACTGTACATTTCTGTATATCTGAGTATAGGTTCACTTTTACTGAAGTATATGACATACATTGATACACTGTAGGACCTGGAAAGGCAGAGGGGCCACTTCACGGGTAATTCAAAAATAATTCATCCTTTGACCTGACCGCTCACAGAGCAGCATTATATTTTCAGCTCTGTAACTAAAATAAATAAATATATATAATTTTGCATCAATTAGCTTTTTTTTTCGGACACCAGTCTGCACTTCTCGATTCTCTTTTGTTGACTGTCATTATTTCCAGCTGTCACATGAAGTCTGCTAGGGTACTTTGGAAAAGGAGATAGGGTGGTTGTATCCAGTTTTACTTAGAATTGCGCACATGACCAATTGGTTTTTACAGCATAATTTAGTGTGCTTACGAGCTTTAAAATGCACAATTACGCTTGCATCCGTCCTGCGAACACTGTTACTCACATGTGGCTTAGTGTGTGGCACTAACCAGTTTATAATTTTATTTATTAACAGTTTCTTATATAGCGCAGCATATTCCGTTGCACTTTACAGTTGGAAACATTAATGGAACAAAACTGGGTAATAACAGACATATATGGTAGGAAGGCCCTGCTCACAAGCTTACAAATCTATAGGTTAAAAGAGCTCTGCCCCCACTAACTCCTCCACCTGATTCTCCATTTTTAGTTTAGTGTCTCTGAGTGAGGCACACTTTTTTTTGCTTCGCTTTTTAATTGAGTTTTCTTTTTTTTATTTCAGTTTTCACTTGTTAGTGCTTCAGTCCCTGTTCACAGGCGACTCAATGTGCTGGTGGAGTGGGAGTTGGCTAGTATTAGAGGGCTAGAGTAAACCCCAGTCTCACTCTGCATACAAATCGTTCCATGCCAAATCATCACCCTGTCGGGATCCCAGCATCTGGATTCTGACCGCCAGGATCCCGACTGTCGGTATTTCATACCAAATCCATAGATGGCAGCAGTAGAAAAGAATTAAGGAAGGTGCTACCATGGATGATTAAAATAATGCCATATGTCAATAGTGATAAAATGATTTGTGACAACTGTAGGAAGCAAATTAAAACGGATGCTTTAACTGCTGAGGAAGGACCAAGCACATCAATTGATGAAGAAAGTGACACTGAAGTGACAACATGCAGGAGTGAATGAGCTTTGCAGTCATTAAATTAAAGTTTAAACAGTGTGGGAGCATCACCTATCAAGAGGAAAAGAATGAAAGAAGAAAACTATTGCAAAAGGAAAGCTGTAAACCTTGGAGAAGAGAGAGAGAGAGATAGATAGATATCTCTATCTATTTCTACTGCAGGGTCCATAGGGTATCCACAGGATACCTTGGGGTATAGGTGATGACGTCAGTCTTCAGGCACCACAGAGTTAAAGTTTTCAGCCTCCCAGGATGCATCTGGGCCCCTCTCCTATACCCCGCCCCCAGGCCAAGGCATCTCAGTTTCGTCGGTGCCTGGCTCAGAGTCGGAGGCACTGTGCAGAGGGGGGCTATGAAGAGCCCCTGAAGTTTGTTTTAAAGGCAGCGCTGGCTGCACATCTGGGAGTACAGCATGGACAGTCAGTACTGACGTCCATGCTGTCTCCCCTACACCACGCCGGTACTGATCCGGGGATGCTGGTAGACATCTGGGGTCATGGCTAGCGGTGACCCCAGATGTTTTGGACCATGGCTGGATCCAAGGGGATAGTAGGTAAGCAGCGGGGTCCCGCAGTGGGTCCCCGCTGGTCACATGGTCCTGAGTCCCCAGGCAGGGGGCTCCCTGGGGACTGGCTGCAGCGTGGAGCCAGGCGTCCAACCTGCGCTTCCACTGCCCCCTGGGACAGCAGGCTGCTGCTGAGCGGCATGCGCTGCGGCATCCCAGGGGTTAAATGCATGCCAGGGGAGCGCGCTTTCCCTGTCTCTCAGCCGGCGCCTCCCCTGCTGCACACAGCCTCTCTGCTCTGCCTGATTGGCCATAGTGTGTCAGTGCTCCTCCCCCAGGCCGGCCTCCTTCATCCTCTGCTCCTCGGTGGCCATCTTTAAAGCATGGTGAACGCTGCAGGAAGCCTGTGAGCGGTGGCATTGTGGTCTGGGTCCCCCAACATACCTCTCCTCCGTTTGTCAGAGGTCAGTGTATGCAGCGCTGAGTCCTACCAGCCTGAGGGTCTGAGTAGTTGAGAATCAGCGCTAATAGTGCAGGGATTTGTTTCTTCTGCATTGTATGTGACTAATCTGCTAGCCCTGCTGTCTGTACTTTCACTTTCTACTGTCCCTGATCTTGCTCTGCTCAAAGCCCTTGCGGTGTGCAGGGTGTTATTCACACTATACCAATAAGTATAGGTGTGAGTGTCACATACTTACCATCATGTCTGAGACTGATTTTCCTCTCCAGCTCATGTGTACTACATGTAAGGTACCAATAGCGGAGGGGGAGGGTAACGCGGAGGGGTTATGCCCCAGTGCCTGGCACTGTCACGGCCGATTATGGTCCCGGTACAGGAACCTCCCTGGGCTTGTTTCGCTAAACAACCCTTGTGGGCCAGCTAGCTCTGCCACCTGCGTTTACCCAGACGGGTTTGTCCCAGCGGTCAGTGGTGTCGTCACCCATGCGGGAGTTCCCGAGACAATTGATGGTACCACACAGTCTCCCTGTCCCTTCCCAGGTTTCTCCGGAGCCTGCGTGGGTTAATACTCTAACTACATCGGTTCAGCATTTGTCCGATGTTTTACAGGGGGAGTCTGTGTTGCGGCCTCATAATAGGCCGGTGGCGTCTTTATCTGCTGCTTATGGAGATGACGATGAGACGTTAGATGATGGGGAGATATGGCTCTATCTGACCAAGAACCTCTCCGTACCAAAGAGCCGGACGCGAAGTCCAGGGTGTATATCCCTAGTCTTATTCGTGCGGTCCGCATGGCTTTAGTTATTGAGGATATTGATCCTTCGGTGGCCAATTTCAAATATGCCTTTTTTTAAGCATATTAGGGGTGAGGCTACGGTGTTCCCTCTTTCTGATCAATTAGTGGATCATTTAGAGGATGCGTGGAAAAATCCAGGTAAACGGTTTCAGCCCCAGAGGCGCTTAGCCGTGGCTTATCCGTTTGCGGACAATTATTTTTCTAAGTGGGAATCCCCTCCGCAAGTGGATTCACATGTCACACGCCTAGTCAAAAGTGCCACGTTGCCTATGCCTTCGATGTCATCCTTGAAGGATGTCACTGACCACAAGGTGGAGATCTGCCTCAAATCCATTTATTCCCTTGCAGGGGGAGCATCCAGTCCGGCTATGGCCGTGTGTTGGGTAGCCAGAGCTATGGAGCGCTGGGCGGATAATTTGGAGGAGTCTTTGGACGGCTGAACAGACCAAGTTGGTGGGCAATCTCCGAGACTCGGCCACTCACATTAATGAAGCGGCCTTAGATATTTGTATGCTCACCTCTAGGATCTCCTCTGCAGCCGTGGCTGCTCGTCGCACCTTATGGTTGCGTTCTTGGAAAGCGGATGCGGATTCCAAAAAGGGATTAGAAGGTCTGCCTTTCAATGGAGAGGTACTATTTGTTCCAGATCTGGACAAAATAGTAGCTACGTTGACAGCAGCAAAATCTTCATGTCTTCCGTCTGCTACGATTCCTTCTAGTGCTGGTGGGTCGTCCTTTCGGCCTCACAGGGAGCAAGGTAGGCCTAAAGCACAGTCCTTTTCACGGCAGGCTGGGACCAAGAAATTGTCCAAGCCCAAGAAACAGGTCTGGAGTACGACGTCCGGCTCCTAGGTCAGATGACAAACCTGCGGCCTGACGGTCCGGGCCTCATTTTGGGGGATCCCAAAGTGGGGGGCCGCCTGCTTCAGTTCGCCCAGTGCTGGTCGAGGACTACGACAGACACTTGGGTTCAGGAGGTGGTCTCTCACGGGTATGCCCTCTCCTTTCGGCACAGGCCTCCATCCCGGTTCTTTACCACAGGCCTTCCGCTAGACCGGAGCAAAGCCTCGGAACTGCGGAAGGTTTTGCACACTATGCTCCAGGCCGGAGTTATAGTGCATGTTCCCAGAGGGGCCTGGGTTTTCTGTTCCAATCTATTTTTAGTGCAGAAACCCAATGGGTCTTACCGTCCAATACTAAACCTAAAGGACCTCAACAAGTCCTTGAGGGTGCCTCTGTTTCGGATGGAGACCATGCGGTCCTTTATTCTGGCACTGGAACCTGGGGACTACATGGTGTCATTGGACATCCAGGACGCTTACCTGCATGTCCCTATTCTTTTGCGCCATCAGCAGTTCCTCAGATTTGCTATCTGCAACGAACATTTCCAGTTCCGGGCGCTGCCTTTTGGCCTGGTGACTGCTCCACGGGTATTCACCAAGGTCATGGCGGCTCTCCTGCGGGCGCAGGGAGTCCGACTGTTGCCTTATCTGGACGACCTCCTGTTGATAGCGGGGTCTCCAGAGCTTCTTTTACACCATCTGGATCTGACTATTGCGGTACTGCAACGTCGCGGCTGGTTGATAAACTGGCAGTAGTCCACTCTCACCCCCGTCTCAGAGGATCCTGCACCTCGGAGCCTTATTGGACTCCAGGCAGCAGCGGATCTTTGTGACTGAGGAAAAGATCCTGTCCAGATGGAATGGATTGCCTCAGTGTCGCAAGTCCCAGACGATGGTGCTCACTCCGGAGGTTTGCCTGTCTCTAACCTGGTGGTTGCAGACGACCCACCTCAACAAGGGTCGCCTGTTCTGGGTGGCGAACTGGGTCCTGTTAACAACGGACGCCAGTCTCCGGGGCTGGGGAGCTGTCACGTGTCCACACTTGTTTCAGGGCAGGTGGACTCGGGCGGTAGCGGAGCTTCCAATACACATTTTGGAACTCTGTGCGGTGTTCAGAGCTCTCCAGCTGGCACAGCCGGTTCTCCAGGGTCACCCTGTGCAGGTCCAGTCGGACAACGCCACCACGGTGGCCTATTTAAACTAACAAGGAGGAACCCGAAGTCGGGCGGCACTCGCAGAAGTGTCCCGTATTCCGGTCTGGGCGGAGCGCAATCTCCCAGCAATATCAGCAGTGTTCATCCCGGGAGTCCTCAACTGGGAAGCGGATTTTCTCAGCAGGCAGGACGTGCATCCGGGAGAGTGGTCTTTACACCAGGACGTCTCTCAGAGTCTGGTGGACAAATGGGGTCTTCCAGAGATAGACCTCATGGCGTCCCGACACAACAAGTTGCCGGTGTACGGGTCTCGAACAAGAGACGAAAAGGCGTTTCTGGTGAATGCTCTGTCCGTCCAGTGGACGTTCCAGTTTGCTTACCTTTTCCCTCCGTTTTCCCTTCTTCTGCGGGTAATACGGAAATTCAAACAAGAAGGAGGTACGCTACTGTTGATAGCTTCCGAGTGGCCCAGACGGCACTGGTTTTCCGACCGCCAGAGTCTGTCAGTAGACGTTCCTCCGAGGTTACCATTACGACCGGATCTGCTGTCACAGGGTCCTTGTCTTCACCCGGACCTGACTCTGCTGTCTTTGACGGCGTGGCTGTTCAAACGGTCATGCTAAAGTCCAGAGGGTTTTCTGGCTCTGTGGTGCAAACCATGCTAAGAGCTCATAAACCTTCCTCGGCAAGAATCTACCATCGTGTGTGGCACTCTTTCTTCCGGTGGTGTAGACCTAGAGGGTATTCCCCTAGGGCGTTCCGCCTGTCTAGGGTGTTGGCTTTCCTACAGGCTGGACTGGATCATGGGCTTCGCCTGGCTTCTCTGAAAGTGCAGGTGTCTGCCCTGTCAGTCTGGTTTCATCATAGGATTGCTGCGCTCTCTGATGTGCGCACCTTTCACTTTCAGTGGGTGAAGCCACTTTGGATGTTGTGCGGGCCTTAAAGATTTATATGGACCGCACTTCTTCGTTTAGGAAGTCTGACCCCTTGTTTGCCCTGTATGACTTCCGTAAAAAAGGGTTGGCCTGCTTCAAAGCAGACTTTGGCAGGCTGGATTTGTATGGCAATTTCAGAAGCTTATCTTCATGAAGGTCTTTCAGTTCCCTCCTCTGTGAGGGCTCATTCCACTAGGTCTGTGGGTCCTTCGTGGGCAGCTAGACGTGGTGCCTCTGCAGTTCAGATCTGCAAGGCTGCTACGTGGTCTTCTGTCCATACCTTTGTGAGGTATTACGCTTTTGACACCTTCGCCTCTCAGGATGCTTACTTTCGGGTGGCGGATTCTCCTCTCAGCACAGGAGCGTCCCCACCCTTGAAGGATACTGCTTTGGGACATCCCCAAGGTATCCTGTGGATACCCTATGGACCCTGCAGTAGAAAATAAGAGATATGGTAAGAACTTACCTTTGTTATCTCTCTTTCTACGAAGTCCATAGGGTTCCACAGGACTCCCGCCCTGTCGCACCTGTGCTGCAGATGGAAAAACCGGTGACCAGAATAAAGCCCGTCTCCCTATGGTGAGAATGTGATGCTTGTGAGTGTCCAGATCTTTCTTCTCTTTCTTCTCCTCCTCCGGCCTATGGCTTGGTGACGTAACTGAGATGCCTTGGCCCGGGGGCGGGGTATAGGAGGGGGACCCAGATGCATCCTGGGAGGCTGAAAACTTTAACTCTGTGGTGCCTGAAGACTGACGTCATCACCTGTACCCCAAGGTATCCGGTGGAACCCTATGGACTTCGTAGAAATAGAGATAACAAGGGTAAGTTCTTACCATATCTCTTATTTTATATATATATATCCTTTACTATCATATGGGTGACAACACAGAGTCTAAGAGACGTATTCAATTTTAGCGGACCAGCGTATCCCCGTATTCAATTTGAAAGTACGCGAAGACGGGACACGGCAAAACTTAAGCGGGAAGTCATGTCAGTTTTGGGGAAATAAGCCCAACCCCCCCCCCCCTTCCCCCCCGAAAGATTCTCTGACATGGGGGTTAGCTATAGTTACCCCCAATTTAACTTGCTGAAGATATTTGGTGTTTGTAAACTGGCTCAATAGCTGCTAAATAGCGTTTTTGTATAAGTGGTGAAGAATAGTATTCAGGACTTTGTTTTGTAGAAAATATCTAATCCCAGCAAATTTGGGGTACTTGAAAATGGGGGCCAGCATATTTAAAAGTTACTAAAGTTTTAAAAATCGTGAAAAATCCATCTGCTGCAATCGTCTGCAATGAAAAAAAACACCATGGGCATACTTGGAGACCCCCCTGGAATCTATTTTGCTAGTTTATAATCTTGTCCCCCAATATTTTTATTTTTCGACCCCCAAATTGAAAGTTTTTTTTTTTTTAAATTGATGCAGTTTACCTTTGGGGGACTGTCTGTCTGAAGGCTGCACGGGGGTACCCGCAACGTTGCACCCCAATGCTGCACTTTTTTCGCCGATTACGGCTTTTCGCTCCAAATTGAATACGGACCTTAATGGCCCATTTGTCAACCTCTTGATCAAACTACCACTATTCACTGATAAACTGTATTAGGCAAACTGTTTTAGGGCCTGATTCATTAAGGATCGCTATTGCAATCACAGCTCCGTTATTGCATGCAGGTCTGCTGCGAAAAAATGCAAATGAATGCTATCGCAATGCCGTCGCACTTCCAGCATAGAGACACCCACTGCCTCCCACTACCGCAGTTTCACATCCATAATACCTTGCAGTTCTGCGTATACAGGAAAGATTCCTGGACTGCACACCCTGAATATATATAATGGGAGGTACTACCTGTTGAGACTTATTGCAGGCACAGAAACAGACAGATCACAGGTGCACAACTCCAAATTACTGATTATATATAAATACATTATGCAATAAAATTTTGCAATCAATAGAGGTTTTTAGCATAATCATGGCCAAGGTTATGGGCCTACCCACCATATCCAGGTGACCTCTGTAGGGTAGGTCCCTAACATACTACGGTTCAAATCCAGAGTGCAGGACACCCCTAAATCGGCGCAGCCGAGCCACTGCAGGGCATCGCTATAAAGTGAAATGTGAAGTAAGAAAGATAAGAGCAGCTATGGCTGCATAGAAAAGTGAAAATACAAATATAATAAAAGCAAACCATAAAGTGTTAAAATTGTACAGGAAAGAATGTGCTATAATGCGATGCCATGAGGCAGACAAACCAAAGCAATCCAGGGGACCCACGCCCCAAATATCAACCTAAAGTAAAATATGCTATCGCAATGCCGTTGCACTGCCAGCATAGAGACGCCCACTGCTTCCCACTACAGCTATCTCATATCCGTGATACCTTGCAGTTCTGCGTATACATCAGTAACATCGAGTACCATCAGCCCCTCGCAGAATTACAGCAGCCCTGATCTTACTCAAAAATTGCTAACCTCATTGCATGCAGTAAGTACTCAAGCTGTGTATGTAATCACAATGGCTAATCTATTCACAACAGTGTTTAAACAGACAGGCATGCCTGCGTTTCTCCAACTACTCCCCTGTCACCACCTCCAAATGCTCATCGCCTGTCAATCGCTCTGCGATGGCTCTCCTTTGTATGCGTGATCGCAGTGGTGCCTGCGCAGTGCACAACAATCATCCGTCTGCGTACGCTTTAGCAGTTGCGATCCTTAATGAACCAGGCTCTTAGGCCCTCATTCAGAGCGGTACGCTCTGAGCAGAGCGCATGCACTGAATGAGGGCCGTCCTCCGTAATTATGGAGCGTCCTCCTGGACGCTCGTATAGCTGTGGGTCACCACCCACAGCCTATACGAGCGTGCAGGTTGATGGCCGCGATGGTCTTGACCATCCCGACCATCGCCACTGCGAGCCGGAGCCTGCGGTTGAGTTTCTCAACCGCAAGGCCCGGAGTGATTTTGGCTCTATCAGAGCCAAAATCACTCCCACTGACATCACTAGTGATGTCAGTGGGCCGGCTCCCTCCGTCGTGCGCATGCGCAGTGCACACAATCGACCCATTTGCGAGCGGACAGCCGCTTGCGAGTGGGTCTGAATCAGGCCCTTAGTCCCTTGTATCACTAGTTCTCAATGCAGAAGCTGCAGCCAGAAGACCACAGTAGGGATGGCCATAGACCATCAATAGTTTACAGATATCGATGGTTTTGTACCGATGGTTAATGGTTTTGCTCTCAATTTGCAGAGAGCCATTCCAAGTGGAACTGATGATTTTTTTTTTTTGTGCCACAGAGCTTAGCCTCACCCCCTGACTGTCCTCTAAGCCCCGCGCCTTGCCAGGCAATCGGCAGCTGTGGCCATAGAGTGGTGCAAACCATCGATGGTTCACCATAGATTGTTGTTGTAACATCGGTGGTTATCACTGAAGGCGCCATGGATGGAAAACCAGTGATGACCATCCCTAGAACACAGAGAGACACTACAAGACAAGTCTGAACTTGCCAGTTGTATGGTTAGTGCAAGAAGGGTTCAACTGCTGTACTTGGTATTTTTTTTTTTTTTTACTCCTATTCCCAAAGGCTTCCTAGAAGCGTTTTTTTAATACTTCACTTTTGCGATTTTTAACCATGCTAGCACCCATTTTCATGTACCCCAAATTTGCTGGGACTACTTATTTTTTTCCAAAAAAACCTGCTAAATGCTATTCGTCACCACGTGTGCAAAGATACTAATTAGCAGCTAATGAGAGCATTTAAGTACCCCAAATAGCTTCAGTATGGCTATTCGGGGGCATCTACATTGATCCCCAATGTTGTTGCATCTTTTTGGGGGGGGGGGGGGGGTGTAGAGATGATTTCCCCATTTTTTGACGGCACTTTTCGCCCGTGAGTTTTTC
Source organism: Taudactylus pleione (assembly GCA_031769625.1). Taxonomy (NCBI): domain Eukaryota; kingdom Metazoa; phylum Chordata; class Amphibia; order Anura; family Myobatrachidae; genus Taudactylus; species Taudactylus pleione. The sequence continues at coordinate 2,271,769 of JAUIMM010000124.1, forward strand.
CGGGATGCATTTTCGCATCCTTTGGAATTGAATAGGGCGAATAGCAGGGGTGCGTCCGATAAGTTTCCGCGTCCAAATAACATTGCATTGCGGCTAAGACGCATTTTCGGGCGTAAAAGACACAAAAAAGATTTTTGCAACCAGAGTCGTCCGGACCCTGGGGCGCCGAGAGGGTCTGATTGGCGTGACTGCAGCAACACATCTGTTCTACACCCATCAAAGAAATGACACCTCTACATTTAGGATCTGATGGTCACTCGCCTATGATCAGAAGACCTCGGCTACTTATTTTTCCAAATCGCCAATCACTGGAGACTCTAGGCTTGATTGACTACCGTACGGAACTGCGATTATGCACGCAATCCGTTGATTGTTGCTTTCTGCATATGCATCGCAGTGCGCAAACTAGCTATTGTGATCGGGACTGCTCCACAGGAGGTTTCTGTCCACCCTGAGGTCACCTTAGGACACCTACATTATGGTTTGACAGACCCCTCGCGGATTGATTGACAGGAAGCACAGTTTGTGGGTGGTGACGGGGGGTTGGTCAGAAAAATGCAGGCATGTTAATGCGTTTGCACGCTGTCGCAGGGCGTGCATAAATTAGACACTGCGATGACAGTCTGAGGTCTTATAGCGTGCGTGGATGTTAGCAATTTCTGAGTAAGGTCAGATTTGTGCAAGTGTGCGTGAGGCTGTGATGGTACTCTATTGTACCGATGGTTTCGCTATTCTAAGTATTACGGATGTGTGCAATGTAATGTGGGCGTCCTTATGCAGGCTGATTTTGCATTGCGATCACAGTGGATTAGCATATTATAGCAGTTGAACTGCGTGCATAGGGCCTGATTCAGACCCACTCGCGAGTGGCTGTCCGCTCGCAAGTGGGTCGATGTTATGGACTGAGCATGCGCACGACGGAGGGAGCTCCGTCGTGCGCATGCGCCAGACGCGACGAACGAAGGAAAGTCCTTCGCTCGTTGTGTCTGATCAAAGGGGGCGTGCTCTCGATGTTGATTGACAGCACGCCCCCTTTGGTAGGCGTGCCGGGGGCGTGCCTCCCTGACGGGGGCGTTCCCACGGGAACGCCTCCCATCAGAAGCCGGCCCACTGACATCACTAGTGATGTCAGTGGGAGTGATTTTGGCTCTGATAGAGCCAAAATCACTCCGGAGCTTGCGGTTGAAAACCTCAACCGCAGGCTTCGGCTCGCAATTTCGATGGTCGCGATGGTCTCGACCATCGCGGCCATCAAAATGCACTCTCGTATAGCCTGTGGGTGGTGACCCACAGCTATACGAGCGTCCAGAAGGACGCTCCATTTTCATGGAGGCCGGCCCTCATTCAGAGCGTGCGCTCTGCTCAGAGCGTACGGCTCTGAATGAGGGCCATAATGCGTACCGTACTTTATCAGGCCATCAGTCTGCAATATAGACTGAAACCGCTGAACATTTACCTTGAGTGGTAATATTTTCATCCACTTACTGTTTGATACGGTTTAATTGTGTTTACTCATGGTGGTTTGTGATCACTGTTTCACCTATGTAACAATGGAAGCTCTTTTCTACGCTTTTGGCATAAGGATTTATGTAATAGGATGTGATTTCCGTGAACCGGCGCCAGCTCTGCGATTAAGACTAGATTTAAAAAGCAAAAACCAATCATGTTTTGCCTTTAAAATTATTGCGGTTTAAATCTACAGCCTTCATAGGTGAGATCAGGACGGTTCATGAAAATCTACTTGTACCCTACTCACTATAGGGTACAAATAAGAGTGCATTTTTCAACACATTGTAGAACATTCACCTTTTTTGTTAGTCAGTGCTCACATGGCCTTGTGCTTCGGATGATTTGTCTTGCTGAAAGGTGAACTTTCGCACAAGCTTTTAGTTTTCTAGCAGACTGAAACAGGTAGTCTGGCAGTATCTCCCTATATTTTGCAGCATCCTTTGGTCCTTCACTTTTATAAAGATGTTCATTTACCATTGAGGAAAAGCATCCTCACAGTATGATTCTGCCACCCACATACTTCTCTGTTGCAATGGTGTTTGCTGAGGAATGGACAGTATTAGGTTTGTGACTCCATAGTGTCTTGAATTGAAACTTCATCCCACATTTTAGATGAATCGCTGATGTTTCCTGGCAAACTCCAGATTTGGTTGTTCTTCAGTAATAACTTCTTTCTGGCCACCCCCTCATACAGGCCAGTTGTATGCAGAGCTCTTGGTGCACCAGTGGCGCCTTCAAAGTTCTAGTTGGGCTTTCTGTGGCTTCCCTTACAAGTCTTCTTGCTCTGATGTGGCGTTTAAATGACTGTCTTGTCTAGGCAGCTCCTGGGTGGTATAATGCCACTTCCATTTCCTCACAATTGATTCAGTAGTGCTGACTGGGATGTCCAAACACTTTGATATTATTTTGTTGCATTTTTCTAACTTGTGCATGACTAACTTCGGGAGAGATGTATCAAGCCTTGGGGAGAGATACAGTGGAGAAGTTTCATACACTGCCAGATAAATGGCAGAAGCTGATTGGTTGCTTTAGGCAACTGCTACACGTTTTCTCTCCGAGAATTGGTGCATCTCCCTCCTTTATCTTTAATTTTCTCAGAAGAATAAATAATTACTTTTCAGCGCTTTCCTTCAAATTCATAGTATGACTGTTTTTAATTAGGGGGGCTTTTTATTCATAAAACAGTCCTTGTTTAATGATTCACAAGTAAAGGCTATTGGATAGGGCAGTATCTCTTATAAGCACAGGGATTAAATATTAATGCAGTCAGTATTTCTCCAATTTTATGGTTTAAAAATAGTAATCTGCAGACAAATTATATATACTTTGCACATTTTACTTATACTAGTTCGTAATAAAACAATTGGCATGTCATTTGTAATAGATCTGACTTTTTAGAGATTCAAATACTATTGCAAGCCACTATATTTATATTATATATCTATTATGTAACTGGCCTAAATGTATGTCCATCAGTTGTGCAGTGGAGCCAGATAACATGCATATGTCCTCTGCTGGAAGTGGTAGCTCCCTTCAGCTGAGGAAGGAACTCAGAGGAAACCCTGGAGCTGAAGGTACCCAACCAGTTCACCCCACAACCCCTCCCTTTCCTAAACTAGAAGAGAAGATGCCAAAAGAACCACCACACAACTCATGATGAACTATGGTGGGAATGCTGGAAAAGATGGAATTGCTTGTTCCTGGCTACTGTATCATTGTGTCCTTTTATTGAAATTTTACATCAAAGTTGATCATGTTTGATCATTTCACGTGCCGAGTGTTAATCATCTGGTTGTTCCTTTATTGCTCCTCTCCCTGATGTCACGGTGAGATAATACATACCTCAGTTTCTTTCTAGGTGACTAAGCTGTACAATATTGAAAACACAATCCAAAATTATCCCATAGTTTTTGCATGATGCTGGAACAAACAGACAAAAATTCAGAAAATCATTTTTTTTGTACTCCACCAAGGAGTACATTTCTCCATAAAAAATTCTATATACAGACAAAACCATTACAACTTTATTAGAAATAAAAAAAAAAAGGTGTGTGTGTATATGTATGTATGTATATATATATAGATATATATATATTAGTGTGTGTGGATAGATAGATAGATATATTATTGTGTGTGTGTGTGTATGTATGTATATATATATATATATATATATATATATTATAGTGTGTGTATATATGTGTGTGTGTGTGTGTATATATATATATATATATATATATATTTCAATATCAATTATTTATGGTGAGTGTCACTTAATTCAATAGCTGTGCGATATCACTTAAGAGGTGTGTGTGTAGTCCCCCATGCCAAAAATAAGATTGGGAGCTTATCTAAACCAGTTCTGAGTCTCAACACAACCACCTACAGTTTCTTCAAATATAACAGACCAGTTCTTCCTCTCAATATTTTTCCAGTTGAACGGGAATGACAATCATACAGACCATTTATTGATAAACTATAAAGAACATTGGTTTTGTACATTTTAAAGCGTTTGTGACACATATATGCACAATATCTAGGTGAAACTTCAGATCAGTCACATTGTACTATATTCATTTAGTCTTGACATAGTGTGTCAATGAAGACCTCATGAGTAGATATATAACATTTTAGGTGATTAGATACTTTTAAAATATTAATATAACTTCTATGTATTTTTTTCTAATGAGCTAGCCAAGGGTTTGGTCCTGGATTGTAATTTTAATGACCACTGTTCTTTCTATATATTCGTATATAGTCCCCGATGGAGGACTTAAATTATGGCAGACACGGCACTGCAGGTTTTTTAAATTATTATATTATGCAAAGAAAAACAGCATAGTTTCTGAACAGTAGTACACAGCAATACCCAACATTTCTTGGTCGCGGAGGACCCTATCATCAGGATTTTGGATGTCCAGCATCCTGATGACTGGGTCCCCCGCAGCCCAGAAACATTGAGTACAGCTGTGTATTATTGTTCAGTAACTATGCAGGGTTTTTTTAAGTTATTATAATATGCAAGGAAAAACAGCAGTGCCTGCCGTGATTTGATTTCCACCATCTATGTAGTAAGAAGCACAGGCACTTTTAATGTGGAGAGCCGGTGTTGAACTTTTTTTTGTGTGTAATATAGATGGATAGAATACATACTAATTAAATATACTGTGTGTGTATAATGTCATTTTATGTGAACTTGGTACTTTTGCTTGAAAAAACCTGAAGGATTATTTGCATCAATAATTTGCATCAAATTTTTTTCTGTCTAGGATATTGGAAATGTTCTACAGACACGTGGCCATGAGTTTGGAGTTACGACTGGAAGGAAGAGGAGATGTGGGTGGTTGGATTTAGTTTTGCTAAAATATGCACACATGATCAATGGATTTACAGCGTGAGTTAGTATACAGTACTTATGATCTTTAAAATGTACCATTTTGTGGTCTGTAAAAATCTGTAATATTTAAAAAACTTGAAAATATTTTATTAATCTTGTGCTTCTAATTACAATTTTTTTATAGGCTGGCTCTTACAAAACTTGATATTTTGGATGTATTTTCGGAAATTAAAGTAGGCGTTTCCTACATACTAGATGGTGTGAAGATACCTCATTTTCCAGGTGAGACACAATTACTGTAATTTGTAAGTGACGTATGTACTAGCCAGGTGAAGTATAAGGATAACATTTATGTTCCTTTAGCAAGTATATTGTTTAATTCAAATGTGTAGTAACTAGTGGTGCATGCATAATATTTTGCAGGTACTCTGTACGGAGGCACGCACAGGCAAAAATGGACGTGGCCACAAATCGCAAAGGTGCATGGCCATGCGTTACGGGGGTGTGTCATTAAAATTGCACATGGTACATGTGCTGGGGTTTTGGAGTTGTAGAGGGAGAGCAGAGCAATAAGCTGCACCGCAAAAATGTCATCTGTGGAATTGCTATTCCAACGTCCTTTTGTTTTACAGCTCAGTGGACTCTCTCTCTTTCTCCCTCCTATGCAATTTAGTTCTGACTGGGGGAGTCTTTTTTTTTTTTTTTTTTTTTTCTATTATTTAATTTATTTATTTTTGTTGAGAGCCAACTAACCTACCAGTATATTTTTTTTAATATGGGAGGAAACTGGAGCACCCGGACGAAACCCACAAGTTTTAGGGCCGTGGTGGGAATCGAACCCACGACCTCATTGCTGTGAGGCAGTGAATGCTAACCATTACTCTCTGTGCTACACGTCAGTTGATCTGAAGCTAGCAGGGCCAGGAGTAGACACCAGGGCAAAAGGTCCCTTTGGCAGGAATCTGTATGAAATAGACAGATGCAGAGTTCCCGGCAGCTGAAGCCTGACAGCGCTGGAAATCCCTATCGTCCTAAGGTAAGTATCTACTAACCTAATCTAACCCTCCTTAGGGGTGCCTAACCTCCCCCCAAGTGCCTAACCCCCCCCCCTTCCCCGCTGCCTAAATCTAAGTCCCCCTCGGGGGTGCCTAACCCTCCCGGGGGGTGTCTAACCCTAAGTCCCCCCCGGGTGCCCTAACCCTCCCCCCCCCCCCCCCCCCTGCGGCTGTCCGCTCGCGGCGCCCGACATCCGCTCGATCGGGATGCCGGGCGCCTGTCTCCTCGGGGAAATGTCAGGCGTCTACATCTAGATGCCCGGCATTTCATCCCTCGCCGGGATAGGACAGTCGGGAAGCCGGCTGACGGTATTAAAGCAGCCGGCTTCCCGATTGTATACCCTTTGGCATCCCCCTTACAAAATAAAAAATCCTAAGCTGTTTTGAGTGTACTAAATAAAAATACACCTAACCTATATGGTGGTTTCTCTGCAACAGGGAAAATAAATTTTTCCTCCCTGGGCAGACAATTTTTTCAGTCTCTATACACTTCATATACATCACATGGTCCGGAAGCCTGTTGTGTAAGAATATAACCAATGTCGTCATAACAGAGGTTCAACCAGACTCATGCCCCCTATGTCCTCTCCATTCTCCTTGCCCAGTGTGTGTGTCCAGCCTCCTGCCCCATGTCTCTACAGCCTCCTGTCACTCCAGCCTCATTCCCCTCCAACTTACCTGCGTTTGATCGCCTACATGCTTGTCTTCCTCAGTTGGCAGGCATGCCAGGCAGACACCCAGCTTGCCAGCCCACCCCTGGAAGCCATGCAATGTGGCTGGCAGCTCCTCTTCACGCCAGGGTAGACAAAATCCTGGCTGACTGTTTCCGCATGTGACTTGCTTGGTGGGGCAAATGGTGGTGGTAAGGTTGTTGGGTGGTACAGGGTACCTTCCTCTAAATTTCTTAATGGTACACTGTACCGCCTGACTTTCACCACTGGTAGTGTACCAATCAGCAATTTAATCTTACTTGACCATTCAAAGCTAATTGTTAATGTGTTGCTAAGTTGATTTTCATATACATATGTCCTATGTTTGTAAATAACCAACCTAGGGGTTTATTGATGTGCAATTGACTGCAATATTTGATTTGAGCCTTGAGTGGGTAGAAAGGAAAAAAGCGGAACTTCCTTGCCACTTCTGGGGTATGAAAAAAATTTATAAGCAAATTGTTACCGAGTTTTCTTCAATAATTTAGTCTCAGCATTATTTTCATGGTAGAAAAGTTTTCTATTGATTATCGACAGAAAAGTATTAATTGGAGAATATTGTACTTACCTGTCACCTTTTAGGTTTAACTATGCTGTTGGTGACCCCTTCAATTTATGTTTGTCCATGTAGCTTGTGATAAGCAAAACCAGATGGCAGTCACATTGATAAGATGAGCAAGAAAGAAAAGCGGAAAAGTCTAAGGACAAGGGGGATGAATGTGAAAGTGGATTGTGGGAGAAAATGAGAGAAAACATGTCCTGTAAATAAAGGGACCATGGAAAACCTACACTGCATGGGAAGACAGGCGCACATACACTGAAGTGCCAAATGCCATGGGATAGCAGTATGTAAAGGTAATCGTAGGTGGCATCACCGTACTGTGACATCTGTGGGTGGGACTTACCGTTTCCAAAGTTGTGCGGACACAACTTTCCTCGATTTACGGTGTCACATATAAGTGGAATACCCAGCATGGACAGCGCAGTGGCAGACCACGGGTGCTTAATGATTGTGATCAGTGGTGTAAGGCCAGAATTGTCCATAGTAACAGACAAGCTAGCTCAAATCACATCCACATTCGGTGCAGGAGGTACCAGACGCATATGCAGTAGGTCAGTGCTGCGTTCTTTGGCTGCCATGGGATATGGAAGCAGAAGACCAATCAGAGTGCCCCTGATAACACTACGACACCGGACATGGCGCCTCACCTTGGCCCGTGATGTTGCTAATTGGACTCCTGAGGACTGTCAACATGTGGCGTGGTCCGATGAATCCCGGTTTCAGTTGTTTTGGGCTGATGTGGTTTGGGTGTGGCGCAGACCCCATGAGGCCATGGACCTCAGTTGTCGTCAATGCACCGTGCAGGCTGGTGGTAGTTCCATAATTGTGTAGCGTGTGTTCATGTGGCATGGGTTGGGTCCACTGGTCTGCCTGAACAAGTCATTGACCAGTAACTACTATGTGGCATTGCTTGATGACCATCTGCAGCTCTTCATGTGCCCCCACAACGATGGAATATTCCAGCAGGCTAATGCACCATGTAATCAGTCCTAAGTCGTAGAGGATTGGTTCAGGGAGCATTCTGGACCGTTCCGACGAATGGTGTGGTTACCACGTTCACCTGACATGAACAGAGTCAAGCTTTTATGGTGGAGAGGTCCATTCGCACCCAAGAACTTGAACCTCCAAATATCTGGGAGGTGTAGAAAGCTATCCAGATGGCATAGGTCAATATTTCTCCATAGATCTTCCATCCACTTGTGGAATCCATGCCATGTTTAGTTGTTGCACTTCGCCGTGCTATTGGGGGTCCTACACAATACTAGGCATCTATCCCATAACTTTTGGCACTTAAGTGTACAGGTTGGAGACAGAACAATACAATGATGTGACAGTCACAGAGAGGGAAACCAGTGACAGAGGATAGAACAAACTTGGTGAGGCGTTAGTCTCCTCTCCTCTGCTACCCACTCCTGACTCCATTTCTAAGTACATTTGAGTTCTGCCGTAATTGTGTAGAAAGCAACATGGTGGAGGAGTAGAAGGAAAGAAGTGCAGGGGGGGCATGAGTGCCATGTTTTCACTATGCAGTGCAGCCTGTGTAAATGGCCATGAGCTGCAACTAAGGCAACAAGCAGTGCACAAAGGTGCCAGGCAAAATAATTATATATAATTTACCTTTTTTTAATCTGTGTTGATAAGATTCTGCCTTTACATGTGTCCAGATAGCTAAAAGTTACCATATATAACTATTCTCTATTTAGCAGTGTGCAATACATTACAGGTGGCGCTCTTTTTTTGGGTGACATTTCACACACTAGATCACTAGACTGACATCAATAGTAAGGTGGTGCCAAACGGCCCTTCTCTGCGACTTTTCACTTGAATGTGCGTCTTAAGGAGCGTACACACTAGACTATATGCTCCCTGTGCGATAGTCTAGTGTGTCCCCGGCAGGGGGTGTTCAATGTCGTTCATGACATTGAGCACACCAGCTGAACGATATCATTAACGATATCGATCAGCGCCGGGCTCTCTCCCCCATTCCCCAACATGCAGCAACCTGACGACATCGTCGGCTTGGCCTGCATGTTTACTCGATGAACAATAATGACGAACGTGCGTCGTTGTAATTGTTCAACGTTTTGGTGTTAAAAATGGACGATAAAGTGGACAACTGAACAATATCGTTATCGTTCAGTCGTCCACTTTAATCGCCCAGTGTGTACGCACCTTTATATCGTAATGCGATAAGACAAAACCAAGACTGCACTGACTAATTTGGTATGCGACACTTGTATATCTGTCTGAATCTGTATACCAAGTGCTACGATGCAGAGGGCACAGATTTTTCCTTAGTACAGATTCAGAGACAATGGCACACAGATTTCTGTGTATCTGACCAGAATGAAAAGGAATCTAGGACCCTGTCAGTTATGCTCCATTCAAACAAACTTCCCAGAATGATGTCTGAAAATACTACCGTGGGGGGCCCTGATTTAAACTTGCAGCCTAGTTCCCTCAAAGAACAAAAAAAAGTTCCTCCCCATCTGCCTTTTAAATTTCTCATTCTTATTGTGTACCATAAGACTACTGAGACCTCTCAAACTCCATGTCCAGCTGAGCGACCATATCCTTGACACCATCATCAAGGAAACTGGTACAGTGATCATGCAAGCGAAAAAAAGTGGGTCCCAGGGACCCGTCACTTTAAAAAAAATTTGGTTCCTACTCCAAAAGTATTGTGATGGGACCCAGAAACTGAACTCCCCATGCCACGAGAACACTCCACATGCCCTACACATACTGTACATTTACAGTATGGAAAGTCACAGGTAGCAGTTGGGCTAGAGCTGGTGGTTGATACACAGAAGTTAGGGTACAGGGGAGTAAGGGAATAAGTGCAGACAGCTGTTGGGACAGTGCTGGGGGCAAGAATGAGGCTAGGGCAGGCAGTACTGGGGGTAGGGAGGCGATCACTGTAGGCACTGTGACTTTCAAATTCTTGGTATCTGATTACTCACTCGATCTGCAATCATGTTTTGACTTTGGTTGCAATTGGATATATCCTGATGCAGCAATATTCAGTTGTCATGGTGTTTAGGTCAGCTAGAAGTTTTAGAGCAGGATGTCAAGGGGCCTTGAACTGTGGGCTCAGCTTTTGGATGCCGACCTCCTCCCCGACTTCAGGTCCGGGTTGCTGGGGCCATGTGTCCCCACAACAAAGGAGGTTTGTTGGTGGCACGTCTGTTCGGCCACTGCCGCTATTGGCAGTCAGTGCAGGAGCTATGCTCTAGCACAACAAATGACTGATGTCTCAGTTCGGGGTGTCTGTAATGGAAGTGTATGCATCTCAAGCGTGTTTCAGCTCGTTCCACCATATTCAAGGAAGTTTCTTCTGTATTTCAAAGTCGTGGGTTACCACTTTTTGCTTACTATGAAACCACTCTTTTATGTTGGCTGAATAAGACTGATATCCCTGTCTCATCGCAGGTAGTCATTGATCGATTGGTTAAAGGGACCCATAGATCTAAATGAATTACAGAAATATGCAGTCAATATGCAGGAGATAAAAAATTGACACAATCGCATACACAAAATATAAAAGTTCACATTTTAAACCAAAATCATTTTTTAGGTCAGAAGAGACCAGAGTTTTATGGGTGTCGATCAAATTAATTTCCTCTCTTGCGAGGTTGGTGGCAATATCCTTACATCTTTTATTTGCTTTAATTACTTTCATTTCAAAAGGCCTACAATTTCAGTTACTGAATTTTATGTATGTACTTGAAGTGTGCTGGAAAGGACATGGGATGGATTTAAGTCCCTTCTTAATATTGCACAAATGTAAAGCAAAAAGTTGCATTCCAATAAGGACTTGGTAATCATCAAGATTTCATCTGAATGTTTAAGATGGCATACAGCAAGGAAATTCACTGTTCATGAAGATGGCCATGTCATTTCCGGATGCTGTAATCACATCCCTTTGCTATAACACGTAGACAAGAGGGACATCACATCTGGTTTTTACGGAGACTATGCCTAGCACTGTGAAATGGACAATCGAAGCAATCAAGAAGGACGGGCCTACGATGTATACCAATAACTGAATGTTTAAAAGGTGGGATGCGAAGTATGCGGATTCACGCCTTGTGACCATTTGTAAACAAAAAGCGCCACTTCCAGTCACTATATAAGTCCCCAATTTACAGCAGCATTTGGATTTGTTTTTGGACATTTAGTATTTAGGCACAAGGGGTATAAGATGTATAGTACACGTGTCCCACCTTCTTGCGTGTTAAACAGCCCTCCTAGTCGCCATGGAGCAACTCTGTAGCACTGAGCATCTTCTCGTGCAATCTTTTGCTTTGCGAATAAGATCCATTTTAAGGGAAAAAGTTACTGGAAAAGATGCTAAGCGCTACAGAGTCGCACGGCGCTCACTCGTTATGTGTAACACGACTTATAGTGTATGAATAATGGTTGTATGTGGACACATCTGTATTTGGGTGTCTTGGAGATGTTTTTTATTTTATCTTTTATGCCATGTATTTACAGTGGACGACTTGAGTAAATACAATGTGGCACGTAAAAAAAATCATAAATTAGTCATCTGTTCGGGTGTCTCCGGCTTCCGATGGCCTCCTGACCATCTTGGTACTGGGGTGGGGGCTGCTGGAGAACTACACTCACGGGGGGGGGGGCATTCTTTCGCTCTCTCCTAGTGTGTGGGGTACACCCGTTTATTGATGTTGGAATATACTGGGGGAAAAAGCCATCTAGAATACATAAAGAAACCTTTATGGGCTTTATTCACCATTTCCAAGTGAGTGGGGTACACCCTCTTATATACCAAGTGTGATTAATGGCAAAAGATCACGGCCTCAATCTGTTTTCCACTGTTCCTGCATGAATCGCTTTGGTATGGAACTTTTACGAATGTACATGACATAAAAAAGAATAAGAAATGGACCAAAAGGATGGTTTTCAATCACACCTCTAATTAAGGGATGTATTGTTTGTTATCCCCTCTCTCTATGAAATTAAGGACCCAATAAGGTCCCAATTCAGACCCGCTCGCGAATAGCGACGGCCAAGCCGTCGCTATGGGTCTCGCACCAAAGGGGGCGTGCTGTGGATGGTGAGTGACAGCACGCCCCCTTTGGTGGGCGTGCCGGGGGTGTTGCTGCCCAGACGGAGGCGTTCCCATGGGAACGCCTACCGTCTGGGGCCGGCCCCACTGACATCACTAGTGATGTCAGTGGGAGTGCTGTTGGCTCTGATAGAGCGAAAAGCACTCCTGGGCTTGCGGCAGCAAGACCCTAACGCAGGGTCTCGTCGCAAGCCCGATGGTCTTGACCATCGCGGCCAGGAGGCCGCTCCAGTAATAGGTAGGACGGCCCTGATTCAGAGCGCGCGCTCTTGTCAGAGCGTCCGGCTCTGAATCAGGCCCTAAGTTCCCAATTTAGGGGTCTGTCTGTTCGTTCGGGCTAATCTCTAGAACTATTGGATAGATTTTGATTTTGATGGGGTTTTCACTATTATATATAGTATTGGTCTAGGAAGGTTTAGATGTAAAAGCAATTAACCAGTGACAAAAGGGAGCCGAGCAGTGAGAATTTTAGCGAAGCAAGTCGCAGAAAAAAATCTTGCCCCAAGATGCTGTGCTGACCAAGGTCTGAAACGCAAAAGAGCATCTGAGGCTGTGAGTGAAGTAAGTTAGCACAACAGTTTTTTTCTAAGTAAGTTGCTGCAGGGCTGAGAGCTACTCTCTGATTGGCTCTCTGAGACTGAGTGCCAATCTGAGATGGCAATGTGCCCTATTGCTTAGCAGCAGCTTAGAGAGGAAATGAAGTCGGGAACTAAGCAGGATCACGTCTGAGGCAAAGTAAGAAACCGCCTCCAACGAACCCATGAAGATGCCCTGATGCAGACACAGTAGCGAGGAAGGAGCCAGGGGAGGCATAGCTATCGGGAATTTTTTTAAAAAAAACTTAACACCACCATCGGATGATTTCCATTTGATGGTGGCAAACATCGGACCACCACCATTAAATGGTAAAAACACTGCTATTGGAACAAAAACATTGATGGTTAGTAACAAGCTGATTCAGATGTCCATC